>JACCHV010000028.1:1207748-1811622 GCA_018907245.1 Eupristina koningsbergeri | reverse complement strand
TTATTGAACTTAAGAGGAAAAGTAAGATTAAATCTTAAAAAATTAAATATATTTTAAGATTACAGTAAATGATAAACGCAGAAATAATATTGTAATGAGTTTTGAAATCTAACGAGTAGTTTAATGTTTGTAGCACAGGGATAATAATTTGTACATCTCATAAAAAATGAAGAAAAATATTTAATACTCCTTTACAGTCTATATTTAAATTGCTTGCAACTTAGTTACATCATTATTCATTATTTTTTCATCATTATATTTTATTTAATTAGTTCAGAATAATACCGAGATACATGTATAGACGTGAAAGAAATATTTTCGATTTTTTTTTACAATTGCTGAAATAACGAACATCTATACCATTTTATAACTATATGCGTTGGATTGATAAATTTACTTTATGCATAAATGTAACTTTTGCTAATAGTACGACATTTTTCATGTTAAAAGACTATTTGTATTTTTTTTGTTCGAACCCTTGTGCACATTAAACTTTACCCTTTATTATGTTCTCTTTCCAACGAAGAAGGCGCGGAAATTCTTCATAAAGAGTTTCCGTGGTTTCGAAGTACGTAAAAATTTTAAACTACCTGTAATAATAAGTGAAAGGCTAGCCTGGTTTTTTGACTCAGAGCAGTGATGGAACTAATTATAAGCCAAGTTTGTAAATAATTAGTTATTGTTAAATTTTAGTAACAAGCAGTTTTTCAAATACAAATTAATCAAACCTTTGGGTAACGCAATGCGCCTACAATTGAAAATATTGACATGTTGATAAAAAAAAGAAGAGCGTTTAAAATTGAGAGAAAAAAGTCATTTCTCAAAACTTTCCACGCAGTTTTGAGATGAAAATTTTCTGAAAGCACGAGAAAAATAGGCAACACATCATCGTGACATCATCCAAGATAAAACATTTTCTCATGTTGCTGGCGCTTTATTCCGAGCTACATTCCATCATAAAACGTATTATAAAAATAAAAAAGTAGAGTGTGCCTATATTTAAGTAGGAGGAAGTTGTGTCCCTAAAGTCGTAGGAGTGTTTCGATCACGGTACAGTTAAGAGAAATGTAAACAGAGCGAAAGCAAGAGGAAGAGACAAACACGCGTAACATGAAACGGAGATGGCGAAAGGGGGTAAAGAGGGGTGGAGAGAAAGGAGAGAGTTTTAGTAGTCGGGATGCATGTGGATGGGGCTCAATAATTCGCGAGAATGAACAACGCGAGTTGTTTTGTATGCAAAGCTCGGCTTCCTCCGCATATTCTTACATATTTGCGTTGTACGCGTGCCAAAGTACAAAAATTTTTTCTCCTCGATTAAGTTATCAAGTCGATTCGTCAAGGTCGCCTCTCTCGTAATTCTCGTGTGAGAATCACCGAGTGTAAGTACTTTTATCTCGAGCACATTATGCAGAGACGTGGCGTGGGAATAATTTCGCGTTTTATGGAACCGAGTATAAAAGTTATTATTCGAGTTTGCGCTGTCCACACTCGGAGGCTGGATGACGTGATGTGGACCAGCCAGAGATCCGGCGCAGGAGGGAAAAGAGATTCCAGACAATTTCGTGTTAGGAGAGGGACTCTTACTCGGGATAATAAAGCTTTTTTTCTAGATTGATTTCACGATATGAAAAACTACTTGTTCAACATTTTTACAATGCAAAGGACAAATGAAAATTATTAGCGTATCTTACGTGTAAATATACAAGTAGATAAATGTGATGTGATATGTAATACACTTACAATGTGATAATGTGCCTCTTATATTTTAAAGTGTATCCTTTCTTTATTTTTTACTTTTTAATAAAGCTTATTATCTGATACAACATACCACTTGTATGCTCCTACGTCTTTAATCTTAGAGTTCATCGTATTATATCTAAAACATACGTTAATATCTAAAAAAATACGGCCTTTCACATGTTTTAGTTCTATTTATAAAATAAGTACAACATTACGTATTAAATAAACGTGCTTTTAATATTTTTTTAAAATATCTAATAGTAATAGTACATTTAAATCTTTTAAACTATAGGAAATAAGCTTCATTTATATGAAATTCAAATAAAAAAATAAAGCAACAAAAATCTAATATAAATCTTAATTGCATCATTCAACATTCTTTGAATTCAGTATGAAATTTAAGTGTTTCATTGTATAAAAATTGTTTAGTCAAATTAACGGCATAAAACTTAAACTACTTGATTAGAATTACACACTTCAAACAATTAATGCAATAAATGAATATAAATTCTTCCATACATTCTCTAGAATATTCACAACGACACTTACGCAAAGCACGAATTGAATAATATTTCTCATAAAAGTGCAAAATTAGAGGGAATTGAAATATGAAATACGGTAATTTCTCTATGCTACATCTCGATGTATTTATTTGAAATCTGTAATTTCTATTTTTTGCAAGATAATTGTACAATAAACATATTTACATGAATAGTTCTGAGTTTCATAATTTTATTCACGAAATATTCCAGCTTCCAGCTTTCAATATAAATGAGTTTACGGACCATAGAAATGACTCTATCCTTTGAAAGGTGGATCATTTGTATTGGATAATGGGATAGTCAACAGGAGAATTGAGAAAACTTCTTCCCTGGTAATAAAGATTAAAATTTGAAGCGAATCTTTATAACACACTTGATCGTACAAGAATTTTATAACCAAAAAACGTTTTTTATTTTTCATCTTGATACAAGTTGCACTTATATATATTATTCGAAATTATGAATTAAATCTCTATTACATAATATACAAATTGATATACAATTAAATAAATAATTTATGGATATAAAAATAAATAATAAAATAGTATTCATTATAAAATATTGAATAAATAAGAATAAATTTAAAAAATGTTTTTAAACTCATGGAAAAGTATTCGTTTTTCCCTCAATATATTCATTAAAAAGTAATTAGGTTTATATTTGAACAAAATTTTCAAAAATTAAATTGAATATAGAGCTTCTTTATACGATTGAATTTAACGCGAAATTTCAAGTTCACAAAGAATCTAGCATTAAAAAAGTTTAAAAATACTTTCTTAGACATATTAATTGACAATAAAAATGTAAATAATTTTACTTGATTTACTTAATATGCTATAATTATTGATAATAGTCTAATGAAATGAAAGGTTCTAATAAGTTTAGAAATATTTAAAAAAATTATAATTTAAACAATGTATTTTTAAATAATTAATATTTTATTAAGAATAAGTATTTTTGAAGGGATAAAGTAAAAAATCAACTCCTCCAATACTTCATTATATAAAAAAAAAGAAGAAATTGTTGTAGACAATGTTAGAATTATTCTTTTGATTTTAAGAAACCAATTTCCTTTTTTAATGCATGAGTGGCGGCATATCCTCCGGTATCATCGAATACATTAATTTTTTAAACTGCTCTAGCCTTGATTTAAGAGTCTTGGCTGCTTTAAAATCTACTTGCTCACTATTTCAATTACTCCTTTACAAAAGATTTTTTACAAATTTATATATGTATTGGCAATCAACAATAGTGGATTTATACTTTGACTTGTGTCTTTTTATTTGAAGGTGCTCATATCTTACAGATCATATTGTCCACTCTACTTTTTCTTTTAAGCTTTTTACTTTCTATATGAATATTTCTTTTTATTTTCAACATATTCTTTATGTCAATTTGATACTGTCATTGGCCTTTTACTTTTTCAGTTTTTTAGTACAAATAGTGTTGGTTTTATACAATGTTTCCAACTCGTATGAAAAGTAAAAAATAAAAATATACATTTTGGTAATTTATAGACGCAATAATTAGAAGTAAGTTGTATTTTTAACAAGTTAAAAATGATTGACCACTGTCTATTAAATTACTAATAAATTGTTTTATACAAGTTATACAATGATCATTAAATCCATATAATTTAAAAGCGATACAATTATATAAATATTTGTTGAATCAAAGTAAAACAAAATCAATATTTTACTAAAATATATTTTCTTAAATGTATAGGTAATTAAAAATAGTTATTAATAATTATTAATTTATGAATTTGTTAAATTAATAACGTTTTAATAAAATTGCATGAATTTAATACTAACGATGCAAATCATTATGCATAAAAAAAAATGTACGTACATATAATCATAATTTCTATTTTTATCTTATTTTATGCTTCTTTCGCTTTCTCCTCTCCTGTTTCATCTCTTTCTTTTCCTGTGGTTTTCTCATTTTTCACGTTAAAGCATTGTAAAGAATAGTTGCGAACCGCAATACAACGAAATATGGGTCTGTTGGTTCTCAGTGTAATGCAGTAATTACTGTCGGCAAGTGCAAAGTGCAGTGCACTTTGAAGTTTGAAAGTGATACATGTAATTCTTAAGGCATAATATTTTTACTAAGAGTAAGCTTCGGTCTAAATAGATCCGTAGTTTTATATGTATCGACAGAAATTGGCGAAAGTAAAGACCAGTGACAGTTAAACAATCGAAAAATTATGAAATTTATAAAAACCTTCCATTGGATAAATTAAGTTTGAAAATAATGTAAATAATTTAAATAAAAAAATGTCAATGTGCTATCTATTATTAGTTATTCAAAATAACAATCTATGGGTAGGTAGAAAAGAAATAATCTATTTTCTAATTTTTCAAGCAATAGTATGCATATTCAAACGTTTAAAACTTATAAATAATATTTATATCAATGTATAAATGAATTTATTTTAATTTTTATTTTTATATAATTAAACATAAAATTTAGACTGTATTTATTCTCAAGCCGAAAAAAAATTTTAAAAAAAAACATACATTAATCATGTGCTTATTTATATACGCATAAAAATAAAAATGAATCCATTCATCATACTAAAAAATAAATGTTACAATCAGAGTTTTAAATGTAACGTTCTTTGAAGTTAATATTTAAAGAACCTATCAAATACTTTAATACAACTAAAAAGAGGAAAAGTAAGAAAATAAAGGAAAAGGAAGTAAGAGAAAAAGAAAAGTTAAAGAAAAGGGAAAGACGTTTAAGCGTAGATAGAAGGGAATCAGTTCTCCGGGATGATAGTGCACGAGTGGAGATGAAAAAGACCGACCGATTTATGACTAGAATCTGTGGAAGTAAAGATAATCTGGGGACTGATGTTACTTTAACAAAGGAAACGACTCCTTCTCTTTCCTACTCGCTCCATCCTAAAACACCCGACAAGATGCTGCATTCTTGTATCTTCTGGGTACTTTTCTCATAAAATGAGAGCCCTAGAAATTGTGTAACCCGATAGCATTCACTTGCCAATCGAAATAAATAAACAATTGTTTACCTGCGAGCGCATAATGATCTTACAACCTAGTCCAAATATTACCGGTTAGTATTAGAATTCTGAATTAGACCGTTTTCGATAATTTTATTACATCCTACTCAAATTAGCGGTAACTGCAATAGTGTATATAAGATTATGGACCAAGATCTTAATATTTCATACGCATTTTCAATTATTCCCGGGAATGAATGAGATTTTCATAATTATACTTAATATGTTTGACAAAATTAACAAAATTTAAAAATTCGACATATCTATTTAAATAATTCTCAACATTAAAATTATTTCACACTGCTCAAAATAAAATAATCAGTACTTTTGATTATATTTGTATCGTCATTAATCCTCTCAGGTACGTTTTCACTCACACTTAAACCCGCCCCTAAATTATCGCCACAGGTCAATTAGATTGATTAAAGAAATACAAGTTCTAACTGGAAAAATGTCGGAGAGAGGGGGTAGACACTGTATCAAAGGTCTATCATGCTCACTTATCGATTGACCTTCGAACGATCAACACGTCTTGAGTTCTATCGCATTGCATCTTGCATTTATTGATTTGTGCATCTGCTGTCATCCAATATAATTATTATACTACATAACAATAACTAAACAATAACTAACACTCTTTTTTTTTGTTTAACAGGAAAAACCCAAAGAACAAGATGACGCTTATTCAAAATGCTGTCCAACTTGTCATTTTCATTATTTTATTTCTTTACAACAATATAATGAATATTTCTTCACGAGACACTAAAAAAAAGCCAGGCATTCAAAAACAAAACGACATACAAAATCAAAAAGACATACAACAACAAAAAGACATGCAAAATCAAAAAGACATTACAACAAATCAAAACTTAAAAATCAAGCGAGACATGATAAAAAAACAATTTTTAAAATGCCTAATATCCAAAGCAAAAAAAAGCGACAGCTTACGCGTCCAAGTACTGCGACGCAATAATATCAATTATTATTACAATTTATTAAATAAATAATAATTTTTTGCCAATGTACATATATTTTTATTACTTTTTTATATCTTGTATGTAAGGTTGACGAAAAACTGTAAATAGTTTTGAGCAAATGTAAATAGTTGTTAATTATTACACATATATATATATATATTGATATTGTTATAATTTTTTTTTTTGTAAAATTGTAATTTAATATGAATTTTACTTTCTTAATATTTTTTTGCCCTTTCCCCCATCCCATTCCTTATATATAATAAAAATTTTTATATATAAATAAAATATGTTTAACTATTTTTTTTGAATAAAAAATGAAAAAAATACATTTATAAACACAAATAAAAAAACATACATTTCTATTTAAATAATATAGAAATTACAAAAAATATTAATAATTAAAATTTTAGTCTCAAATTATGCCTTAACCCCCTCCCGCCCTTCATCCCATTCCTTACAATAAGTTAAAATTGTAATATAGATATAAAGTATTTTATTATTTTTTTTTTTTTTTTTTTTTTTTAATAAAAATTATACAATTATATTTTTATTAAAAATAAAAATGAAAAAATTGTGTTCTTCATTCTAATTTATTACCATAGCAATAAAAAAAGTAACCATTGCTTAAAAAACACTATGTTTTAAATATTTATTTTATTTTTATAACCAAAAAAATATAGTAAAATGAAAATACGTAAAAATAAATTCATAATTAAAAGATTTTTTTTTTTTGAAAAATAGTTTTGTTAATATTTACAAAAAAGTTTTCAAAATCCTAATTAATTAAATTTATTAATTTTAAAATTATGAATTTATTTTTACGTATTTGTTTTTATGTTATATATTTTTTTTGTAAATAGTGAAGAAAATATTAAAAAATAATGTCTTTTAACGCACCGGTTTAATTGTTTTATTTATTTAATACAATTCTACATTTTGATTTTTTTTATTCAAAAAAAAAAAATAATAAAATACTTTATATCTATATTACAATTTTAACTTATTGTAAGGAATGGGATGAAGGGCGGGAGGGGGTTAAGGCATAATTTGAGACTAAAATTTTAATTATTAATATTTTTTGTAATTTCTATATTATTTAAATAGAAATGTATGTTTTTTTATTTGTGTTTATAAATGTATTTTTTTCATTTTTTATTCAAAAAAAATAGTTAAACATATTTTATTTATATATAAAAATTTTTAATTATATATAAGGAATGGGATGGGGGAAAGGGCAAAAAAATATTAAGAAAGTAAAATTCATATTAAATTACAATTTTACAAAAAAAAAAAATTATAACAATATCAATATATATATATATATGTGTAATAATTAACAACTATTTACATTTGCTCAAAACTATTTACAGTTTTTCGTCAACCTTACATACAAGATATAAAAAAGTAATAAAAATATATGTACATTGGCAAAAAAATTATTATTTATTTAATAAATTGTAATAATAATTGATATTATTGCGTCGCAGTACTTGGACGCGTAAGCTGTCGCTTTTTTTTGCTTTGGATATTAGGCATTTTAAAAATTGTTTTTTTATCATGTCTCGCTTGATTTTTAAGTTTTGATTTGTTGTAATGTCTTTTTGATTTTGCATGTCTTTTTGTTGTTGTATGTCTTTTTGATTTTGTATGTCGTTTTGTTTTTGAATGCCTGGCTTTTTTTTAGTGTCTCGTGAAGAAATATTCATTATATTGTTGTAAAGAAATAAAATAATGAAAATGACAAGTTGGACAGCATTTTGAATAAGCGTCATCTTGTTCTTTGGGTTTTTCCTGTTAAACAAAAAAAAAGAGTGTTAGTTATTGTTTAGTTATTGTTATGTAGTATAATAATTATATTGGATGACAGCAGATGCCCAAATCAATAAATGCAAGATGCAATGCGATAGAACGCAAGACGTGTTGATCGTTCGAAGGTCAATCGATAAGTGAGCATTGACAAATTTTGATTTAACTCATCAACCCCCCCCCCCGCGTGAATCAAGTAAGAACTAGCTTTAGTCCAATCAGGTACGTTTTCACTCAAAACTAGCCCCGCCCATAAATTTTCTTAACATATTTATCAGATTAATCCAAAAAATGCATTTTCTAACTGGACAAATAATAAATTTTCAATAAATTAGTAATATGATAATTATATAAATATTCATAAAATGTTTTTATTAAATAATTTAATTTCAAATATGCATGTAATTGAATATATTAATGTTTTAATTACTATTTTTTAAAAATTTTATTTGTGGCATTTTTTTATGTATACTGTTTGATATCTAATAATATAATTTTCATCGTATTTAATTTCACTGAATAATTAAGAATAATAAAATTTAAAATAATTGAGTATCTTTTGTTTGGAATAATGTTCCGTAATTTATATACTATTAACAATAAATTATAAAAAACTTTATTTCATATGTTTCAAACTTTGAAAATTTATTTTTAAAAATTGATTCTATTTAAGAATATTTCTGGAAAAAGCGTTAAATATAAATTTTTTATATTTTAAACATTATTTAATTTATGGTGTATTATTTTATATTAAGTTTTGAATTTGATTTTGAATTCTCATTCAACAAACAAGCTAATAAAATATATTTCTTTGTATATAAATGTTCATATTATTGTGGAAAAACGGAATGGTAGTGAATGGGGTGAATAAATATTTTGAGAACTGATTATAAATTATAAATTATTTTAGTTTTTTATAATATATTATCAAGAGTATCTACATTACGGAATATTATCTATTAAATTAAATTCAAAAATAATTTTTTAAAATTTTCTATCAACATTCTTCCATTAAACATTTAGAATAAGTTTTAAAAAATAAAGATGCAATAATAAGCAAAACAAAATAGAACATTAAGTTGTATTAAAAGATTAAAAAATTATTAAAATTACTTTAATTTTTCCCTATTACATTCAAATATTAAACATACACTAAAAATGAAACACTTATTTTAAAAAATTTTAAATTAAAAAAACAAAGTTTTTTAAAATGTATTATGAATAATAAATAATTTTTGAAATATTATAAATTCATACAAGATTTCGTAAAAAATTTGATTGAATATACGCTAATTTTAAAATTAATTATTCTTTTTACTTATTGAATATTTTAATATTTAATAACGTGTAGTAATAAAAAATAATGGATAGAATAAAACATTTCATATGTTATGATTATAGTATTACATTACATTTAATTAAAAATATAATTGTTCTTAACAATTCTAATAGAAAATTTTTAAAGATAATTTGTTTAGATTTTCTATCAACAAGCTCTGATTAACTTTAACTTTATTTTATTCTTAATTCTTCAGTGTATTATTACGATGATAATAATTTTATTATAAAATGACCTATACATAAAGGCTAAAAATATAATTTTTCAAATATAGTAATTAAAACATTTACATATTCCATTATTTGCATATTTGAAATTACATTATCGAAACAAAATATTTTATGAATACATGTATAATTATAACAATACTTGTTTTTTTAAATCTCTATAATTTAAATGATATTTTTTAAAGTAAACTTTATAAATTTATATGTATAATCAATTAAACGTAAGAATAGAAACTATTTCGGAATGAAAAGTGATTAGTTAACATACACATATATATATTATTATTTTATTATCCGTATACAAATTGCTGTATTAATAATATTTTTCCATTAGAATTATAGGACAATTATATTTTTGATTATATGTAATGCAAGACCAGAATCTTAACATATGAAATTTGTTACTGTGTTCGTTATTTATTACTAGATATTTTTAAATATTAAAGTATTTAGTAAGTAAAAAAAGTTTTAAAATTAATACAGCATTATTTACTGTACATTTAATCAAATTATTTATGAAATCTGGTATGAATTTATAATATTCCAAAATTTATTTATTATTAATAATACATTTTAAAAAGCTTCGTTTTGTTAACTTTACATTTTATTATTTCATTTTTACGTATTGCATATCATTTTAAATTTTCTAAATAATTTTTAAATGTTTTAAAATAAGTGTCTCATTTTTAGTGTATGTTTAATTTTTTAATATAAAAGAAAAATCTAAAGTACTTCAAATAATATTTTTATTGTTTTAATACCACTTAATGTTTTTTTTGTTGTATATTTTTCTACCTTTATTTTTGGAAACTTATTTAAAATTTTGTTTGTTTAAAGAAAGAATTAATATATTTATTTTTGTGTATAAATATTATAATTTATTGATAAGAAATAGAATGGGAGAGAAGGAGTGCAGAAATAATAAGAAAATAAAATTCAATTTAAATTACAATCTGTTTACCTAATGGAAAATTATAAGAATCTGAAAATTTTTTAACATTTTAATGGATGGCTGATACTATTTTAATCGAATTATATTATATGAGTTGTATTCGATTTTATGGACTTGCGCAAAACCCCATTGTGGCTCCCATCTTAAAGACCAGATTAAAACACATCCGACCATTTACCCACGTTGACATAGACCGTGCTAGACCATCCCTCGCCAAGTCCTCTCTGGATCGTGGATAAAAATGTTTCAAACTAGTGATGCTTATATGCATTGCCACCAAAGTTGTAAATCTGGAAGTTGTCTCAGACTGTACCGTCAAGTTTTTCCTTGCTACTTTACGTCAAAAGGTGGGCCATCCTGGATTGTGAAAAGTTATCTATAGTGACCAGGTCACCAACTATCATGGCGCCAACGCAAAAATACAAAATCTTCTCAAAAATTATCGGCCATTAATCAACAAATTGTACCCAGTTTAGGGCAAGACCGGAATCTTTGACGATTCAATTCTCCTAATGTTCCTCTTTTTGGTGGTATTTTGAAGGCCAATATTAACAGGTCTAAGACGCATTTTCGGAAAACTATCGGAGAAATCAAGCTCACCTACGAGGAGATCAGTACGCTCCTCTATCAAATTCAAATCAAACATATGAACTCTCGACTGTTATGTCCAATCTCACTCGATCCCAAGGACTCACTGGCGTCCACAACAGAATAATAATTTATTTGAGATGCTTTTATAACTCTTCTAGATGCTTAATATCTTTTCCGGCATACTTTTTCCATTGTCGACTGGTGGACATTAATACAAAAATTTCGCACAGCACTTCTAGAAACGATAGTCAAGAAAAGCGATATCGTAACAATCAATAAAGTACAAGTAGACCAAGTCGCTGTCCACTCTAACCTTGACTTTTTGCTCCTTTGCCTTGTTAATTTTCTGTGTCTATATTTGAAACTAATTAAATTCAAGGCGAGGAGTATAGTTTGGCATTTCAAACTCCCGCCATTGACCCTCGAGTCTATAATTCTCGAGTCGTCCTCGAGAGGGCGAGCACTCATCTTACAACGAATTGTCTCGGTCGAGGTAATAAGTAGCCGCATAATAATCTCAGCGACACGCTATATTTTGCTCTTGACTCTTAATTTTGATTATTGATCACGCCTTTGTTTAACGCTATTCTAAATATCGTCTTTACAATCAATAAAATTGCATCAAAAGTTTTTCATTAATTTGTCGTACCACGTACACAAATCTGAATCACAGTCATTTGTACTTCATAACTCGCGATATTTCGTGCGTAACACACATTAGAACCCACTATATTCGTCTCAAGTTAGATATCATTTTCATTATCTAATAGCAATTCTACCTTCGGTCTTCCGACTTCGTTACTTTAACTAACACTGCAGCAGCTACCCAAAGAATAATTATCTATTACAATACAATCTACTAAAAAAAATATAATTAGTTAAATAATAATTTTTATCAAAACTATTATATTTAGTTTTATTTTATTATTGTACCTTTAGTTTTTGAATTTTGAATATTATCGGAAAAATCCACTTGCAAACGACCGCAAAAGTATTTTTCGAAGGGTTATTCGAAGTGAGTGGAGAGTGCGATAAATAATCAGCAACGTATTTTTTACAAACACAAATGCGTGCTTATTTCTAATTTATGTTAATAGAATTTTCGAACGCCCTCGCGAAGGTGCCCGCTTAATTTTAAAAAGTGATAATCTTAAACCTATTTAAAATAAAACAACAGTTTAGGTTACAGAAAAGATTTTCCTTCTCCTCAGGCTCGGTTTGCTTGTATGTTGATGATAGACAACTGTGATGCAAAGGTTGTGCACTAGACGCACGTCAACGCATCTCGTTGCTAGACACATTCACTCCTGCACTAAGTAATGATGATCATCAATCATAAATAACCAATAATATAATCAGTGACACTCTTAAGGGTGCTCAGCTTCCTTTTGCTCAAGTGCTTTAAGGCTCTGTTAATGCTGTGTCATTATTAACTTATTCTTAACCTCCACAATAATGTTAGCTATACCCTATGATTGCCGTACATTGTATTTACCTTTATTTATCACTGTAACTATACAATTTGAATCTTATTTTGAATTTTATAATGAAAAAAGAAATTAATAAAATATTTCTTTTTTTAAATATATGTATATATATATATATGTAAAATTATTAATAAGGAATAGGGGAGGAGGGAAGGTATGAAGAATTAATAAGACAGTAGTATTCATTATAAGGCACAAATTATTTTATTATTAATTACTAAACAAACAAAGAATAAATAATATCACAATTTTTAACATTTTTAAGCCTAATTATAATTAATTAAATAATGTTTATATATATTTAAGTCCGCTTAAAATTATTTTCCATGTTCTATTGATTTTCTGTACAAGTATTTAAAAAAATATTGTAAAAATCTAGCATGTTTGTGTTACAATAATTATTTTTTGGAATAAAATACAGTAATAATTAATATTATTGTATCGAAGAGCTTCTTTCGTGGTACGATTGCTGATGTAAAATGACCTTTTTTGCTTTCTTTTGTTTATTGATTTCTCGTAGAGCGTAATCCATCAGAATGTTGATAACACACACGTGTCATCGCCTTACATTTTTGTAAGGTCCAAAAGTGATATATTTTGATTAGAAGCCTCTTGGATTGAATCTTCATATTTCAGAAGGATCTGGACTATTTCCCAACAATTCAGTTTAATTGCATAATACAGTGGCGTTTTCTTTGGTTTTAATGACGTTGCATTGACGTCATGGACTGATCTTACGAGTTTCTTGACCATTTCAACTGACTTGTCCTTGACAACCTTGTGAAGGAGCAAAATTTTGTCCTTCGGAATTTACCTGTTTTTTGAAGAAAAAATTATCCTTTTTAAGGGTTAAGGTACAAAGTATCACTTATTTATTATATTATATTACAATGCCGACGTTTCGTAGATTCCGATTGTAGTCCTTGTTAAGGCTTTTTTTTCTATTGGAACATATTTACTATGGCACGTTGGTTATGTTCGTCAAAGTCTCTTAATTGTAAAGTAACTTTTTTGTTTTTTATTAAACTTTTGGAAAAAGTTGAAAACTCACGTCTTTGTCTGCGGTGGTTACAGGTGGTCCTCTTCGTCACCTGCATCTGAAGTTTTTACTTTCTTCTTGTACTCTGATTCAGCTGACCCTCTTAATCTGTGTTGTGCGTTCATGAAAGTCTTCGCACTGCCACGCAGTGAAGCTTCTCAGCTTTATGATATATGAAAAACTCGCGTCAATACTGTAGAAAACTTGTAACACGTGTTTTCCGCTTTCCGCACATTTTCAAAATGGCTGACAAGCCGACCCGCTACATCCGATATTTGGTTGAAATATCAGCGACACGGTCGATGTGCAGATCGATCAATATCGATCAATACGCATCATCGTCCATGTCGCTAAGGAGATTGTGATTGGACGATTCGGATACCAGGCAGTGGCCTAAGCTGAAAGCTTTCCAAATAAACAATAATTGGTGTTTTTAGCTATTATAATTACTCTTTTTTACATGTTTGATTTCTTGACATAACAAAATCTAGGATTTGTTATGTCAAGAAATTTGTAATACATTCTGTAATACAGTAAAATTTACTCTAAATAAATTTTTCAATTTAATCAAAATAAACTTTCCCGAACTGTATTTCTGATGAAAATATATATTCTTATCACTTCACTTCAATATATTTTTTTTAATAATTATTAAACAAATTATTAAATAATTTCAAATAAACACCACAACAACAAAATATAATTAATTAAAATACGGGGAAATCCAGCGCCAAAAATATAAGATCTCGGGCGAATCTGTAATAACCCTTTTAATATAATCCAACAACTAATATAAATAATATTTAATGAATTAAATTAAATATATTAAAATCTTACCTCGTATAGTATTATTTATATATTAGAATTTATAATTATAATTAACCAGAAAATTCTCAATAATATTTATTTATTAATAATAAAATAACTATTCTTATTCCAATAAATATCAATCCTTGTAAATAATATATATCCTTGTAAATAATGATAAATAAATAGATATATATATCCTTGATTGTTAAATGAATTTATATATATTCAAAATCTTCAAATTAATTATTAAATTTATACACCACTACTAACTTTTTGGACATAACAAATCCTAGGATTTTTTATGTCAAGAAATCAAACATGCGATCAAAATATTGTGGCGTTGATCGTTCGAGGATCAATCGATAAATGACTATGACAAAACTAGAAGTCATTAGCCCCTCTTTATGCACTAATTAAAATAATAATTTACCTGTCGTAACCCTCTTTGATTCTATCACGTATGTTTTTACTCAACCTTAATCCCACCCCTAAATTTTTGGCCATTAATCAATTAATTTGTATAGGAATAAATATGTACATGCAATAGCCTTTGTTTCTTCCCCCTTAAACTTATTCCAACCCATAAATTTTTTTTATAAATAAGTTGACTTTGCTATATATCATTTATGATTATAATTCTTAAGAAACATCTCTTTATCTTGTTATAAATAGAATAATTTTTGTATTATACATAATTACATTTATTCCAAGAATAAAATTAAATCTTTATAAAAATGAATAGATTTACTTAAAATGAAATAAATAGTTTGTTTATCATTTGAAAACTTTTAAACAGTGTTTATAAAATTTCACACTACCTAAATCATGGAATACTTAAAATTCTGAGTTAAGAAGTGTACGTATAAAAGATTATCTACAATTTAAATTATCTCTTACGTTCGTTCGAACCAATAAGAAGATAAGCCTATAATATATATATATATATATATAGTATCTGTATCTTCGTCGATTAATCGTAATGATTCCGCAGAGGAACTTTTTATTACTCCATCACAGTTCCGCTTTTTTTTGTGGTAATTCTTAAAATAGTCGAAGACTTTAGTTAGTCTTGGTCATAAAATTTATAGGATTTTTTAAATCTTACTCGGATACATCTATCTTTTCAGATTTTTGAAAATATTTCAAAAATGAATTACAGATTTTAGTTATTTAATACACTTTATTAATCAATGAATTTTTGTATTTTCCTTAATTTATAAATCTATATGTTTACTCATAAAATTGTTTTAATAACATTAGTTATTTTAATGCAATAAATATTTTCAATAAAATACATATATTAAAACAACTTTAAAAATCAAACTTTCTAATTTATATTATGTAGATAAGAAGTATAAATGTGTTCATAAATGGAAATATCATGAAAGAAAGATAATAAATTAGTTTATTGAATAGCCCAACTGTTACAAGTGATATTTGAAGTAAGCGACTGGGCCTATGATTGACGTTTTATTTTCTACTTTAATTATCAAATAATATTTAATTTAATGAATATTATTTATAATAATTTTTAGAAAAAGAGACAATATTGAAACATTAGTTGTAATTAGGATAATATTGTATAAAAGGTGTGCTAATTTTTTTCAAAGAATTCATCTTACTATAATGTTTTTCTGACTATAGTCCTGATTGACCTGCTTATTTTTATACAGGTTTAAAAATTTGTCTAATTTTCTAAGAAATTATTTTTAGAAGGCATTAAAATTTCATTCATTACATCTATTTTATCAATGAATATTGTATAATGATAATAAAAAATAAGTAACATGGATATTATATTATTAAGTAAGAAATTCAAATGCAATTAAATATTATTTTATATAATATTAAATAATAAATATATTAAATTAAAATTAAGAATTAATTACAAATTAATTCTATAAATCGAAAATAATAAGTTAATACTATAATTTTTTTTGTTATCAAATATCTGCATTGGTTCATTGATAATCTTAAAAATAAATAAGTTTATTAAAAGTTAAAAAATCGTATTTTTTATTTATAATAAAAAAATTCTACTTTCATATTCTAGAACATAATTTGAAAACAAATTGTAAAAAAATTCACTACGTTAAAAAAATAACAAATTTACTGAACAAGTTACTACTGAATTTTTACACAAATTTAATATTTCTCAAAATATGATACAAAAGATCAATGATGAAGAAGCAATTGAACATACCAATTTAATACAATAATGTGTCCTATTTCAATTTCAGAATCTACCAAAAAAGATTAAATTATTTTTTCAATGATAATTATAATTTTGGCATTGCTCATTGATATTAAAGTATAACAAAAGTCTTTTTAACTCATTGTTGTACATGTATTTCATGTCTTGTACATCTATAGAAACATACAAATACTATTATATTCCTTTAATCAGATTTAAAAAAGTGCATGTGTTTCCAGTTGAAATAGACGTATACATGATGAATATCAGTATGTAGCATCACTGACTATTAATAATTATTATTGAAAAAAATTTAAACGAACAATATCTATTATAATTATCATTTTTTTTGTTATTATTATTATTATTATTATTATTATTGTTATTGTTATTGTTATTATTATTATTATTATTGTTAAAAAAAGAAGGTTTTAATAATGATACATTTAGAACTTATTGATAAAAATATATTTATAATATATATATATATAATATATTGTTACATATGGATAATTATATTCATTTACACAAGCTTATTCACAACGAGATTTCGAAAATTTGAAAAACAGTGCATTTCGATGCGCGTCGTTTGTTTTCGTTACAAATATTTGATAGGAACAGCTCTATTAGGTGGAACTCACAATAAACATTAAGCCAAATTTACATATTCTGAACAATTATCATTTTCAATTTTCTACTTTTGTTACATTAATAAAGATTATGTTTAAAATAAATTTTGGTACTATTTAATAAATTCTCGGAAAAATGTGTCGATTATCATTATTATACCAGGGGATAATGCATGTAAAAAATTCTATGATTGATGTCACATATCCTTGTGATAGAATGTAAATAAGTAGAGTTATGATATTCCGTCGATTCAGATGTTTCCATCGGAAAAGGAGTATGTTTGTTAATTGTAATTCGAATTACATCGTGCAAGTGTGCGCTCAATTTGACTAATTAAAAACGGACAATGCACAAGACCAGTTAAGAGGTTCTTTAATTGCTAATCACAGGATAAAAGCATGCCGAGGATTGAAATACTTGAGTTATTTATGAGGTGAACCCAGTAATGTTTCTGGATTAGGCTGAGTACACTTCGTAATCTGGACCATTCATTTTGATTGCCATCCTTTTTGTTACAACCAACAACCTTAACTTTCTTTCTAAAAGATGAAGAATTCTTGCACGAAAGTATTGATATGAGCACTTGAGTTATAAGATTTTGGTTGTGCTGGCCGAGTTTGACAGTTGTTTGCAGAGTTATATATTGGTCAATAGCACTATCGCGATCCAATACAATTAATGTTGTTCACACATGCTCTCAATCGAATTACGTAAATTTTTATATCAAAAGAGAGATTTACTGTTTTGTACAACTTTTCATTGGCGGTTACTAAACTGAAAAATCAAAAAGGTTTAATCTTTTTTTAACCACTTTCAAACCCAATAAAATATTTAGAATTACATACGTATTTGCACGATATAATATTGATCAAGGATTTTTTTTTTTTTTTTAAATTTCCATCAATCTATTAAACAAATGGATATTTGTAAATTGAATGAGAAGATAATAAAACATTTTGATTTTAATAGAACATAAATTAGCGATTCAACTGAAATCTCGTAAAACGACATTGCTTTTACAAATTACGCTCTATTTATTCCTTTGTAATGCAATAAGAGAAAGAAGAAAAACGAGGGAAGTTTCTAACAATCGATCTTCTCTTGAGAAATAACCGATCGATCACCAAGTATCCGTGAAGAAAATAAGTAGATGAATTGTACAAAAAATTATTTATATTTCAATTTAACTAGATCAGCAGCTTTTATGAATCTTTCTATCGGCTCAATATTAAATTTAAAATAATATTTTATTCTAAGAATAAAGATCTTATTTTAATTTTAATTTATGTTTCAGCATTGTACTTAATAATAAATTGTTTATTACAAAACTATGTTGATATTCATGTATACATTTTCTTATTTAATTAATAATCCATAAAGATTTATTTATTTACAATTATTTTAACAGATTTATTTACACAGATACTAATTAATTGTAATTAATATTATTGCTCTTATTACTTTAAATTATTATTCTTTTAAAATGACACGGAGAAATAATTTAATATAAATAAGAAATTAAAATTTCAAATATAATTTTGAACAAATTTTTATAAAAGCTTAGCCTATCCATAATCCGTATTGAAGATGATTCAATTCATAAGATAGGCTTAACTGAGTCGTATCTTACCACAGATCTTTATTAATTTCTATAAAAGATATTAATACTACCTGTAAAACATTAATAAATCATTAATGTTTAATTTATTACAGTATCAAGGTTATTATTTTTTATCAATCAATTTAAATATGCGTGAAGTAAAACAAAATTCTTGTTTAAAAAGCTTTTAATCGCTTAATATTAAATATTTGTATAACTATCGTCTCAATAATTTTAATGATGTATTAACTATCTATGTATATTTTTCATTTATTGCCTTATTTTATCTTAAATAATATAAATCTTAAATGCAGCTTTATAAAGTGAAATAAATATATCCGTATAATAAAAAAAGTTTAAAATAGTACCCGAGAATCGTTTGATAAAAAAAAAAATAGAAGATAAAAGAAAAATAATGATACGGTCAATTGATCGATGAAACCAGTTTATGAAGAAAAATTCACTTCTAAATATACAAAAAGTTTTATGGTTTATATTAATCGAACCGGAGAACCGTTTTTTCACGTCTAAAATTGCAATGCATCTTAGTTATTGAAATGTATTTATTTGCTAAATACAGTTGTTATTTGCACATATTGAATTGAGAACTATTTATAAAAAAATAACTAGAACTATAAAATTTTAACTATAGAACTTAAGCTAGAACTTATTATAGACTAATAAATTACGTTTTAAATAATTAAAGATATTATAGTATAAACACATTTTTAATTCAAATCGATAGAGAAGTAATGAATTCAAAATTACACCAAAAATATTGAACAATTCGTCTTCCGAATAAAACTTTTTTTTTAGAAATAAATAAATCGATTTTCGCGTACAAATCAGAATTAATTGCAACAAAGCCAGAGTAACGAGAACGAGTAGGAATGGATAAGATATTTAATGAAGCAGATCGAGTTTGGTTACAAAAGAGACGTACAAAAAGGAATAAATCACCGAGAAACAATCTGCAAATTCACACAATGCAGTTGTTGTTCGGTAGAAAGTTCGGAATGGCAATTTAACGCGTCAACCGCATTAAGTGTCTACGTGAGTTAGTCAGAGTTACGGCACCGAATCGACGCTCAGGGAGTTTCCCGGGCTATTTGGTGAAAATCGCAAGGAAAACGGAGCCGGCATCGGATTCCACTGGTGAGTGCGTCTGTCCCCGTAGAAGGTCCTCGATGACGCTAATTAGTTAACTCGCACAGGGTCTCCTGATATTACATCTGTACGTGACGCAACGCTCGCGGAGCTTCTAATCTCACCCCGACGCGACGTCCCCTACGTCTTCTTCGGGGTAAGCCCCCATGACTCGCCGAATCAACTGATGGACCATTTTATTAACCACGTGATGAATACTTATGAGTTGTGTGAAGCTAAGGCTTTTATGCTTATGGAGTGATACGTGAATAAATATTAAAATAATATTATCCTTCTGTGGCTACATTTGTGATTAATTAATAAAAGAAATAAATAGAAAAATGCAAATTACGTCTTGGATTCCTGTTAAGTAAATTTTATTTGGAATTTTAATTAAATAAACTAGCAACTTAATACAATAAAATTAAGATTGATCACTTTAATTTTTGTCATCTACAAATATATTAAATATATATTAAATATATTAAATTATCTTTGTTTGTTATTTAATACCATAAATTAGTAATATTTCAGGTTTTATGATAATTTATTTTCTAAAAATATCTGAATTATATATAATAAAATTTTTAAATATTATGTATCAATTCACCAAGAAAAAACAAGTAGCTTTCAAAATATTAGTGAAATATATATTTATAAATTTAATTTATATTGTGTAACTTGTACATCTACGTCTAATTGACGTCATTCAACTTTATTTGGTTTTTATATGTAATTAAATGTAACCGACGCTTTATATGACAAAAAATTTATTCCGGTATGTATTTCAATATAATAGACCTTAATATACAATAAAACTTAATGAAATAGAAAATAAAGACGTATTTAATTACGATAAGGGCATTAGAATTAATGAAGAGTCACGTTCTAACGTGCGTTAGGGAAGCTCACGTAGTGACAAATAAAATTCAACGAATATGGTTACCATAAATTAAAATAAATGCTCCTCGTAAAAAACGATGACAAATTTTACATACTTACATATTTATTTCAATATTTTAATTATTTTACTGTTTTAATTATTCGTATAGTAGTTGAGTAGTACAAGTTTCTTTCGTCAGTTCGTTAAAGTTCGTTAGCAGTGATATAAATAAGCACAAATCATTGATTATTTAAATAAATTTTAGATCACAGTTATTTTGAGCATTGGAATGAGTGTTGTTGGGGAAATTGTGCATTAGCGTTGCACAATAGTGCGCGGGTCAAAAAAGATTGAAGTGCCGTAATGTTGGATCAAAATAAATTCCAATGCTACTCTCGGACAAAAAGATTTAAATGCTCATAATCACTTAAGCCGTAGGAAATCATGGCCGAAATCCCCTAACAATTGGAAATAAATCAATAGAACAAAGCAACGAAATTCCAGAGGCTCCCGAATATTGTGTACACGGTACGTATTATACATCGGAGCAAATAATTGGGATCTTTTGGTTTTCCCGGGAATAATCTATGTATCTATCACTGGTAAGTTAGCACGATTAAATGCAAGTGAGGTAATAATCGTACCCAACATGATTTGCATTCTGTTCGAAGTACAATATGAATTGCTTTCACAACTGCAAACACCGTCTCCAACGAAATTACCACTCGAGGATATTAAGACGACAGCCTTACAGACCAAATTTAAACTTCTGTTTATTCTATTACAATGCTAAATAAAAAGTTGCTGGTAGATTTGCGAACTCACCAAAAAATAATTAAAGAATATCTCTCTTGCTTCTAAATTAAACATTCATTCAATCCTGGTGAAATAATCATTGAAATCGACGTTTCAACATCAATTAAAGAAATCCGAATAATATTTCATTTAATGTCAAACTATGATGAGCTTCTTTTTCAATTTTTTCAACAAATGCTCCCGTTACTACATTTAATACATTTTTTTAATTTCTCACTCATTAATAATTTAAATTTTGATTTATAAGTAGTTAAGTTTAAATTTGTAAATATAACAAAATTTAAATTAAAGAAATTTAAAAGAAAAATTATTCAATTACTTTGGTTTCATATGCACTTTGTCGTATTACTATCAAACACTTTTAATCCAAACACGCAATATAAATTTAATTGTATATTGGTGAGAAATATTTACATATTTGTTACACGTACACAACTTTGTAAACATGATAATTTTAACGAATAATAATAAAAATTAGAAATTTCAAAGCCTAATGTCAAAAAGATAAATATCTAATATTTTAAATTTATAATAAACAAATAAATAAAAGTATTTGGCATTTATTGAGCTGTCGGAATAGGAAAGCAACTTAAAGTCGCATTTTCTATTTCAGCAATTTTGTTGGCCTTAATTCTCATTTAACTTTCCATTTTCACTAAGATCTGTCTTCTTTACTATAAGATACAATTTACAAAATGACAAACTTGTAAATGTAAATAAATATAAATTAAAAACTGTTAACTTTAATGCTCGATGCAAATATTGAAATTTAACTTTGACATTCGAAAATCATTTTTATGTCTGTGTATAATTTCCAATGTTTTAATAAACTTTTTTCTCAATAAAACATACTTATTTTTATAAAAAAAACTAATAAACTTACTTTATTTCACATATTTTTTTTATACCATTTCAAAATCACGGAATGTTTTCCAATATATTTTTTTTTTAATTACTTTGATTTTTTTATTCAATTTTACCTCAAAATTTATGAATCAATGTATTTAAAAATTTGTATCTTCAATAAATATTTTATTGCAAATTATTAATATTTATTTTTTTAAATTCCTGTAACATTTTCAAGTAAAATAATACTACGATACAACGTCAAAATTGATAAGAAAAAATCAAGATTTTATAAAATGTTTTTTAGTATTCATTTAATTGAACTGAGTGAAATCCGGTGAAGAAAAAGTCAATCATTATGTAAGTTGGTATACAATTTATTTATTACGTATAAATATTTATTAAATATAATATAATATAATATAATATATATTATATATTTATTTATTTATTATAATATCTCTGTTTATGTAAGACATTCGTTACCGAGAGTCTGTTGTAAATCTTCCGAGGTAAGGCCAAGCGTTCGAGGGTGTATTTTTAGCAAAACCCAGCACAATCGGGATAAGGAGCGTGATTTTTCTTGATTTTGGATCCCTTTTTTTATTTCGACAAGAGAAAAAGCAAAAAGCAACGCAGTGTGTTTCGTATCATCACCCTGATTTTCATCAACTTTCCTATCGTGAATTATTCATAAGTTGTTTGCCATTGTACATCCTAACTTGCAACATGTACACTCGTATTAACAACAAATGTTGTACTGGAGGGGCTGGACGTTCATCCTCCACCCCCGAATCTCCGGTACTGAATCTTGGGTGACAGTGACCAGGAAACTGCAATGGGCAGGTCAATCGAGACCCCCTGATGATTGGAGGATAATGTGACCCTCGGCAACAGTGACAACCGTGAAAGTTTGCACCCGAACCTGATTTTGCACAAGTAAATTATAGCAATCGAAGGTTCTCGGCAACGGTTAAAAAAAATTTTCAACCTCCGAACTAGAAGGTTTTTTATGCCAAACAAACTCAATGGCAAAGAGTGGATAAATACATTCACTTGGTATACATTTGAATAGCCTGATTTCGTTGTAAATGGTTGCGCGTTCCGACATCCGATAAATGCGGCCGATGAAAACAAATTCGCAAGAGAAAGAAGTACTCATTATAATTTAAAGGGTTGTCAATAGTATTAATAATTTAGCATTTTTTTGTTAATCAAACGTGAAAAATGTAACGATAAGAGCTGTATTAGATAGATCAACCGATTAAAAAAAAATGATTATTTCTGAAATGCTGTACATAAACTTCCATTTAAATGCATTAAATATATAAAATGACACACAGCATTTAAATTGACAGTATAAATGATTTTTATTCACGGTTTAAAAAAAAAAAAAAAAAATCAAGCGAAATTGAAATAGTAAAAATATGTTAAATTTTAAACTTTCCTCTCGCTGTATTTACGATCTTTGACTTGGTGAAACGTGTCTAAGTGTCAATTAATGTTTTAAATTCATTTACTGTGGATGAAAGTTTATTATTTTCCATTAGCTAAACAGTGTTGTGTACATTTAAATTTTTTTTTTTTTGTGCAAACTTAAAACCTTTGTATTTTTTACATTAATAAAAATCTAATGAGTATACAGACAATTGTAGAAGCGTCGCGACTGAATATTAATGGTTTTTAAAAACTCTTATCAAAACATTCTGTCTTCACAAAAAGAGTCACATCTCTTAAAATAAATACCATTTTTAATAAAACATAATGAAGGAAAATTTTTTTTTACAGTTACTTTAAATTTATTTTTTAAAGAGCATTATAACGATCAAGAGGACAGGTATGCAACTTCGTCGACGTTTTACAAATTAATAGAACATCATGTACGAGCCGATACACAACGCGTTCATTTAAAACTAAAAACTGTATATCGGTGTAAATGGGCGTAAATAGTTTGAGATTGACTGGTGTTTTCAAAAGGCGCATTAACATGAAAGTTTAATTGTCGAGCAAAATAGGTAATTATCTGCAAGCCATTTACCGGGGCAGAGAAACAATGTAGTCACGTGCAAATGAAGAATAATTGCACAGGATATTGCCAGGGACTTTTTTTCCCATTCGCGCGTGCGTTGTAAGGATGTTGCAAGGATCGAGTGGCGCGCCGAGGAAATCCGGAGATCGCGAGGATGCCGCGCTATCGATCCAAGGAAGGGCACAAAGCTTTCGGTCCATCGGCGGAGGCTGAGGCGAAACGCGTGCACCGAGGCGCTGCTGTTTAAGGCTGCCATTCCCGGCAATCGATAGCGCAACCCCTACGCAACGCACGGCTACACCCCCCGCAACAACCCCTAGTGGACCGGAGGGAGGCAGACACCCTCGAGCGTATTCCCCCATCCCCCGCCCCCGCCCCCGTCCTCGTATTTCTTTTTACGTCGTCGCCCTACAATCACACGTACATTTCGGTGGCTGCGCATACCCAATTTACCCTTCTGCGTTTTCATATTTTCGAATACAAAGGGGGTGGCTGAGGAGGGATGATGACCAATTCGCTCTCTGCGTAATGTGCTTTTAGAGTAAAATTATGCAAATCGAGTCCAGCGTCTTGATTAAAAATAAGAAGAATCTTTATTTATATGGAGATCATCTAATGGATATGTGTCACGTGTACAAAGCGACTCGCGCGAGCTAGTTTTAACTTTTAATGGAAGAAATTTTTTTTCAAACTTGAATGGAAATATCAGCTTACTAATTACGTGGAAAAAAGTTTTTATGCAATGCGATAAACGTTCTGAAAAATTTGAATAGCATTATTTCTATTTAATATCTCGTGCGCAATGTATTTCTTTTTATTACTCATAGAATTCAATTTAAGTTACAAATTTAATCTTTTTAACGAATTTTTAAATACCTTGTTCAGAATAAAATAAAAGTTAGAATTTTAAATTAAACAGTTTTTTAACTTTATTTTTACTTTAAAACATTTTATTTTTCCATATTAATTGAGTTAAAAAAAAAAAAAAAAAAAAAAAAAAAATAACAACTTGATAACCAAAATGTCAATATTAATATAATATTTTAAACATTTTTTTGGATCCAAATTTGTTTAAGATGCATGTTGTTTTCAATTTTAATAAGTTACGAATGAAATATTGCGAATAAATAGTCGTTTTGTGTAATTCATATTTAATGCTGTAATTAAACGGAAATAATTAATTTTGATAGTTGAATAATATTAAACTTCGAAATTTGTAATTAAAGATGACAAAGATTGTGCGTCTGATGGAATTAGAGGAACAATTTGCGGAAGCTTGCAGGTGGAGACCACATGCTTTATATGGGAAATTACAAACGCACCATAGATGAGAGTTCAATTTCTGATTCTCAGCCATGGTTATTATCTCAACGGCAACATGATTATCTATGATATCGAATTTCACCTCTGTAACTCTCGATGAAATATATGCGGTACAGCAATATTAACATAAGGGACTTTCCAGGTATTAACGGTTGATTAAAAGTTGAATCGGAGCTTCTGCGATGAAGGAAAGCACGTCAACGAGCGATTAAATTATTTAAAATCGATTTTTAAAAGGAAAATTGAGGAATAAGTACGTATAATATAATCCGCACTACCCTAAACTCCGATCGCAAAACTACAAGCACAACTGCCGTTCAACCCCATGTGCTTTCTCGCACCCCTACGAGTGTTCGTCCAGACTCCCGAGACAAAGCGAGCAGATAAGCTGCGGAGCGCGAGAAAAGTCGTAGATAACAACCGAAAATGAAAGAGAGATTATGGATTTTGCGTAGTTTATCAACCTGCAGCCGGTCTCTTAAGATTAAAAAAATTGCTCACTTCCTACTGGAGTTGAAAATTTGATTGTCATATAAGATTATTTTACGATGCTTTCACTTCCATTACAAGTAAATTATTAGTCGTAACTTCGTTCGAGCTCTAAAATGAAGTGCTTTATTCAGGTTGATGGATGTTGGCAAAAGCATTTTACGAGTTTAAATTAACAAAATTATTGAGCCATCATAATATTTCAATAATAAGACGAACTCTTGTTTTCTTATATACGAAGCAAATGGATTCTTAAGATTTCCAACAAATAATTGTTTCCTCAAATCTTTTATCGATAATATTTAATGAATCTATTTCCTTCAGTTTTATTAATTTTAATATGAATGGATTATTTTAAGAGAAAATATTATAATCTCTTAGATTTTATCTTTTTATGAAATTTTTTTATTTTAAAATACGAATAATGCATTTTTTATTATAATTCTCTCTTTATCTTGATAACTTTTAGATTTTTAATTTGTATAAAATAGTGGCCCTCATTACTGTTCATAAATATTAAAAAAAATTTCACGAATAGATTCCGATAATAATTCAATAATTTATTAAAAAAAACTTATTTTTATTTTTTAGTTTTTATGAAATTAAATGATGCGATGAAAAAAATTAGGTGAAAAAAAAAATAAATGCTGTAATAAAGATTAATCATGAAACACGTTTTTCAAAGTTTTATTTGATTCCATTGAAAGTGATGATATAAGGTTTCGCTATACATAAAGAGAAATTTGAAAAGAAATTCAAACCTGTGAAAAAGTTTAAAGGAAGTAAATGTATTAAAAATAGTCAAAAACAGAATAAAATCTATTAAATGGGATAGTTTTATATGAAAAGTTAATCAATAATAAAAAATTTGATTAAAAATGAAAGTACTCGATGTAAAAGAATATGGCTTTTCGATACATCTATATGTATTTTACATTTGCATTTAATTATATTAAAGAATTTTGTGTTTTTACAGAATATTATTTTATAATGAAATTATTAAGAATATCCAGAATAAATATGAAGCTGGAATTGTAATTTTTAAAAAGTAAATTGAATATTAAATCAATTTTTAAAAACTAAATCGAAATTAATTCACTTTTTAATTTGATTTGCATTCTGAATATTATCCGCAATATTTTCTGATTAATAATTAGATCTTGTACAAAGTCTCTTGGGAAGGACGCATCGGAGAAACTAAAAATGCTAAATGGAAATATTTAAGGGCGAGAGCAGAATCGCAAAGGACAATGTCGAAAGAAGGTAAAAACGGAGACAGAAATAAAGGAGGCCCTTTGCATATACACGGATCCACCGGAATTAATAAGACTTTCTTTATTCGTGAAGGCGATGATTATGCAATTGCAAAATCCCGTTTTATTACAGACTCGCGGGGTCTTTTCCCAGAATTAACCAGGTTTCTCAGAAAATCAACCGATTCATTTTTTTTCTCTTAGCTCGGTTTACCGATTGGAGTATTTGACGTTAATAACAGAATATGCGTAGGTACAACTCGAACTTTCGCTTAATTCTCGGCTAATTTAAGCTGACAAGTACATAGACCTGAGCTTAGGCTCCTATATCGCATTACTTTTTCTCATCATCTAAATTGACACATTTTATAAGTTAATGCTCAACGGGACATTGATTAGGATGAAATTTTTTTTAAATACGTAATTGTGAAATATCTAGGGATTATTTAAGACTAAAAAGCTCGGTAAAATTATGGTAAATATGTTGTAAGCTTCATTAAAATCAATGCAGGAAATATTTATTTGACAGGGCTTTGATCTACTTAATAAATTCAATTTGTCCTTAAAAGCATATTGTTTCCCTCCGAAACATAATGATTGATTTTTCTTAAGAATTGACTTGCATCTCAATAGGGTTGATTCCATCAGCAAATGCTTTCACAAAGCTATTACTTTGATAGTATTTCGATTTTAAACATTTATACTGTGAACATATCACCATTTTTTGTAAATAAAGTAACATACATATGAATAATTAAATAATATCTCAATTTAATTTAAAATCATTTTATTTTATTGCAAAATAATTTCAATAATGCATTGTACATACAATAAAGTAAAAACATGAAATGCTTCAAAATTGAAACAAAATTAATCTATTTTTCTTTTTCAAAATATTTTTAATATTATTAGATTTTATTTTACAATAAAATAATTTTAATATTTCACACATGTTATTTACATTAAATTATTTAAAAAATTTTACTTGACTTTTATTTTCATATGTGTTTAAATGTTTTACAAATTAAAAAATTTAGAAAGAAATATTAAATTAAAAGAGAAATATTTTTCATACAATAGATTTCGCTCAGTTACAATGAAATTGATGGATTGATTAATTTTATATATTAAAATAATTCATTACTTTATGATAAAAATTAAATATACATGTAGATAATATGTTTTTACGGTAATAGCCTATTTAATACTAAAAATATTATTAATAATAAAAGAATATGTAAAATAAAATCAAAATTAAATATTAATTATGCTTCTGCAAACTTTTTGAATAATTAATTTTATTGTAATATAAAATTTCAATAATTTCTTTTACATTGTTTTTTTTTGTTGAAAAGAACGTTTTACATCATGAAAAAAAAATCTTTTCACTTATTCCCATAGGATTCTATTGATATATACAGTTGAGACTCTTTGCTCTTTTAAGATCCTCTGAATTGAATTTAATCTCTTTATATACCATAATGGTCTTTTATATTTATATAGTTATATATAAACAATATAATTTATTTGGGAATTTATAATTACAATAAAATTTATTCGAAAAATTGAAAACATGCTTTAAAATAATAATTTTTGAATATTATTTTGATTTCTTCATTATATGACTTTTATGACTATAATATTATTCAGTTTTACATTAAAAAACAAATGTTATAAAAGGAACAAAATTGAATTTATACAGTTAACCATTTTTTTCATTAAAAATGAATCCAATTGAATTTGAAACATTATACCAATTGTTATAATTAATATTATACATATTGCACCAATTTTTAATTATTAGACAGTTAACATTTATGTAAAACAATAGAAATTAATAAAATAAAATTAATAATAATAAAAATAAATGGACCATTAATATTAAATCCCAATATTAAATGGTAAATATATTAACGAATTGCACAAATTAGAGAAAACAATGTTTTTTAGAAGTTTTTAGTGTCTCTCAGCGATACGGAAAACTCTTGATCTATCGATATATTTGAATTTAGCGGGCGCGTCACTACTATAACCGTCAATAGGTGGCGATGAGAAAGATTTCACCGAGTCGTATAAGAAAAATTTGAGTAGGGGGTATAAGTCGCGAAAGGCAGAGAGCAGAACTCGTGCCTTAAACTAATGAGTAAGGAAAATATGTGGCTTTGGTAACGCTTAGCAATGCTATAGTTATTAAGCGAACCTATTTTTGACGGGGTACAGGTCGTCCTGTGGCTGCTTGAACTACTTTTTCGAGTGGCTTAGTGAAGCGATCTGCCTCTCCTGTACGAATCAACTTTATTTGTTAATTTATTATATATATTTTATCATTGTAAACAACCAATAATTTTATCAAAAAGTGTTTTTTTTTTTTTTTTTTCTCTCCTTTTAATACCATTACAAAATCGATCTAATGAACATCACTCTCATGTTCATTAATAATTGTGTTGTTTATTATTATAAATAATTATATATTTATCCGAGTTACTTGAAATATTATTTTCTTTTTAGTTTTTTACACGTTTTCTTAATTTTATTTTTATTTTTTTATTACATATACTTTTATACATATTGTGGAAATTTTAATTTAATTAAAAAGTATTTGTTTGATAAATATAATTACATGATTTTTTAATTTAACTTCTAAAAGTATTATCAAAGTATTTAGGCCTCTAATAAAGTATTATGAAAAAATGTTAAAAAGTGATGGAATTCTTTTTTAAGTATATTTTAATTGGTAATAACTCCAGTTTTTTCTTTATTAACAAAACTTATGAAGTAAATTTTTTATTATATATGAAATATATATTTAAACTAAAATTTAATTTGAGAGAATAAAAAATTGGTTAATGTAATATTTTTAATTTTTATAATAATGAATGAATATTATGTATATAAATTAGCAAAATATTTTAAATCGTGATACAAATTTATTGTTTTTATTTCTATTAAAAAGTAAACTTTTTTTAAAATTGCACTTTATTATTTTGTTACACGCAGTAATAAAATTGGTTTTGTTGGACGTATTAATCCAATATTTTTATTTGCAAACGATTTCGTAAAAATTGTTAGTGGTTTTCTGCAATTTTGCAAATATTGAAAAATATAAATTGTAAACGTGTTCGTTATTTTCAAATTACTTTTATAGTAACGGTATGATATAATAATATAGTATAGACATGTGTACATAACAAGAATTTTAATTTCCGTGTTATATAACATAAACGCGTCTTTTAATTTTAATTTTCATATTCATTTTAATATTCGAAATCATCTTTGTATTTTTATCATTCATTTTGGCAATCTGTTGTTTTTAACTTTTGAAATTAATCAAAAAATAATCTAAAATGGAATAAATTAAATAAATTAGCTTACAATAAAAATAAATTGATATAATTCCGAATTATCAAAAATAGAAAAAAATCTTTTAAAATTTTATTTAATAATAAGCTTTTTTTAACGGAGTATTGCATACATATTTATTAATGTAACTGTTTAATAATTAATGTACAGATTTACGGCTTACGTAAAGTATTTTCCAATTTCCGAAAGAGTACTTTATTCACTAATCAAAAATATATTCTGAAATAGAATAAATTAAATTATATACTATGGTTTGTCATAAAAATGAATTGACATTTTTCGAGATGTCGAATAAAAATAAAAAATAAATTTCCGAATATTATTTTATAAAAGGTATTTTTAATGAAGATTATTTTCAGGATACATAATAATAGAACGATCTCTATCTTTTCGTGTGTAGACTTACGATTTATATAAAACGAAATATAAAGTAGCCAAGCCAATATTTACTTTAAAATAATCAGCATTCACTTCCTTTTTCACGAATTATTTGTGATTTTGAATGAATAGCTAGTGAGGATGCAGTTGCTCAATAAGAAAAGCAGTGTGGCGCTTACTTAAGCCGCCGCCACAACTATTCGGGAAAATGGGGAAGAATTTCATATCTCGTGTGCACGGCCTCGCCGGAAAATTGGTATTACACTGGGTTGTATCGATTGGCCGCGACGCGCTTTTCATCATGAAACATCAAGAAACTTTTCCGAGTATCGCATACTAATGCTCCCCTTTGTAATCCAATACACTAGTCTCCAGCTCGCGACGCCATTTCTTTTAGTCCCGGTGAACGAAAAAGCCGGACGCCCGCTCGAAATTTAATTCTCCGGGAGAGATTCACTCTGGCCAACCCTCGATCGGTAATTGAGGCCTTTGAAGTTTGAAATTGTAAACGCGCACTAAAAATTTTATGCGAAATTCGGGGAATTAGAATTACCCTCCGAATTACCGGGGCTCGATCGGGATAAACAAGTCCAGATTACTTACTTATGTAGCTGCTGCACTAGTGCTCGGCTTCGATTTCGATTGTAATTTTTACCGCAGGGAAAATGTCGCGTTGAGAGGGATTTTTATTTGAGCTGCGATTTCCTTCCATCGATTCTGATGAAAACTCATACACCTTCAAAGGGCCCAAATTTTTTTTTAAACAAGCCTGATTTGTCTTATAATAATAATTGTATCACATCTAGCAATTTTATATTTCGAGCCTGCGATACAAAACTGTGCCATTGAAGATTATTTTCCAGAGTTTTCGAATGATCATTCTTTTTATCAATTCTCTCGAGGTTAAGCTCGTTTCAACAAACAAAAATTTGCTTGTAGCCTTTAAACTTTTAATTTCTACTGAATATTTTTGATTGATATTTAATCATTTACCGAGCACAAAAATAATTTTTTAATCCCGCCATACTTGTGCAAAAGCCGTAAAAGTATTATTCCAGAATCTAAATCCCCGACGTAAAAATTGCTCGACGATAAAGGTTTAATTTATTTTTTAGCTGAAAGCTTTCTGCATAAAACTGAAACGACTTTACAAAAATACTCGATAAATAAAAAATTTTGTTTAATACAAATTCAAAATAAAAGAGATATTGCAAGCATTTGTTTTTAGTTGAAATTGCATTTTCAAATTGACAATTTCCCGCTCATCACCGTACAACGTGCTTAGCCTCTACAAGATAACCTTTAACTTTAATTAATGGCACAAATTATCCACGAGCACATGGTTAAAATGGAAGAAACAATTACGAATTAAGGGGGTAGATTGGTATCGCGTGTTCCTGAACAAAACGAGTATACAGGGTGTGGTTCATTTGGGTTTGACGTTAATCCAGCATCCGCATCGGCTACCCTGGATTTCAGTTATCGAGATTTCTACGTGCGTTTCTTCATCATCTTCTCTGTTCGAGATAATGGCACAATCGACAATTTCGCGAGGCTTGAGTAGTACGTGTCGCGCGATCAATTTCCCAATTTTCCGTGGTGAAAATTCGATTTCGTAGGTAAAAAGTCTGCGAGCCTCGCACACGTACATTATAACAGCCACGGATGAATGATTTCATCAGCCCCAGAAATGCTCTTGTTTCTTTTTTCATATTGGTAAATTGGAAAACCTTCGGACATTAATTGTAGCTCTTGTTGCAACAATACGGATATTATATTGTAAAACTATTTTCGCTCTAAAGAGCATTTATCCAAAAAATTATTTTTAATTTTGTTTTTGATTTATGACAAATAATAATTATTCGTTTAATACGTCGTAGTCTACATTAGAACTCAATTGTTTCGAACTTCTTTATTTAAAATAACGTTTTATATAATTTTATAAATTACGTAAACCTTAAAAAAAAAATTATGACGGTCTTCGATTACTTACAGTAACTGTTTTGGTTCAAGAAAAATTATTGATTATTTAGTACCGAATGGATACTAATAATTAATAAAAGAACTCACCTGCAACAAAAAAGAATATTCTTTATTAAAACATATGTATAAATTTTATATTTTAAATAATTGTAAATGATTGTGTTGATATAAAATATCAACAGCTTTAATTTATAGCCCAATTGTCTTCAAGATCAATTACAGATAAATAATTTTTTCCTACTGTACTAAACGATATAATCGTTAGGCTAACAAAATTTAATGCTCAATATCGGTGTAACCAAATAATCTTTATTTACAAAGATACGAAAGCATTCAAGAGTACATATTTGTACGAACGTAGTCCTTTACTTTCTAAAAAGCAATCATTGAGTAATCTGTTTTTGAACAATACTTACAAATGTGTTCTAATCAATACAAATCATATTCGTTATCACCTTGGGCAAATAATATTTATGCTAGAGTTCGTACCGCGTACTCGTTAATGCAAGAATCATAAAATATTTACACGGACTATTTTATTTAATTTTTAACTGCCAATATTATTGTGCTCGGCCAAAATTTGAGTTGGATTAACTTTCTGTCGCTCACTTAAATACCGAGTATGCAATAAATTGTTTAAAAAAAAAAACAAAACAAAAAATGTAAAAACTCATCGATCTTGAGCGTGAATCAATATTTTGGTTTTTTTACGAATAGATCTTCATTAAAGGTAATTGCGATGCATCAATGTAGTCATTGGCATCCATCCCCCGTACTTTAAATTCTAATTTAAATTACAAATGGATTCGTGGTTAATCTTACTCGAGCCTCAAAAATTTTATCTCCGCCAGTGTAAACGGATTATTTACCGCAGAAGCAAATGTCAGTTATACGTCGCTGAACCAGGATGATACGTCATGTGATTTCGAGTGGTGGACGTTCCCATCATCCCCAGGGTTGGGGCTTTCAGTTATTTGGATTCACGTCCGCATCATAATAGAATCATATGGAAAAAAATTGTCGATTTAATCTAATATCCCTCAAGTTTTCACCGTTTTTTAAATTAATCGGAATCCGAGATAATATCGTTAGTTTGCGCGTAATTCGGCAACATATTAATTTTTACTGGGGTTGTCGGATTTAGTAATTTACCATGTTTCGACTATACCATTACATCATCCAATTTTAACTTAATGGAGAATTGCACAATGATTAAAAGTGCATTGTTATTGCAAGCAAACTCGATATTCCATTTGATCTCCAGGAACAACAGAAATTTAGAATTACACAACGATGATTGTAGTTTCTCATTTTTTAAAAAATTAAAGTAAATTTACAGATTTGCTACAGGTTTTTCAAGTAAGGTTTTTCGGCTTGAACTGATGGGCAAATACTCATAATATATCCGAAAAATTATTCAATGTAACTGTTGAGCAAGAATGAAGCCAGGACGAGGAATGGCAGAGCAGGGCAGATTCACGGAGGGTAATTCCCGGGGAGGGGGTTGCAACTATTTGCGCGTCCATAATCAAAATCCGTGGCACGAATGAGGGGGTAGTCACCCCATCGGGGTGTTTCCATGCGGGGGTGGACCTTGCGCGACGCATAATCCAGCGACTCGACGTATGCAGTCCGTTATCGAAATATAACCAGGGGTATTATGCGAGAGGTATTATCAGAGGATCGAACGCGAGCCTGACACTGACCAGAAAAAAAAATTCCTGGTCCTCTCTGGTCTATTTTCCCGTTTTTATTACGGGCTATCGAGCCTCGAAAAATTGATTTTCCAGGCAAGGATTTACTTGGAATACATTTAAATCTTTTTGAAGGATTCATTTTGCGCACTACGACTTGCCATACACACACACACACACACACACATATATATATGTACATTTCAATTCAACTGGATTTCATCATTATTCTCTCTCTGGCTCTGAATTATGTGTTGACAGTTTTGTTTTGATGCATTCGTAGATAAAAATTTCAAGCTGGATAGAGCCTTCATTTATCACTAAGTATCATAAGCTGCTCGATCCAATGTTTATTCTTAAAGAAAAACTCTTCTGTCGATATTCATTTATACAACTTTTTTATTGTATAAATTTGAAAGTTTAACTTCAGCAGCATTAGCACATACATTTTGATTTTCTTTCTTCTTTTTTATCTCTTAATCAAACAATTTCAGTTTACGAAGATAGGAGAGCATTGAAAGTACACATTTGTATGAATACAGTCCTTTATTTTTTAAAAATCAATTGCCAATCAACCTTAAAATTTTTTTTAGATATCTTAAAAACAAAATACGTATGTCTTTTAGCTAAATATGTTTAGTTTTTTACTTTATTAATTTTTCAAGATAATTTTTCGTTAAATTAGAATTTTAATCGTGTAAACATTCATGAAAATATCACAAAGTCCTCTATTTTATTTGATTTTAAAGTATATATACATATATACATATATAAACAAATTTTTTAGCTAATTCTAATGTGAACATAATTTCGTAATGAACAATACATTGTTTTTTAATATAATACTAGTTATTTGGATATAATATTAATCAAAAATATAAAAACCACAAACATAATACATATTTAATACTTAACTACCTTAGAAAAGTATTTTTCATTATCTACGATATTTCTCTAAATTTTTCGTGCAAAGTAGATTAAAATCGTAAATATATTTTTGTGGTTATTTCGATCAATATTATTATGCTGATTTAATATTTATATTTTTAACTTTAATTATTTTTAATTGTTAGGACAACCATTTTAAAACATATTGAAAAAGAAGATGTGAAAGACTTTTTATAAAAACAAAATTTAGTGCTGAAAAATATGTTCAAAATGATATTTTATAAATTTCAGATTTGTACTTTTAAAAAATTTATTAACTTTTTACAATTATATATTCACAATAGATTTCTAAATTAATCTTGCAAAAAATTATTTATATTATTTTTTTTTATTACACTGTATATTACTTAAACTTTTAATTTAAAAAAAAAAAAAAATAAAAACAGAAATGTAACTATAGTATTCAATACAAAATGGTTTTAATCGAAATTATTAAATAAAATTAATAATCAAAAAAATCGGACAATTGAAGTGCAATTTGTACAATGTTTATCCTATTTTTTACGACTTCTTTGAAGTCGTAGCTAATTTTTCAACGAAAAACCAAGCGAATGATAAAACAATGACATTTGTTAGGAAACTTTTTGAAATCATAATCGAATAACGTTTACCATCCAGGAAGATACGGAAAAAGTCGCCGTGTGATTTACGTCCTTCATTATCGGGTTTATCGCCAGGTTACGATCCTATTTTTTCCTTTCTGCGGAAGGATTCGGTGCTGGACCTCATTAGAGCTCTTGCTCTTTACTCCGGGGCACGTCGAATAAAAGCCCTGGATGCTGCGGAGATCATAATGCTTTCAGGAAAAGTGCCTCGAATAAAACCGAGACTCGCTTCTGCGGGTTTTCCGAGTAAAGTGTCTTCCGTGTTATGTGCTAAACTCATTGTTCAGAGGTCTTATTCACGTGTAGCCAGAGTTTTAGTATTCATTAACTTACTCTTGATCTTGCCCGATATTTGTATTGGACAAGAGGTGTTTATATTTAGATTAAATTTACGCAAATGCATTATTAGCGAATAAAATCTATAATTATTTTATTAATATTGAATACCTGTTGCTTTATATTTGTGGATGGCGTTTCGGATTAATAAAAAATTTTAATGCACTATAAACTCATAAAGTTAATGGGTGTCATCAAAGTATATGAATATATTTGTATTCATTTATATTTATCATTTGTTGTAAGTTTCAACTGTATGTATAAGCACCAAGTCATTTTTCACTTGAGCATAATTCATGCATGTGGTTGATAAAAATTTGATGGCACACGAGATAGTAAGAATTTATAATGCATAATAATAATAATAATAATAATAATAATAATGATCGTGAGAATGTTTTATTAAAAAATTCATCTTTTAATATCTTTTCGCTAAATTGCATACTTTTGTACACCTGGTTGTTTCAAATAATATTAAAAAGTCGGTCTTGCAAAAAAAATTCATTCATACATTATTTATACGAATACTTGTGTTTTGATAGCATTGTTTTTTTAAGATATCCAAGTGCATAATGTCAAGATCAAATTATATCAAATTTGTTATAAATATAAATTATAATCAGATAATCCAGTTTAAGTATATGTGAGAACAGCTCGTCAAATAAAATTCTCTCGGTACGATTTAAAGCAATTACTCTTAATTTTTATGTAATATTAAAGCAAATAAGAATATTATAACTGCGAACACATTCATTCGTAATACTTTAAATTTCTTTTGTTCCAGCGTTATCTCCGTAATGAATCGAATAAGTTCTAAGCGAATTAAAATCGAGTTTGCAGCGTTAACGAAACCAAAACGCGCGGTTGAAACACCAACGAGGCTTTTAACCGCATCGATAACCATTTATTTATAGCGAAAAAACGCCTCTCCTCGGAATTTGAATAACAAAATTCATGGTGGTCAAAGGAAAAACAAAGGGCTGATGATGCGTTCTTGGGTCGGAACTATTGACCCATCGATGGATTCCCCGAGTCATCGTTAGCCAAAACTTCGTTACCATACAAATGCACGAGAGCCTGAGCTCAATTCTAATCAAATATTCAGATTTGTCTCTGTGGCTTTACACTCATTACTCGTACAAAAGCTCTAAATTCCTCTCTCGTACTTTCTCCCCCGTTGCGCGTGCGACCGCGAACACGCCCTGATAAATATGAAAGTTTAATGTCCGGCAGATTTTTGATAAAGAAAGAGGCGCGGGACAAATGGACGCAGAGTTTACATAGAGATTGTACAAATATACATACATGAAGCATTAGGAATTTCCCAAGGGTAGTGACGAGATGCTGTGGGTTACTCCATAGCTACATCTCACCCCCCCCCACCACCACCACCACCACCACCATCACTCTAACCACCGAAGCAACCAGACCAAGGGAATTCTTAAATTTTATCCTTTACGAAAATTAGTTCGATGAGATATTCATAACGATTTCGTTTAAAGAACCATTCCCGTGTAAGCATTTATACGAGTTTGAAAAATTCTCGTTGCAACATGAAAAGCTGAAATTTTTACATACAATTAAAATACAGAGTCATTTCATAACTATTGCTTTTTTCAATCTCTTTGATTTAAACAAATAATTTCCATTTTTAATTGCACCTCGAAAATATGATACTCGAATTAAAATAATTAGTTCAATAAAAATAAATATTAAGAATTCATGTCGTTTTTATGGCAGCGCTGAATAATTGATTAAATAATGACTTTAATTTCAGAGCTTAAAATGTGTTGATATTAATATTTATTGAAATACTTGCAATTTTTATAGCAAGAAATTTAAATGCAAATTTACATTATCAGCATTTTGCGGAGAAGTAAAATAAAAAGATAATTTAAATTATGTGTTCATTCGCACAAAAGTAAATTTGCTCGATTCTCGATACATATACACATGTATATCTTTTTAAATGATATTGCTTAGAATTATATACGTCAGCAAAAAAAAAAAAATTAACGAAAAAATTCGATTCAATTCTACTCCTTTTTACTTTTTAAACCGAAGTAGATATTCTAATTTAAATGAACCTGGAAATACAATCGTAATTGATAAATTTTCATTGTGTTGTAATGATAGTATAATCTCTCGATACCGTGATAATAAATACGGAATAACGAGTTTTCGATAACTGATTTGCGGTCCACGTATCTCCATCTCCATCACCTCGTTTATGTTTCCTCGACTTTCGATTACTTCCGTTCTTGGTTTAATAATGCATTTGCAGGTTTCGCACTCCCATAAAAGTGGTCAGATTTTATAAGTGAAAAATCCCATAAGTGATTTAATTAATAATCCATGCTCTAAACGACCACTGGTGCAATAAAAACGGTAAACAACGTTAAAAATGGAAATGCACGATGAATCTTTAATTTGTATAAATTTCATGAAATCATTTTGAAACACTTATTAATTATTTTACATAAAAAACACTTGTTATGTTCAACTGGTTATAGCTGTTGAAGGAACTAATTTTCTATTAATATAATTGAAATTTATAATTATATCCTTGAATATTGAAAAAAGTTTTACTAAAATAACCCATTGAGGCATTTGCATTTTAATTTTTTAATTTAAATTTATCAATTTTTTGTTATTGCAGGGCTATTGAGAAAATTATCAATGAGTAATAATAAAAAGAAAAAGAAAAAGAAGAAGAAGAGTAAATTTGAGTAAAATGAAGAAAATATATGAAATAATAAAAATGCGTGACAACTCAAACAATGATATTCAATTTTATTGATGTAACAACTTTTATAATATATATATATATATAATTTGTATAGTATCAATCTGATTAATGCTCAAATTTCTTATTACAATATAAGGTGTCGAGTATAACATACCAATTCTAAGTAAAAAAAATAGCTCGATACCTAGCCAAATCCACACGAACGGTCTCAAGTGTAATGGCGCTGGACTCGAAGTAAAGTTGAAGTGGATGTACATATTGTCAATATTCATTGGAGAGACTTGGGGTTATCAGGTGTCAATCAGCGTGAATCGGACCAACTGGAAATACGTGACCAACAGCGATAATCCGAGTCAACCGCGATCGAGAAGTCAACGAGCTCACAAAGTGCTCGCGCATACGAATTGTGATCTGGTCCTAGGACCGGTTGCAGGACCTCGAGGACTCCAGGTGTAGACGAATGGGCAATTCCAATCAAAGCCAGAAATGGTCACCAATTCCTCCTCGACCCTTTGTTCCAAACCCGATTATGCTGACCCCGCACTCGAAGCTTTCTTCGGTGGGCGGAGAACCAGGAATCTTGATTGCTTCCCCAAAACCGAATTGAAATATCGAGACTTTGTACACGTGATTGGATATATTTTTAACTCTGAGGTTGATAAAGAGTTCCATTTGGATTCCGAATTTCCAACCTACCGAATTACATTTCGATTTCGTTTTACAAATCTTTCCTCCTATTTGCTGGTGTAAGAAATCTTGGTTTTCGGGCTGATGAGCTGATGCTGCTACTTACTTCTTCCTTCTCTGGGTTAAATAAAAGCACTGTAGCCCAGAAGGAGAGCGAAATCGGAATTTCCAGATCGAATGATTGCTCTTTCTAAAGATTTTAATCGGTTAAAATAATAAGAATTATAATTTCATATTTTCAATTTTAAATAACAGTTAAAACAAATGACACTTTTCTCTCAACTCCATGAGATTAAAGAAACGAGATTACTGAAGAATTTAAAAAGCATGCTGTAATTAATTTTATGACTGGCATACGGCAAATGCAGTATCTTCTCATTGTAATTGTAATTGTAATTTAGCTCAAATTCAAAACTCTTTAGTACAATGCGGCTCGAGCACTTAAAAAATATAATTCTGTCTGACATTATTGCTTTAAATCTTCTGGAAATTATTTGCCTTTAAGGTGCGTTCGTAATTTAAAAAGCATTTTTCGTACTCTCAAGTGATCCTTGGAAGTCCTTGGACACGATGCCAACAATTGTTAGAAATTTTACCGGCTTACCTTCGACCTTCATCATCAAGTCTTATCAATGACTTCCACTTCATAGCCTCTCGTTCATTTGTAAAGAATTGCACTTTTTAATTTTTCTCCCAAATATCTGTATCTCTTGGTGATTTTGTGCGAGTCATGACATGAAAGACGTTATTTTATCACAAGATTTTCCGGCACACGTCGCGGCTTTTCTAATGCATCCGAGCAAAAACTAATGCAATCTTAAGATCCCCATTCGAGCGTCTCGAGAAAAATCGCCAGTCTGCTCGATGACACTCTCAAAGAATTTATTAAATATTAACGATCGATCGTAAATTGAGTGGACTGGACAGTATTATAATTTAATCTTGGTAAAACCTGTTATCTTCGGCTTTCAATGGAGCTATTATTCAATACCAACATTTCATTTAGCATTGCTTACTATATTCCGTTGTGTAATTGTCTTTCTCGTAATAAAAACCGAGTAAGTCATTAAATGTAAAAGTAACGGAGACTCGTTGTCTCACTTATTTATCATCGCACAGCAAATATATCAGGACTTTTATTTTAATGTATCATTGAATGTAATATTTCCGAGCTTTAATTTGTATTCCAACTCAATACTAAGAATCATATTTTCTTATTATCCCCGGACGGAGTGAAAAAAATATTTACTTTATACCTTGGAGCGAGGCATCTCCAATTTCGCCTGAATTATTCATGCGTTAAGTATCCGTTAATTTCGCGTTCTATGTACATTATTATCCTAATCATCCATAGCCGATAGTCGCACATATTCAAGTCATGACGCGTCTCTTCGGAGGAACAAAGAGCGAGATCATTTATCATTTATCACGTTACCAGTTTCTCCTCATTTACATGCCGACCGAATAAAAGGGCTCTACATCATAATGATGTCAACCCCACCCCCTCTCCGGAAATCGAGTTCGACTTACGCACAGACGCACGCACACGCACTCCATTGGCAAGAGTAATGTCCCCGCACTCAACGCGGCCTTACGTAAGAAATATACAAACGACTGCAGCATCCGTTACGTGCCTCGATCTCTTTTAATTGTCGGCGTTGTCATCCGTCTCGCGGACTCATTCTAAGGTCGGACCCCTTCGAATAATTCCCGCCAGCTTCAGCAAATCGAGCGAGCACTTTTTTTGTCCCCGTAGGAAAAAGCATTGCGCGTCCGAAGAAATGCGCTGCTCCCCTACTCCGAACAATGTTTACTTGAGATTAATTAGAAGCTGCAATTAGCATTTATTAGTTGGTCTGCATTCTGGAATTCGGAATTACCATTTAAAAGGAATCTATAAAAATTCGCTCGCCTCGTCTTTTTTCGAAACATTATTCTTACGATTTTTAACGGTCGCTCGTGTTGGTGCTCCTGTCCGTTCTTCATTTTCCATTTCTAATTTATTCATTTAAATCAAATGCCATTATCAAGTATTCAATAATTGCTGCGAAAATATTACAAAGTTCAACGACTGGAAAAACCTGAATTAATTTCGTTTAATTTTATTTAGATCGTCGGATTACTCCAAATCCACGGATGTTCTATTAGATGATAGAAGTGAGTTGGAATGAATAAATCACTAATGAATATTCAGACAACTCGAGAGGAAGGAAAATCAGCATTGATTAGTTTTCCTATGTAAAATAACTTTACACCAAAAGTGGAATTTTGTGTAAACGTTTTCAACAACCTGAGGCTTTGAATACAACGACTCATTAACTATTTCTATTTTTTAATTTAAATGTACTTTTAATTCTTAATTTAAGTTTTCCATTTAAAATTATGTACAAATAGTATTAGACACTTTATTTAATAGAAAAATTATTGTCTTATTCATTTGAAATTAACAGAACATGATATAATCTATACATACAAAGTTTATTAACTATCTGAAATTCAATGAATGCGTTCAAATGTTTGACATAACTCTTCGTTTTTTCACTAATATCAACATTTTATTAATATTACGGTTTTATTAATCTATATTTAGGTAATAACTCTTTTATCCAACAAAAGATTTTTTTTACTTTAATTAAATTTTTAATAATTCAATAGTATTTGAAAAATTTCTACTATGAATATTCAAACCGTAGGTCAATGAAAATAAGAATCAATTTTTTCTACTTTTTCAATATTTATTTTTAAATTAACTTGAAATTTGTATATTTAGCGACGATTCACTTAAAAGTTTTAATAAAATGTAGGGAAAAGTTTTAAGAAAAAAAAGTTTTAAACACTGTGTTAAAGTTAAAGATTATAAAAAATAAATACTTATAAAAATAAATAACAAAGAACTAAAGAATAATCTTTCCATGCCAAAACTTCAGATAGAATGGAGATGGTTGAGATTGGGGTGATAAATATAACTATGTAATTTGTATATTGTTTGCGTATCTATATAACAAATTTAAATTTAAATAACAACAAGAAAAATCTTGAATTTATATTCACTAAATTTTCCTGTGCGCATTTAAAATTGTCGATATATTATGTATTTCAAGACATTTATTTAAAAGATGAACGATTGTACTAATTATGTGAACTAAAAAAATAAGCATGGCAATTAAGTATTAATCCCATTATTATGAGCGAGCATTGAATTATGATAATTTTAAGTAGATAATATTTCAGAATTAGTAAATCAAACAAATATAATCTAATGTGTAAATACGATATCGATAGGGTTGGAGAATAGGTTTGAGCAGGATAAATAACACCTGGGAAATACTTATTGATAATGCAAAGCAGTGATGGAGTACTCGAGAGAAACGCGAATTCCATTTGGACAGATTCGCTATGCAAAGCCTCGGAGGTAAGTGCATCTCCAGACCTTAAACATCGATACATTATCCACTCGAGAAGATCGAGAGATCGAGAGATCGAGAGATCGAGGAGAGCGAGGGAGAGGCCGCGCGAATCTGAGGAAGAGGGTGCCAGCGCAAAAGGAAAGGGACAAAAATGTGATCGAGATCGAAATTGAAAGTAGGGAAGGCCATAATGCGAGAGCAGAGATCCTACATCTTCCGGTAAATTGAGTAGGCGTGTTCGAGGATTTATCGAGGAGGGCTTGAACCACCAGGACTCGAGCTCGCGCCGGGGTTCCTCGGGAGAAAGCGAAGGTAGTTCCTGGCGGTGACAGGAGGTCAGGGAACTTTCGCCCTGGGGTTCGAGTTGACGAGCCGACAACTCGATATAAACCTATCGATAAAACACGCGCGTACGTCTTTGCCTGGGCGTAAATTCCGGAATGCCGCACGAGAGCGTAATTAACGATCGCGCTTATTTCAGCCGTGGATTGTCTTAACGTAAACAGAATGAAATAACGCGAGGCCCGCAATATCTGGCCGAAATCCGGAATTTTGATTGTTCGGGGGTGCGGACGGGGAAGGATTTCACTTTGATTCCGCTCTCAAAGTATTCCAATGAAAATTAAACCGAGCCGAGCACATTAAACCTTTGATGCCGCCACTGAATTCGGAATCGAAAATTGTTTATTTATTAGGTCGTTTTATCCTTCAGGACCGGCACTCGATAATTTTACCAAAATTGGAAACACCTATGTAGTACCGGGAAAGCACCTAAAAGCTAAACGAGAACTTTGAGAAACATTTTGCACAGATTTTTCCTAGTGGATAGGACATTAAAATTATTGCCATATTTCAATCATAGTTTATAGGCTGTAAATACAAGTACGGCGGACTGGCATTTATCATATCCCATTTATTGTAAATCATTGATCAACTACCAACAAAATCACTTTGCCACAGTAAATTCAGCTGTCAAATGTGTCATTGTCGAACTGCATTTACATTGCAGCACCGTAAAACATTTTAAGAATTTAACGAGCAGCCACTTTTCTATATCACTTTTTTTTAATTATCTTGGATGGCGCAACGCGATTGGTTTTAATTAGAAACTGCTAATTCAAAGGCAATCAGGAATGCACATTTTCCGACACTCATTTGAAAAGGGGGCTGCTTTAAAAGAAGAGAATACGAAAATCACATTGAAAGGGAAGAGCGCGGAAGTTACCGTTTCAATCGTAACTACCGGTTAGTTTGTTCTTCTCGGATTTTTCTCCGCGCCGAAGTTGATTCACCTGTTTATTACCTACAAAGTACGCGAACTCTCTTCTCTCTAACTCTTGACCGTGATTATAAAAATGATACGCGTTTCGTAATGATTGCATGGAGATTTGCGTGTCAAAAGGCAAATGTAAAAAGACAAATGTAAGGCATAAAGTTAATGAGAGACCGGCCGAACATCTACAGAATGTCGAAACAACTTCTTCTACCTACAAATAAACAAAAAGTACATTATAGTTTACGCTAAAGTGTTTTTAATCATACACACGAATTCCTTACATCTATGATTTTTTATATATCTACAATATATGTAAAAAAATTATCAAATTCTTTTTACGATGTCAAATAAATATAATATCTGGCTAAATTATATCGAGTTATTTATTTTTTCAATTTTAGTAACAAAATTCAAAAAATATAACTGGTGGTAATTTTATAAAAACATTAGTTATTATGAGACTTGTTTAAATATTAAAGGACTTTCAAAACACAAAATAAATACTCTCAAATTGCAAATAAGTTTGAAATGGAATTGTATGACAATATTGATTAGTAGTTAGGCTTGTGTAAAATGTATAAGAAATGAAATGTATAATAAAAATCAATTAACTATAAATCATTATAATAATTTTAATGGCAAGGATGTTCACTCTCTGAAAAGTTATTTTTGTTTTGAAAATAATTCCAAATTTTAAATCGAAAAAATTCGATTAATCTTGCATATTTAAGATAAATAAAATGTAAAATTTTAAGAAATATTTGTACTTTAAATGCATAATAAAATAACAAAGATTAAAATTTAATGATTTATTCCTCAATTAAATATTTATTATGATTTAAATGCGCATTTCTATGATAAACCATAAAGCCTATTATTTATTATTTAAAAATAGATATACAATGCAAACTTTAATTGTCATTATAAAATGAATATTATGTGTTAGTAACATTATTTATACTCGTACTTTAATTAATAAAATATGTTATTATGGAAATAAAGTGTAAATATGTAAAATAATTCTTCAATTATTTTCAATATTACAGTCCAGAAAAATTGTAATATATTATAAATCAATCATGATTTTTATTTTTGTACTAAAAATGAAATATACCGATGTAAGTATGAAAGAAATCGATTTTTAAACTTGAGTTTACAGACAGTTTGACGTTTGCGTGAGTCGATGGTAGCTTGTGAATCTTCAAGTTTGCATGAGCAAGTTTTTTTTTATGAAAAACTTTACTACACTTTCATGGACATTCAGACTACGGTAAAAATAATTTTAATATATTAACCTCTGTTCTAAAAAAATCAAAGTAGTACAAAAAATGCCGTTTAATACACGTTAATAAAAATATCAGTATAATCCATCTTAATAATGTACATAAATTTTAAATATTTAATATAAAGCATTTGTGTTTTTAATTATAAGAATATTTTTAATAATAATTAAGACATTAAATCAATTTTTGGGCTAATTAAATATTAAAGATTTCTTTTATGTTTCAAAATATATTTATTTTGATAAATTTAGTGGTGTTTTTAAGAAAATGTTAATTTTTGAAGAATGTTAAAAAATGAACATCACTTTTAACTTACACTTCTTTTAAAAATAAGTGAAGAAAATTATAATGTTTTACATTATCTATTAAAATGTTATTCAAATTTATTTATCTTGTAATTTGAAATCATAAAATATTGAATGGTAAATTCTGAAATGCGAAATGAGTATAAGGCGAAATTTTTAAAATAACTTCCAATGTTTGCTTAGCATGACGTAAGGTAATACAATTAACATTTACATTTCAGCCTGTTTTCTTAATGGTAATGACACATATTTTCCCTAAACCACAAGACACTTATTATAGATGTTGATCAATTTGATTAAATCTTCTGTTTTATTTTAATGAGTGTGTTAAGTGAGAGTTGATAAAAGAACATCAAAGGATCGTGAGCCGTAATCAAAACTGCACTTTGTACCAAATAATATAATACGAGTTTTTTGGAATAATTATCTTATTCAATTTATAAATTTCAGAACAATAAATTTTAAAAACTTTAATATTTAGTTTGTATAGATATAAATGATAGTTCATTCCTTATAACAACAGCATTGATTGTAATAAGTACAATACTTTTTACAAACTGTTAAACATTTTACATACAAATAATGCTTTACTCAATCTACGTGAAATTAATTTAATTTTTTCAAGTAAATTGAAGAAGCATATTATTGTTTAGATAATATAGAAATTAAAATATCAATAATATTATATATAAAACAAAAAACAAAAAAATTAAAATACTTATATTTCAATGATATCTTTCTTTATCAGAAAAAAATTTCAATTGTATATAATAATCTAGAAACAAAAAATAAAAATTAATAAAAATTAATTGATTGATTATCGAATAGCAGCCATTTAAGCAAAGGGCAAAAAGATTCTATTAAAATAAATGAGCATTTTCGACTTTTTACTTGTTTAGTGAAGGATATAAAAAACCCGAATCACGGTGAATAACATAAAATGATATTAAAAAGGAAAAGTGTGACTTTTGCGTCGATAAAATTCCATTACCAGCAGACTTGAAAAGCGCTTTAGAGCTATGATTAATGGAATGTCAACGTCCGAGTTGTAAGATTTGGCGAATAATATTCGGTTTCGTGCATTTCCGTAATGAGTCCAGAAGGTTATTCTGTCTTCGCGGGTGTTTCGTGATCATCAAACATTCATCGAGTAACGTTTACAACTGATCAAGACTTAAATTACTTACGTAATTCAAAATAAAGTCTCGTGCTCGATGATTATCGCAATCGTTAAATATGTAACCCCATTTAAAAGCACATTTATCTCAATTGTTCAAGTATTTAAATATCTATGAGATTCTATTATATTAGTTTAATCGTAGCGATGAACTAATTAAAAAACAAAATTAAAAAACAAATATACATTTAAAGAATTCTAAAAATTAATAAAATCGTTGAATTACGTGTGACAGCAATATTTCATGAAATATTATTTGTATATTGTCACGTATTTACAAATTTAACGTGTTACATAATCTATTTATCTCATGATCTTGTATGTTCTATTCAATTAATTATATACGCATACTGTTCTATACATCAAAATTGATGCGATTTAATTTTTTAGCAAATTCACAAATGTGAAATAGGAATCATTTTCTAGTAATTCTTTAATGAACTGAGCAAATAATATTAACTTTAGATTCATTAAAATATAATGAGCAAATGGTATATGAGCACTGAAAGCTATTTAATTATATTCTATTTAAATGAAAATGACTAGGATTGAGTGGATTTTCGAATAGAATACGTAATTTATAAAAATTTTGGACATGAATATTAACGTTATTTCTGCGAGTTATCTTAATTAATTTACCCGACTAATGCAATATTTATTGAACCGAATGCCTTTTTTCAAAATTTAGACTTTGTGGCTAACGGTTTTCACGATAATTCAATTTTATTCCCAAGAGAAAGCCGCATAAATATGTTTTATGTCAGCTGAGTGATAAAAATGTGTATTAGTAACGAAAAGCTACACGCACTGGATCCGTTAATATTTGCTCGAATCGATAAACCAAAGATGCACATCATAAGACCACAGCATCCAATACCAAATAATTGGTAATTAACCCGCCACTGGCTAATTAAAAATCCCCCACCTCGTGGAGCAAATGAGATGATGGCCACCGGGAGCCCGACCCCAGCACGAGGTAAGGACGCAATAACGGACGTCGATCCAGACTAACCGTAAGGCCTCGCCATCGAAGGCGTTCGCGACGTCGGCCGGATGGCGATTAAAAGCCGGAAGCACGTGACGCGCATCTCAGCAAGAGGCGAGGCATCCATCGATCGATGGATCGATCGATCCACTATCGATCGTTCACGCTACGACACCTGTTACGACAACTCCTCACATTTCCCTCACTTCCATCGACACCCTAATTAATCCTGCACCTGTATTTACGGTATTTTTTTGTTTTTCTTAAACGCAGTTATCCGTCGATTCGCTATCGAGACTAAACCACATTTATATATTTCGGGATACTGATATTTTCCACAATAGAGCATTGAATAGTATTGAACAGTACTCGTAAATTTTGCTCTTACCTTTTATGTGGAGTTGTTATGTGAATATTGTCTTATTTCATCAACCGAAACATATTATAGTATTTTAAATTCAAAATGACTTTTTCCAATACAAAATTCGAATTTTAATATTCATGATCCAATATTGTAATACGCTGCATTCTTACAATTTCTTACAATGGTATTATCGAACAATATTGCTTTCTACTCTCAAACATATATTATACATTATTATATGTCTTGTTGTAAATTCAGAAACAACTTCATTCATTTAAAAGATATTAAAATATTAATGGAAGTAGCGTGAAAGATAAAATTTACTACTTATCTGCACACATAATATTATGTAGCTTGTTTAAAGATTTTTTAGTTTAACAGGATAAAAACAAACTTATAATATTATTATATGTTTTAGTTCATCTAATTCATGGAATGTTGACTGGTATTAAGAATGTTTTGAATAAAATATTTTCAAAAAATATTAATAGTAAAAATTTATAAAATAAATTTTTATTTTAACATTAAAAATAATTATAAAAGTAAAATATCATTATTATTATTATTATTATTATTATTATGCTATTCAATAATAAAAATTTTATTAAAAAATAATAATAAATTAATTATAAATATTTTAATAAGTATGTTTTCAACAAAAAAAATACACGGATATTAATATTTAGTATAAAAACATAAATTTAATTTTTATCGCAACTAAATGAAACTAATTAATTACTTTTTTACATTATTAATAACATGACACAATTGGTTTGTATCTATAGCTTCTGCATCATGTATGATTATCATTTTTCCTGAATCTTCTCTCATAAAATTTGGTATAGAATATGATCCAATCAATCAGTGTTCGGTTATTATACAAGATAAAAATTCATATTTCTAAATAAAGTTTGAAATCATTAAAGTATTAAAGTAAAATTTATTTTCGATGCCTCTATAATTGATGTAGAATAAATCACTGAATATTTATCAGAGAAAAATCATTAATTAAATTTTTTTTACTATGGAAATATAAATATTTATAAGAAATAATATGAAAATAAGTATAATTACAAATAAACTACAGTCAATCTCTTAAATTTAGTACTTAATATTAATTTCTTAAAATTTTCTTAGAAATTAATAATTATAATACATTTATTAACTGAATTTACATTATTTATTGATTCGATAATTCTACAAATTATATAAAATTATTTGTTTATAAGGGAAAATATGATTGTGAAGAGAAATGACAAATTTATTGTTTTTAATACCTTAACAATACTCTAGTGATATAAAGTTATTATATTTATATCTATTATTTGTTATTTAATATTTTACATTCATTTTCCAATAATTTCTACGGCACAATATTTTATTTTAGTACAGCTTATTTTTAAACAAAAATTTTATAATAAGCGTGTTGAAGAATTTGAAAATTAATTGACATATATTGTATTTTAATTGTATATAATACAAGGAATACAATATGTATTTAGTGTAGTATGTATTTAGTATCAATATGATTGAATTTTCTGTAGGAAACTGCTAATTATAATTTTAATTGATTTTATTATTTTTTGAACAAATAATTATGAATAAAAAAAAAATACATTTTTAATATATTTTCTCTGTAATTATACATAAATATGTTATTAAATATATATAAATGCCACGTGAATTTTAATTTCAATTTTTTTTTTTTTTTTTCCATTTTGTAAACCAGTTTCACACAGTTCCATTACTTAGATCTCTGGGTTGCAAAGAAGTCTCGTTTATATTATTTCACGTCATGTTAGCTTTCAAACAGAAAATAAACATAATACGCTCACATAAATCGTTATAACGTATTTGTTCAATTGTATTTTTCCTCCTTGTGTCACAGTTTACTCTATATTACCGCGCTTTTTTCCGCTTCACAGTTAACAAAATTGCAAACGTAAGCGGCGAAATGTAAAGAAATGAAACGAAACCGCGAACGGACGCCTATGTGAAACGAAAGAAAACACTAGGGAAATTCCAAGATCCGATTTTTTTGCCCTCGACAAGGTCTCTTTTTCGCTTCTTCCTCGCGAGTACCAATTTCCAGAAAAGAAGAAACAATAAATAAATTTGGGATCTTCAGTGCTAAAGGAAGACCATTCGGGAAAGAGGAAACGAGAATAAAGAGATCAACAAATTTAAGTTCTCACTAAACAATCATCATGTGGTTATTCAAATAGTTATTGCGGCGTTACAACTTCGCCATTTCGTTTTTTAAAGTAAAGTTGCAAAGAAAATGTCTTACTCACAAAGTTGAATAGATTTACTTAAATATATTTTCCTTTATTTAAAATTAGATTAAAGTTTTAATACCTTTCGTTGGCAACAGCTCAATTGTATCTTAACCAAAAAGTTAAGTTGTCAATTTTAAATAATAAAACAATTCCACGTTGGATAATATTAGCTCAAGTTGACTGGCTCAGACAAAGACGAACAAAGTGCATGTAAATAAGATCAATGGGCAATTGCGGCGGGGCGGGGCGGGGGTGGGGTGGGGGGGAGGAAGGGGAAGGAAGGAAAGGAGTTAAAAATTGGAGACCAACAAATGCTGATACATGATCCACGCATGCGTAACAGGAGGTACAGGTATAGAGGTATCGAGGTATCGAGGTATCGAGGTATCGAGGCATGAGTCCTCGTATCTCTGAGATCAAACCACCTGCAACGTCGCAAAATTAAATTCCTATCCCCTTTCCTACTCTTGTACTCTCGCTATCCACCTTTAATCTTCTCTATCTTTTAATCGGTAGACACTTTTATATTTACCTTAAAAAAGCTCTCATACACGAAGCTCGGCCAAGAAACCAATGAAATACCTTTTTATTTTTTTTTATAAGCAATGTTGCAGGTACTCTTACCTCTATGAAGATCCTATCTCTTGAATATCCACATTCATTTCATTTTATTGAAGTTTTCTGTCATGGATGCGTATTTTCACGCATGATTAACTTCTCTTTTGTTACATTTAAAAAAAAAAAAAACGTCTGAATAGGTGGTTAAAAATAAACTTTTTTTGTCTGTTTGAATGAACTACAAAACAGTGGAAAAAAGTTATAAGAAATTAAATTTTCAATACTTTTACAAAAAACAAAGTTGTTACACAATTTATAAAATATATTGTTATAGGCTAATTTAAATGTTAGTAAATCACTATTATAAATAATAATGCAATATTTCACCAAGTTTGGTGTACTAAAGGGCACTTCATATTGATTATAAATTCGGTGGTTCCTCGCATAAAGTCGTTAATTATGAAAACAAATTCATAAAGCAGAAAGTTAAAGCAAACGACAATCTCATACTTGAAAGTGAGGAAGTGCGCATGCATATTGTATATTTGATATACAACAAATTACCTACGGATTAATGAATTTTAAAATATCGCATAAATATCTTACTAGAATATTTCCATTTTCTAATGCGGCCATTAATTGTGTCTTGAAATAATTTTTACAATTGTTTTCATTAGATCAATCTTAAATATTTTAAATTTATTGAAAGATAAAAAAAAATTTTAATACTTGATAAATTCATTTCATTTATATCAATTTTATAATATGCGATAATCAACTATTTTTCAACGATAAATGAATGAAACTAATCTCATATTACAAATCTGTAAAAAAAATAGATAGACGTCGATGCAGCTTTTCGTCTTATTAGAGTGAATGCGGATATATTAATCTTCGTATCTCGTAGGGGTCTATTCATTTGAAATAAATAATTATTTCATGCTCTTTTATTCCTCTTGTAATGTAATACACAGATACGTTATCGATACCTTATCTACTCTCTGAAACTTGCAATTTTTTTTGACTTTTTTCCTCTTCAAACCTCTCAATAAACAATTTACCTTTGTGTTAACGTTTCTTTTAGGTGCTGCAATATCCTTAGTGCTTCAAAAATGAATTTCAAAGTCTAACTAAAAATACGAAATTAGTATTTATATTACAAGATTTCCTTTTGAAATTATTCCATGGACCGCATCATATTTACCGAGTGTTTTTGTTGCTTTCCACGAGTCAGTAACCGAGATCTTGAGGCATTATTATTATTGCCGCAAGGAGCGAAGAAATCCGAAACAATTTTTTCCGGGTCTAGAAAAGGTGGTAAGCGCAAAGGAGGAAATAAAAAGGAAGATCCTCGAGTGCGTTATGTCCCTCGCACAGGATTTAATTGCAGGTCGTTCGAGTCCTTTAATAGACAGGTATCCTTGCGCTAGCCAGGAATAATTCGAATAATACGATGCGATGGGTGGTGCTACTCAAAGCAGGCATAAAATAAATACAAGAAATAATAAGCCCTCGGGATGCTGGAGAGATGAAAAGGTTTTCGCATGCAGCGCCACGCGAAAGAAAACAATTTCTCTCACTCGCGAGACTTGGAAAAATCCCCGATTTTATTTTAACGAGCACTGGGACTCGCGCTGTTCGCTAATCGAAACTCGAAACCCTGTAAATGGTCGCTTTTAACCGAAGATCATCGCTGGTTTCTAATCGCGAGAGGCTTTTTAGAAAGTGGCGACAAAATGGGATATTGATTAGATAGACATAGATAGACGGACGGACGATTTGATCGACGGCGTCACCTGTCGCTTCGTAATTTTAATGAATAATAAGTGTTGAGCTATTTTATCGAAAGAGGCTCAAGAAGAATAACAAATAAGTTGTCGAAACGTCCCAGGAGCACTTGATTAATACCGTATTTTATCATTCCCCGCGCCTTAACACGGATTTCCATGCTCACCGACATTAAAATGCAGAGATATTAATTAAAACGCATAATTATTTACAATTTTTTTCTTTTCTTTTTTTTTGAAAGAAAGATTGAGATTTTGGCAGAGAGAAACTTACCCAAGCGTATTCATCATATCAGTGCATTACGAAACATTGTATAAAAGAATAAGATTGATGTGTTGGTAGCCGTAAGCAAATATCCTTACCTGAAACAAAAGAAATGCATTTATTTTTTTTTTTTTTTTTTGCTGTTGCCTTCAAGAGCACATTTTGAAATATATATAGATACATATATAAACAAGTACGTACACTACAAAAGGAAAGCTAGCACCGAGCAATTATTTTTACAATCCACACATTTCAATTTAAATACAATTTTAATTATAGGTAGAATTACTACTCCCCATAATCAGTTTGTACAATAAAAGTTTAATGCAAATAAACGCTGTATCATCGAGTTAACGAAATACACAATATTCGGCTATAAAAGAGGAGAACGTGTTAACTGTTCGTGTTCGATACGATAATGAATTATTTATTGCTGTTTTGAGCTACTACAAGATTCTCGCAGACTCTCGGCTCATTTAATTGCAGCATCATCCTTATACTCGCATTCATACATGTGTTTTACTAAGAGGAGAGACTGCTACAATAATCAACGCGAGAGCCGAGAACACAAAATGCTTGGAAATATTTTACAAAAAAAGTGTAGTGATATTTCAATTTGAAAATAAAGTTTGGCGAAAATCATCCTCCTCGTGTTGTTTAAATAAAAAATTTAATTTATAGCTATTGTATCTAACAGTTTGTTTGTGGCTAACAGTAGACTCGATTTTCAAGACAAAAACGTAGCAGTCTTAAAATTAATACATGTAACGGCTAATGAATTTAATCACTTGTATGTTAATTAACTTTTTGTACGCTTCAATATTAAAACGTATTTTCGATTTCCATTGAATTTAAATGCTGTTTTTAATTACATCTTAATTTGATAAAATCTCTTAAATCACAAATCTAAAAGAATTTCAACTTCTTTCATTCAGCTTTGTTTCAAATAATAACTATTCCTTTCAAATAACGATTCGGGCATAAATTCAATGATGTAAATGGAATATCTTTGTAATTTACAAATAATCATCATTAAAATATATATATTTCAATTTGCAAATTTAAGCTTTTAGATTAAAATTCAATTCATAATTAATTTAATTTGCATAAGCAATATACTGTAATTATAATAATAAAATAATATAATACAATGTAATTTCTTAATAATTAATTTAATATTAATATAATATTACAAAATAATATAATGTAAATATCACAATAAATAGCACAAAGAAAAAAACAAGTAATTTATTTAAAATCTATTTAAAACCCAATTTATACGCAATATTTATTAATTTCTTGATTTACCTCATTATTTCAAAAACTATTTATATTTAACTATAAAAGAAGTAGTGCAATGAGTAATATTATTTGCTGCATTAAATGTAGCTTAATATTAAGATTATTCATACACAATTTAAAACAAATAATAGTACAATTTTTCAATAATATATTTTAAAAAGTTGTAAATAATTATAAAATGCGAAACAATAATTACGTTTTGTTATTTAATCTTATTTTACTTAAGTATTTGTTTATTTACTCTATTATCTTTATCATTTCCTTAATTATGTTGTTTAGTTATCGATTTAAAGTGCGTTAAGATTGTACTGAAACAATTGAATAACAGATTCAAAGGTTGAAGAAGAATGAAACAATTGAGAAAATTTGACTATGATCAAAGTTAAATCAATTAAGCTGCGTTTAATTTAGTCATGAAGTTCTTGAATGTATCAAACTCAAGTGCTGAAGTTTAGTTTAAAATTATCACAATTAGTAAGAGCTTTCTATGCGAAAAATATTTTGAATGTAAAAGATGATCCTAAATTTTAACACTTGTTGCTTTTAATTACATAATTTAATCATTTTTTAAAATTTATTTGCAATAATTTATTATTTTTATAATCAAGTAAAAGAAATATTTATATTGCATTAGTAAAAACTATGATTAACGTAACACATTTTTCTTGATTTATCTCTATTTTAATTCATTAAGGTATTTATTTACTAACAATTATGTGTTTCATTAATGAAACACTTTTTACTTAATGTAACACTTCATGAATCATAAAATAAATACACATTAATTAGAATTGTAAGATTTATTTCTGTGCACTAATCCTGAATCATATTTACTCATGATAACATAATCTTTTAGCGTGATATTCAAAAAAAGAAGAAATAAATATTAATAACAATATACCAGGAGTTTTTATCCATATTTATACAAACATGTACATATATATATTAATACCTGTATAATGTGTTTCTAAAATTGCTGGACAATCTAGCTTATTTGAAATAAGTACTTAATCTTATTAATAATCAAATTTAAAAGATTATCTAATAAATATTTGTTATGCGTAAATTTGATAACGTAACGTGATTAAAAGTGTATGTTAACTTGAGATACATAACTCAGAAACACGTCAGCATGCGGTCATTGGTTAAAAAAAAAAAAAGAAACTTGTTGGGCATTCAACCATGAACTCCTACAATTCAAAGTTTAAGTTGTGGCTTGTTACATTTCTTGTGGAATGTGACGGGTGTAATATATTGTATGGGATATTTAATTAAATAAAAATGCATAATGATGCTCACAGCTTACAATGATACTAAAATAACTGATGACATGAAAAAACAAGTTGTAACGGTAACTCGCGAAATGATCGAGTTGCATAACTCGCTCCCAGGTACTTAAAATAAATAAATGATATAAATAAGTGGACGGAACTTACAATTCTATTCCTAGACTCTACAATATAAATATTACATTTAAAAATTCACCGAGACCATTATTTACGAGGAGGATAATTAAGAAGAATAACTGGAATAACTCATGTAGCCGAAGAATAAGTAAGAATGAAAAATATAATCATCTGAATTAATTAGAATTTACAGGGTTACTCTTAGTAAAGTAAAGTTTGCATTGAAGTGTTTTCTTTACTAACTGTTGTAAGAAACTAAGCCAGCGCTTAGACAATTAGACACTTCTCGTTAAGCGAATCAGTTTTACTTGATCATTCAAAAAGCCAATTAATTATCAAGTGTATATAGTGCCTTGATAAAAATGGAGTTTTCGCAAGAAGTATGAGGGTAATATGAAATTCTAACAGGATGAAGCCCCGATATAGACAAAAAGTGACTGGTTACAGGTTAAGCTGAAGGAAGACACCGAGTAAGTGAGTGTGAGAAAAACAGAGAGAGAGAGAGAGAGAGAGAGAGAGAGAGAGAGAGAGAGAGGGAGAGGGAGAGGGAGCAGTTAATCATCAACATACATGTAATTAAGCGGTAACCCTCGGGAATGACGCTTGAGTGGTTACATCGTTCTTGAGTTCGATCCGATAAACTTGTTAAGATATTCAAAATTTCATTAGCCGCTAATCATCCTTCTTACCGTATTCGTGCAGTTCATCGACACACCTTCGCAAGTTGGCGAGTGGGCGAGGCACACGATTAAAACTCGAGGGAATTGCCAAAACCGAGAGTGAGAGGTGGATGGCGGGTGGAGTGGGTGGGAAGGGGAGGGAGAGAGAGAGAGAGAAAGATTTGGGCAGACATGCACCGGAGAAGGGTTCGAGATAAAGATAACGAGGATAAAAGCGCGAGAGAGATGAGGGAAATGAGAGGTTGGCACTATTACTCATCGCGAATAGACATTCGGGCGATAAGAGAGATTTAATGGCGTAAAAAAAGAGAGAAATCACGACTCTCTCAGGCATTAGATAGGAGTTTTGGTGTTTCGGTGTTTCGGTGTTTCGGTGTTTCGGTGTTTGGGCGTGCATTCGAAACAGGATTTCGCTTTCTAAGCTGATGCCGGACAATTTTTTTTTATTAGGAAGAAAAATCAAACCAAGTGGAGGGCATTTCTTTATTTCAGCATTTCTGTATTTCTTCATTTCTGCATTTCTGAATTTGGTGCTCTGTGCACAGCCTTAATTTTGGTGTTTGCTGCTTAAATTGGAAATCTAGTAACTCGGTTGACCCGTAAATTAAAGTGAGATAATTTCTAAATGTAATTTGTTTATTTTAACGAAAACTCTACTTCAGTCGTTAGAATTAAATTTGTTCTATCTTCACTCTTAAACTATAATTAGAAGCTCCACTTTAAAATTTCAAGTCTTTCATTTTAACTGCCTGCCGACTACTTTTTACCACTGGATATATTTTTACAGAGCAAAATTTTCCAACAATCTTACAAAAATATGGAGACCGATAGTGTGTAAAATCCTGGAAATATTATTTTAACCTTTAAAAATAATTAGAAAATATTTTGAAAAATAATAGGTTTGTTATCAACTGCATTTAATTTCTAATAGGAAATACTCATTTCTTTTCTAATATTAAAATATTTTTAATTTTAAATTAAATTATTTACATTAAAAATTTGTATTTCAAAATAAATATTAAATTGTACTTGGATCTTCTGTCAATTTATTATTTTCAATCTTTCTAAATAATTGTGATGAAAAAAGTTAAGTTTTAAATAAAATTGTAAAGTAATTAAAAAATTACAAATAAAAAGTATTAAAAACAAAACAATTTGATTATTATGTAGCATGATTATAATGCAAACCACTAAAAAGTTATATTTTGTGTCAAATTAAATTAGGGCAACTTACATCAATTTTTAAATAGAAGTTATTAAAAATCTTATTACATTACATTTATTTAAAGAAACATTTAATAAATTATTTACCAATTTAGTAACTCAAATATTTAAAAACTATATATACAAAAATTCTGTTTATTTTTACAGCATTCATATTAATATTATTGTTATTACCAAGAAACATTATTTTAAAAATACTTTTTATATACAATCCAAATATTTTTATACACTAAATATATTTTTATTGATTTATGAGAATAATATCAATTAATGCTAATTTTTTAACCAAATCATATTCTATGTATTCGAAAATTTTTTCAATTACACATATACATGTAATTCTTGTGCATCGTATGCGAAAGCCAAATAAAAGTACATGAATACACACTGATACTCCTTAGAAATTTTTTATTTGCAAAACTTCAGATTAAAATTTCCTATTATAATATCCAATCCCAAAATTACTTCAAAACCAGGCGAATTTGTAATATGTAATCAGACTAAATTCGTACCTTACGCTTTGTTACACGAATTAAAAGTTCTACTATGTTCTCGAAAACTGACTAAAATTTTGACAATTTTATTTTTCATGTGTTATTCTAGATTTTGAAACAAAATTCAATTAAGAAATTAATTTTCAATTTCTATTGAAACATAAATTTATTGTTTTCGAGAGTTTTCATTATAGAGAAAGTTAAAGCTTCTGATAGAGTAAGGAAAAATAAATCTTTCATGATGGCTTAGAAATTTTTATTACCTAAACACGCAATTCATTATGAAATATTATTTCAATAAACGAATTTAAAAATAATTTTAAAATAGTCTTGAAAAATATTGAAACAGATCAATGTTTTAGTTTATTTTTAATAATAAAAGTTAATTATCAATTGTCGATTAATTTATCAATTCCTTTTTTAGATTTCTGATTAAATAATAAACGCTATAAAAGATAGATGGGAAACTAAATAAGTAGAGAGAAAAATAAACACAACCGAGTGCGAATATATTCAAAGAAAAGTATAGAATAAGTTAGACGAGTATTTTTTATTACCATATACGTCACACCTTTTCTCAAATTTTTATCAAGCAACTGAATTTTTTAATTTTTACCTTTTTTATCAAACGAATTTTTATCCAACGAGAGATTTTTTCTTACGTCAGAAAATCATATTGCAGGAGCGTATAAAGTAATTTGAGAATCCTTGGTACAAAAATTTTAAAAGTACAACTGTTTCGGAATATTTTACCCTTTTTCTGTGTGTGTGTGTGTGTTTCTCAATTTAACTACCTCCCTCTTTTTATTTTTAGCAAAAACTAGTGAACACTTGCAACGTATGATATAACTCTTAATTTTTCAAACTTACATTTTTTTCTACTGTATAAATATTTTTCTTTCTAATATCAAATTATTATTGCATATTCTTGTTTCTCAATACCACACCTTTTCCTTTTATTAAGCGTTAAAGTTGTATCTACAATAAATTCGATATTGGTTAAAGTTAAAGCAGTATTGCTTCATTATTACATTATATTATTATTAGTCTACATATATTGATTTTGAAACAATAATTTCATATTTTCAATAATCTATCTTACAGTATATTCGTACAGCCTATTCTATGAAATATTAATTTTAAGAGTGTAAAATGATTTTCTAAATATTACATTGTAAATAATAAATTGAAATAATTTTTAGTATTATATCATTATCAGAAAGTAATTATATGCGAATTAAAACTTCGATTATATTTACATCATGGATCATATATTGACAAATATCAAGAGTATACATTTAATTCTTTATATTAATTACAAGAAAGACAGTACCATTCAATATTTAAATAATAAAATGGCTTTTTAAGTTATTTTAATCATTGATAAATTATTTTTTGAATTATAATTTTAATTACATGCAGTATGATTATGTGATGAAGCATATATAATATATGTGTATGTATGTTACATTTTATAATGTGCTTGTAGGTTTTTCGAAAAAGATAAATAGTTTTTAACTAAATAAATAATTAAAAAATAATGTGTTGTATGCTATTACTCCATTTAAATTTCTAGCTACTAAGTTAATTGGTCGACTAAGTGAAACTTGGCAATATGAAGAATAATTTACATTCATGCTCCCACACACACCTACATAATGTAGGAAAAGCCTATTTAAAACCTCGTGTTAGTAACTTCGTGTTGCATTCAAATATTAATATCATTAGAATTTTATTGATTTAAAAAAATGAGGTCGTGAATCAAATCGATGTTTATTTCTCATCATTAGTACAAGTTATTGATAAAATAATTTGAAAATGTTTTTAAAAAAACACTTTGCACTATGCAACTATCAATTAGATTATCTAAAAAAAATAATAAAAAAAAATGAATGACATGGTATTTTTATAAAAAAATATCTTTGGTTAAAACAGATATTCATGGTTTTTATCATTATTATTAGGTATCAGATACTAAAATATTATTATATAATAAATCAATAGGTGAAATACCATATTTTTGACTAATAATAGAGTAGCAAAATTTTTTAAATAAATATACATTTATTAGTTAATTCGGTTATTAATCTTTTTTTGAATATACATATTATATTCAATGCTGCTGTTGATTTTTTATGTTAAATGCAATATAAAAGCATCTTTTTATATTCAATTTCATGTTTTTATTGTTTAACTTTAGATTTATAATTCATTTCGTTACTTCTCTGGAGTTGTTAGTTTATGAAAAATTTTAACAATAATAATGGTGATGCTCATAAAGAATGTAAATTATGAAAACATAGCAAACTATAATCAAACATAGAAAACTAATTTTACATACATTTATTAAATACATTTATTATTAAATGCAGTCTAAATTTAATTCCCAAAGTTCTCGGAATATAAACATAAAAATTCCATCTCGTTTCGCACGATATCTTTCGTTGCGTCTCTGTTTTAATTAGAGAGAAGCAAGTACAAGGTTAAGTAGTCCGTGGTTTAGCTTTTCTTTCCGGTGATAAGAAACTTTCTCAATTTATCGTCGATTCCACAGCCTCCGGCTTTTTAAACTACTCATTCAGAATCCCTGAATACTTCGATGGTCCGAGTAAGTGCGTTTCCGCCGCATCAAATGCAAAAAAAGAAAAGTGTGAGGCTGGAGTGGCGGGAAGAGGAAAGTATTTTCCGCTTTTCCCGAAATCTCGTTCATTGCGCTTCGGCATTCTCGAAGCTTCGTGAAAAATCGCTGCACTTGATCTTCGAGGTTACCTGTCAAGTTTTACGACCTTCGGCAGATGCGACAATGCAAGTTTTCGTCTCAATTGATGGAGTGCGAGATTTCGAGTTCACCTATCATGGAAAAACCATCCGTAAGCATTTTCCATGTGAGATATTAAAGCGCAACGCGAGATTGTTTTTTTATTAAAATTCTGGAGGTAAAGCCGTATATTCTTAATACAATTTATTTAAATTTTAGAAATTTTATAAAAGATTATTTTTAAAAAAATTTTTAAGTAAAATAATAACTATGCAAAATATGTTTGATAAAAATGCTTTTCTGGGTAGTGCTGCTTTAAGAAATAATTAACACAAAATAATAATCAAGTTTATAAAGAACTTTCTTTATTTTTACTCTATACTCTAAAAGTATACAACTCATCCCTCAACGTAAAATTATAAGAACAATAATAATTTTCGCCGTCGCATCGTCATATTATATTATCTCTCCTTAATGACTTGAGAATTTATTCGACAGCCAGCTTTAGAATTTTCTTATAAAAAAGACTTTCACCCACATAATTATATTATGCCTAGGATTATAATTATTTTTTATTATTACTATTATAATGACATCTAGACTTTTATTAAATAAACGATTAAAACTAAAATACAAAAGTTGAATTATATTTAGCTTGAAAGGTAACACACATTTCAAATAAATATTTAAAAATTGCAAAGCGAAAATATTCTTTTATTTATCAGAAGAAATAAAATTTCTAAGAAAATTTAAAATATAAATTATTATGTATTAATGAATTAATTAGATAGAGGATCCTTTGATTCCGTTCGAATGATAATTAAATATTTTTTAGTTCCAAGAATGAAAAATTCATTATTAAGTTTCCTTGAAAGCTCTCCATTCTAATATCATGATTGCGACACATGATAACCATTAATCACTCGTAAAGCTCAGTTTTTAAATTTGTATTCAAAAGAAGAAGGCGCCTTACGTAAGTCTAAAATCTATTCCTTGGATAAAAAAAAGTACAATTACTTTACTTTATTTATTTAGCGACATTTTCCTAATCGATATTGACAATCGAACTTTTACATACATATTTATTAATATATTTGTGCATACGTGAATGTGTGTTCTCACATATACATTTTTAAGTGATAATTTGAATGCGTTGTGATCCATGAAAATACTACGGGCCTTTAATAACTGTTTATCAATGATAAAAATCTACAATTGATAATTTACCCTACAGGGAAAAATGAAGGTGCACACTTTCACACGAAGACTTAATAAGAGACCAGTCTCTGGCATCAATGCAATTATTATAATTACTAATAATTACTAATGAGCCACTAATTAATGTATCTTTTCAATCAAAACTGCACTAAATGTGTCAAAAATATAGGCAGAACTTGAAACATGATGGTAGTTTGAGTAAGAAAACCAGCGATGGAGGAAACAACCCATGACGTCAGAAAACTTCCTAGTTCCAATAGACGGTCACCCTGGCTACCCAACTCCAACAACACTAACGGCCTACATTTTTACATTAGGCACGAACATAAAATCTACAAAATTAAGAGTAGCACGTGTGCGAAATTTAGTTCCTATCTACAAGCGATAAGAGGTTACAATGAATTTTCATTTTCATTTTCATTTTCGTTTACATGATGGAATTATTGAAAAATTACGAAAATGTAATTTTATTTGGAATAACTGAATCAAAAAAATTTAATCTCTCATTGACCAATGCTACTTGGACCTTCAAATGACGTAGAAATTTTAAATGAATAAAAAAAGCTTCGATTTATAAAAATAATATAAAAACAGAAGTTAAAAATATCTTGTTTATACTCATAAATTACTACAAGTTATAAAATATTATAAATCCTTTCACGTTCGAGATTTTATATCATTTTTGTAAAGTTTTTATTATACAATATCTGTAAAATAAAATATTAACTGATACTCTATATTATATATTCCAATAAATTCTTTACTATTCGTGTTATATTTTATACGTATTATTATTTTTATCTACTAGTTTATCAGTCATAACGCAGGAAAAACGTCAAGTATCAACGTCGGTATTATTTATTAGTGAATATATTAATTAATAAAAAAAGTATTTCAAATGGGTCAACGACATTAAGAACAAAGTATATTTATATACATACATACTCGCGCATGCACATGTGAACTGATTTATAAAAAATTAATAATTTTTTAATATACATTGATTATTTTCCTTACCTTTAAATAATACTATGAATTAAATCATTATTGCTTAATTTGTGTTATTAAGTATTAAGTTTTTAAATTGTATTATATAATAATTATATATAGTTTGATAAAGTTTTTTTAAGCGCATATTAGCTAATTATAATTTATTTAATTACTAATTATAATAAAATTATATTTAAAAAAAAAAAAAAAAAATCTTTTAAAATGATAAAAATTTTATGGAACTCACAGAAAAATGTCTAATGATATAATTTTGATCTACATAAGAATGTTCTAATATTATCTACTAGTATTAATACGTGTGTCTGTAAAACTTTATTGTAAATAATAAACTATAAACAATCATGTTTGATTTGATAAATTCCAGTAAAATCTTAACAATTGCACGTATCCTGATACTGTTAATAATTTAAAATCTTACAATTATTGTTCAACGGATAAAGAAAAAGCGTATATCTGTACATTGCAATTAGAATATTGAATGAGGTAGATTATTTTGAAGTTTATGGAGAGAGTTAACAAGTCTTCTTACTCGAAAAAAAAATTATAAATTATATTTGCAGAATAGGAGAAGATATTCAGTTTTCATTCGAGTACTTGTTGCAAAACGTTAATATTGTGTTGCTGAATTTGAATTGCTCACATAAAATAAAATGGGCGTGTATAATGGATAGATTAAGGCTGTGTGCACATAAAAATTGTAATAAAAATATGTCTATCGAAATGAAATAATTTTGACAGGTGAGCAAAGTGTGAGAACTCTTTTCTAGTCTTCGGCCACTAGTCTAAACAACATTATACATTATATTATATGCATTGTACACGAATATTACACCCAAGACCATCATGCATAGAATTTGCTAAATTTATTTACCTTTGGATGGAAGCAACAGCAGCTTTTTTCCTTTTGTGGCCGCATGCAATAAAGAAATATGCAAATTAGTTCAATAAGAAGATTGATCGGATATGAGTATTTGGTGCACTGACCAACCAAACGCGAAATGGCCACAATCACGAATGCGAAATTGTGGCTGGATTTAATTTTAAGAAAGGACTGGAGGGGTGATGAAAAAAACAAGAACACAGTTGGCGTGAAGGAAGGGTGGGAGTAAGTGAGAAAGGGCGAGGTCGTAGGATAGTTTGATGAACGTTATTGCATTTATTAAATATAAATTCGCCGGGGCTAGACATCTAAAGGACTGCTACTTCACCCGGAGGACACACCCACAGGAGATAACAATGAGCATCTGCGGAGGAAGGAAAAGGTAATATAGTGTGGCTCAGGTACGCAAGACCAGACCCACACCCACACCCATCGAAATTGCCAGGTATAACCGTTCCGTTACCCACCACATTTTGGCAAACAAATGCCCAGGGAGTGCCAATATTAACTCGTTCGTTAACGATGCTGCTCCATAAATTATGTGTTTTGTCGCTAAATCTGCCGACCTCTTCAAAAAAAAAAAAACTCCGAGGATTTCCTAATGAGGATTAAGCCAGTGCTTCTGCATTGGAAAGCGAAAGTTTTGAATTGATCAAACCTTTCTTTTCGATTGGATACTTGGATGCATAATTATTTTGTTTTCGAACATTTACATCGACAACTTGTGTTTAATTGCATAACTAAGTTTGAATGGCTTTTAAAACGAGGTGTATGGAAGATATCATGAATGTTTCGAAAAGCTGATTTGTGGGAAAACTTTGGGAAAGTTAATTTGTAACTTAAATGTTGTTGTTGCAGCAGTAATGATAAAAGAAATCAATATCTAGTATTGTGCATTATAATTAAAAACTAAAATATACAAATTAGTAAATGAATAAATTTCGAATCTTGGCTTTCGAAATGAATATCATTTTACAGATGGGAGATATATTTCGAAAACATGCATACAAGTTATTTACCCGAATAACATGACATCATATGTTTAAAGATACTGCAGATAAACAACAAGATGATCCCATGTGAGAAAATCCCACAAGATAGATTAATCGTCGTTCGCGCTTAATTTATTACACGTACGTCAAAATCATAAATTAAACCACATTATTTATTACAGAATAATTATATATCACTGTTTCAAATTAATAAGAGTACATTTGAATTATATTTTAAAAGCACAAAATTAATTTTTAAATAATTTTGGCACAGTTTCTAAGTCACATTTCGGTGCTTGACTGTAACGTAAGTATTAGATTTTAGCACTTTATTTAAATTATGATTTATGATGAACTTCAACAAGATCTCATTCCTTGGACGAAATTATTTTTGAATGGACTATGTAAAATGAGTTGCAATTAATGAACTCCACCAAACCATACAATTAACTAATACGTAAAATTATTCAATGTTTTTAAATTTGTAATATATAAATAAATAATACATCTGATTAAAACTGTTCCAATTGAAGCTTTACTATTATAAATTTGTGTTATTTATTGTACATTTATTAAATAGCAAAAATACTATTTTTAAAATTTTTTCAACGATAAATTGATTCAACACACAGTGGATTTAGAAATTATATGAATAGAAGAATAGAAACTATTACATCTTAAATTGCTAAAACTTATTATTACAACATAGAAAATAATTTACTATAATTTAGGATTACTACATCGAATTTGAATACAGAGATTCCAAAAACAGAATTTAATAATAATATTGTGAAAAATTGTTATGCTTTAAATCAAAATATGTATTCTCTATTCTTTATTATTTTTATTCTCTTCTTCATTCATTTTCTTTTAAATTGCTTTTTATTTTTCGAGATAAAAATGAGATTTTAAAAAACTAAGCTTGTGAAGAAAAATCTTATATTTTTAAAAATAATTCTGTTCACAAATAGAATTTATTTAAATTTTCAGCTTTTATTCTTAATCCTACAATTGCTCTAACTTTTGTATAATAAAATAAATTAATAAATAAAATTTTGATTAGTCAGTAAGATTAAAGATACAAAGAAATACATCAAAATATAATTTTAATAATTACACTCTCAAGTATCAAGGAACAATAGTATCATAATATAACTTTTCCAAAGTACACAATATTTCAGGTTCACTTAAACACTCATTATAAGCAATGAAATGACTTTTTATTAGTTGCAACTTCATTCAACAAAATTTTTGCAATTATTCTACTTATAGATAAATACGTGATTCGATAAGTTTAACCTCTAGTTTATAATTTTTATTATATTTATATTTAACGGAAAGAAGGATGATGAACTAGGAGACAAGCAATCAAGAGATAAAAGATAAAAACTTCTGCGAAATCTCAAGATGTTCCCGCACAATCATCTAACATAGACTTTAAATCCTATTCTTCCGTTTCCGGTTTAATGTTCACGACCTGTTTCCGGATTCCCGAACCCGATTAAAAATGTCGTGTTCACTCGTTTTACCGTTAAAGCACTTCCTAAAATGGTGCTGTGGAATTTTTTATTATTAATTAAAAAAAAGAGTGCAAGATTTGGATGAAATTAACACAAACTGTAAATAACTTCTTCGGGTTGCTGTTGTATATTTTATTACATTTTATTTATGCGTTACTAAGTAAGCGACAAAACTAGAAGCAGAAAGAAAAGACAGAATACTGTAAATAAATTTTAAAAAATAGTCTTCCTTGTTTTTTATTTTTATATTATAATTTTAAACTTGAAATAAATTTTATTTTATGTTTCTTCTGGAATATTAAGAATGAGTATAGTGTTGTGAATGATTTTTTTATGAATAACGTTTTAAAAATATCTGTAAATTTTTATTTAATCAATAATTTTCTGACATTATTAATTAAATAATCTTTTATTTAATTTATCAAATTAAATTAGATGTGCATTAAAACATATTTTATAATAATTTAAAAAAAAATATTGGTTTAATCTTTTTTTTTAAAAAAGTCATTTTTCTAACTATTTTTGAAATATACAGGTTTAATTACCGTTTCTTAATGTCATGAAAATACTGTTAAAATAATTTTTTGAATACATAGAATTTCGTTTGATTAAGAGAGAATTTTAGAGTAAATTGACCAACAATATTTAATAAAGAAACAAAAATATGCCTAATAGTATAGATAAAATAATGTGGCTTTTAAAAAGGATTTTTTCTTTTTTTTATCATCGAATGATTAACACGTACAACATTTGAATAATAAATCGTTTTTACATTTATTATTTTGTTTTAATTTACTCATCGCTAAAAATAACTCATTCCATTCATAATTTTATTTTTAATTTAATTAATATTATTACAATATTAAAATATATGACGATCATTTTGAAAAAATAAACAATTTGAAATTTTTATCTTAAAAAAAATAGAATGCAAATAATAATATTGACCTTATATTATTGTGTTAAATTGTACACAAATGTTTGAAATTTATAGATTTTTATATTCTATAGGACGGTAATACTGCAGTCGAGTTCCATCGAGTGAAAACAAATAATTGGCATACTCCATTGACTAATTATTTTCAGTTACAATGTACAACCAAATGATAATGGTATTGTTAGGAAACATTGAACTTGTGTATTATAATGGATACTTTACTTTTTCAAGTAGGATGACATTTGAGCATTACATTCCCATGCAATAACGATTTAATAGCGGAAATGTTATACATAATCATCGAATGAAAGAATAAGAAAATGAAAAATTAATCTTTATTCACCCTCAAATTGACATTGTATTTATTTTTTTTAATGAAATCATTAGCGCATTGCATAAATTACACATTTTTAAAATATTTATTAGAGCATATTAAAAAAAAATGATAAATTTATATATTCTATTTCAATCAGAACTTTCAGTATCATTGAACATTTTTCAATGATTTTCAAAACTCTGTGGTTGGGTTTCAAACTTTAATTTCATTTTTATATTTTATAATTCTATTTTACCAACAAGAATTTAAAAAAATATTATGTTATAAAATTGTTTTAAAATTGATAGCAGAGACAATTATTATTATAATGTATATGTTGTAAATTAATAATACGTATGGTCATTTTGTAGATATACAAATTATATATTTTAAGAAATAATTAAAATTTTTTTTATTAAAAATCTAGTGAATGTAAGATATTTATTTGCGTCTGAAAATAAATTAATAATAAAACGTAAATTATGTTTTTAAATATTTTAGATTCCTTTTTTATGTCCAACATTAAGAACCTCTTTTCAATACAATTTAAATGCACTTATAATTGGATCGTACATTTAATATAATGCCAACATGATTATTTAATGCATTTCCAATAAGTTACAATTGTGTCTACCCGAATGAAATTTCTATGAAAAATCTGTTATTACCTTAATATTAATTCTCAATTATGATATGTTTGTATTTTGTAACTTATACACATGTGCTCACAGAATAAAAAAACTGATACAATTATTTGTAATTTATAATACAATTACTTTTAAGTGAAAGACGCTGCACCGTTTTATAAAATTATATGGATCATAAATAAATGCTTCCTTATACAGCAAATTGAGTCTTCATTTATTTATTTTCTCGCAGTGAATAATCGTATAAATCGAAATGTTACCCAATTTCATCCATGAATGCAAGATCCAATCGAATAAAAAAAGTCATCAGTGGAATCGAACTCACACGCTAGAAATAGCAGAGGCCATGAAGACTGAAATAAAGTGGCAGTAACTAAGTCTATCTACTTCGTAACTGGACATGATTTGTAGTCATTAAATCCACTGGTACAATTTTATAATACATTTGGTACATAAAACCAATAGATATTAGTTTACCGTACTTTTCATGAGCATTTAATTAGTGATTTGTTGAAAAACATACTTCATCTTTGCATCATAAAACTCGTAATCAAACAATGAATGATAGAAACGTGAAAATAAACTTTTATGCATAACCAATTATTTTAATATTAATATTGAAACATGTGCATTCTTTAGTTTTGTATCTGTGTCATGGGCAATAATAGATATACTTAAAAAAGAAGGTTTATACTCGTTGTTCAATAGTTGTTACATAAATTCAAAAAAGGCATTTATTAATGGAATCGATTATTCAGATATATATTTTATAATTTATTTTAATTATTATATTGTTCATAAAACTCTAAATAAAAATACTATTCTAATGAACCACTTCAATTGTTATTTATAATTAATGCTCTCGAAATAGATATTTTCCTTGTGATTGAATTTTTCGTACGGATAACGTAATAAAAAAAAAAAGTTTACAATAATATTGTATGCATACAAATTTCATTTATTTTACCAAAACTTTTTATAAAATAGTATTGAGCACAATATAATTTTTGTTCAAAATTATTTTTTTATAAATTTTATATAGAAATTATAAACAAGATTTTCTTTTAATTAATAAATTAAATTATATTATACCAAATTGATGATTACATTTACTTTAAAAATACGGCAATAAATACATTTTAAACATTTTTTTAAAAAAAATCTATTTTAATAAAAATATAATTTAAAAACATTGAATATTCTTGCTTTTTTATTTCCAATATTTGAAAAATAAAAATAACAATCTCAGATCTTAAGCATTGAAAAAACTCACGTCGATAAGATTCTTGTATATAACATAAAACAAATATGGATGCGTATTGTCTTTTTTTTTTGCCGGCGGAAACATAGAAAATGGAAAATATCATTAACGACGTCTATACTCTACAATCAATTATAAGAAATTTTCAATCGTTGAAAGACAAATATGGTCAATTATCTGTAAAAAAAAGGTATTTTTCCAATCTAAAAACATAATTTAAGCTATTAGATTGGATGAATACTTGATGCATTTATAAAAAAATTAACTGAAATATCTGTAATTACCTGTATAAATATAAAAATAATTGAATTATTTAAAAAAAAAAAACACTCTGGATCTCTTTTTTATGTCTAAACCTACAAGTATACGTTTACAATAAATAAAATAGAAAGATTAAATCTCGCATACTTTCTAAACATTACTTCCAAATTCTGTACTTTTATAAATTATTATTAATGTGATTAAAATATATTACATTTTCAAATTCTTATATGCAAATTATAATTGTGAGTAATACGTAAATATAAAATACAACAGCGTAAAAACACGAATTATTCAAAAAATACTATTTGAATTATCATTTTTTAATACTATATGTAAATTAAACATATTTTAATATTAATCTTAAAAGAATTTATTAATATTCCACCATTTCAGCTTTATAAAAATCTTCATGTTATGTAAAATATAATATTATCTTTTATACATAATGAAATAAAAAATAAGATGCACCCATTTGTAAAAATTAAATCAAATAATTCTGAATAAATTTTAATAATGTATAAAACTCTCGATTCTAGTTATTTCAGTTTTTTTTTAAATTACTACGATGCAATTTTTCATTAAAAAATAAATGAATATGAATAGGTAATTGTAAAAGGAAGAGTATAATTCAAGCACAAACAGTCATATCTGATATAAAATTGCATATTAAATTATACCATAATATAATAAGAAAAATACTTTTTCCTATTAAATTTATAATTTGTAATATTCAAGTGATTTCCATTTTATGATAAAAGTGGATATCTGCAAAAGAGCATATTGACTAATTTATATTGAAAAGAAGCGCTTTCACACAATTTGTTATAATTTTTTATAATTTATTTTAAAATTTGTTATAATTGAAATCGGCCTTCGAAAAATTGAACCAGCCCCACAAAGGTTCTTTAATAAATGTCAAAAAGAAAAAAAAATTCACCGTAAACACTCTGTAGTTGAATGTGTAAAAGTACTATTCACTAATAATCATTTATTTGTAGTCGCATGAATAATAATTGATTTCTAATATAAAAAATATCATTGTCCAAGTGGTCAATGGCCAAAAATATCTTTATTTACATCATAATCTTGTAGATCCGTAATGGAGTAACTTTCCGAAAGTTGAACCAGCTGTACAACGGTCTTTTAAGAAATGGAGAAAAGGAAAGAAAGTAAGAAAGAAAGAAAGAAAGAAAGAAAGAAAGAAAAAAATTCATCGTAAATACCCTACAATTGAATATGTATAGTAGTAATCGCTTCCTTTTCCTGTGCAAGTGAAACGGGTGAGAAACGGGTGAGTTGTTGGTCGGAGGAGGAAGGGTCGTGTCTATCGGCGCGAGTATGAAGTACGAAGCAGATACTTGAGAAAGACGCAAAGACGGAAGCCCGAGAGGGAAAAAAAGTATCCATCGCAGTGCGGACGAGGTAAAAGAGAAGGAGGAGGAGGAGGAGGAGGAGGAGGTGCGAGGGGGAAAGTGAGTAAAGTTGGGCGGGTGCCGTATTGCGGGTCATAGACGTCACTGGTGTTGGCGAAAGTTTGCGTTCTATTCCTGAGCCCCAGACGGTTATCTAATCGATTCGATTTAAAAGTTCGCGGGCCGCCGATCTTGGATGTGGCGCGTGGGAGGGAGGAAGGGGGGGAGGGAGGGTTAGATCCGTCCTTCCGACCGATGGACTCTGAACCCGAACTTCGACTTCCTGGGTGGCCTACTTTTATGGTGCACTCGGTCGGAAATTCAAATTCACAAGCGCGCCACCCACAGCTCGACTCCCGGTTTCCCGAGTGACAAAAAGGACCGTTCGCTTTTGCGTTCGATTTTTAAATGGTTGGAACGATGTGTCGATTGACGCTAATTGCGCTTACTTTTACTTTGCGAGATCATAAACGGGTTCAATAATTAATAGGCCTCTCGGTAATTATTTTTAAATTCATGGCTGATCGCTAAAAAACTTCTTCCTCGCGAAAAACAACTATTTTCACCTGATTCTTCATGGATTTACAACTCTATGAGTTCCTTCTTTTCAAAAAGTTGAAAGCGCTAAATTGTTTTTATGGTGCTTGATTAGAAAATTCTAAAGCACTTTTTCCTATCAAGTAATTAACTTGAACAATGTATCAATGCACTCGAAAAAAGTCTGTGTTTACAAACTTGAAGACTTTCATTAATTTCTAGTCATTTGAAATTATTTATCAACCGCTGATATAATTACATTTTTCCTAATTTTGAAGAATTTCTTTTACATTCAAATTCCAATACATTTAAAAGGGTATAATTAATAGTAAAATATTATCTAAAATTTATTGCTCACACCAAGAATAAATAACAACAAATTAATGTAAATAAATTCAGACTTTTTAATAATACATTTGTAATTATAACTTTCAATTTAAATCAAATAAATTTAATAAAAACTAATTTCAATACTCCTTAAATATAATACAATAAGTTTTTTAATAATAATATCAAAACTTGTTTTTTATCAAATGCATAAGCTTATCCGCTTATTATAAATCGATTATCATTGAGTTTTTTGAATAATTTTGAATCTTTTCTTCATTTTTATGGATGTGAATTTGATTTAAATCTTTTTCCTATTATACAATTATTGTAATGATGTTTTTCTTTATTTTATTCTTATTAATTTGAAGATTACTTATAATAACTTAAAAGATACGTATAGTTTTAATTTTGTGTAAAGTTATTTTTGCTTGTAGATATAAATACCAAAAAAATTGTGTTCTAGTTATCGTTGTTGTATAAAAGTAAGCAAGTAGTTCTTCTTATAATATAGCAAGAAACGGATCATATATTTTTCAATATTTACAAAATAGTAATGAATTCATGGTAAAAGAGCATCGTTTGCTCTTCTTCAAATTTTAATATTTGTGGTTTAGCAATTGTTCGTCGAGCTATTCATCCTCTTTTGACAACTTTCACGTAATAAACGTATCCTTTTCATATTTGCCGACAGGACATATTTGATTCTATCGAAGAAAGCTAAATTCTCCATTGATCGTAGAACTTTGGTCTGAACGACAGAAAAAAAATTAGTTTAATTCTACACGAATCAGGCACTTGATAATTATTAAAATTTTATTATCGATTTACCATTTATAAATCTGTTAAAAAAAGTAATTATAATTATTTATAATTTAAAAATATTGCTTTTAGCTTCAATTTAGTCTTATTCGTTTATTTGTAGTGAATTGAATTTTTTTTTTGTCATCGCGAATATTTGAATTAATTGGTCACCGATTAATAATCGTGAATAATCGTAAATTTATATTATAAGAACATTGTCTTCCCAAGTCTGCATTAACAGACGCTCAGAAATAAGCAGTCGGATAGAATCAAAAGATAATATCTTTAATAGTGATTCACGATCGACTAGTTGAATAAAGCTTAATCAATAATAACTATTATCTATTCATTTGACTTTGAGTAAAAATACATGATTAAGTCAGCGAATAATACATGGAAATCTGGGTAACAATTTAAAAACAGAATAATCCGGCTCCACCGGCTGATGGAATCATCGATCGTAATTCTCCTATTTCGCTGACTCAGACCCCCCAAATGCTCCTCGACATTCCTCGTTATCATTTCAGAGTCCCCGGCAATAATTTTTTTCCTATGCACTCGCTCAAACTTACAAGGTATTCGAGCTGCGACCCGAGCCAAAAATTTCTCTCGGGTGCCGCCTGCATACGAACCAGCTTCATTACTCTCGATACCGCCGCCTCCTCGTGAAATGCAAGTGAAAAACCTGAATAAGCATGCGTCGAAGGATAATAGACGCAGCTCCTGGAAAATTAGCATTTCCAATTTAAATCGCGCAGTAATAATAAAGAGAATCTCGCCGAGTCCACGCGAGTAATTACTTCGCGACTTCGGACATAATAATAATAATAATAATAATAATAATAATATTGCCAGTGGTTTTAATTGAAATTGCGGACCGATCAACCCGCCCTCCCTCCCTCCCAAGTACGTGTTTTTTCAAAGGAACGACCTTTGCTCGGGGATATTTTTTTTAAGGACACGTGCACTTTCGAATCGATTTTAGATCAATTCTATGGTATTGCGCTTTTACTTGTTTTCACATATTTAAAGCCTCTAGTCGTGCCCTGCCCTGCCCTGCCCTGCCCTGCCGTACATAGTCGTCAATATGCCAGTAACATTTTCTAAATATTCGAGAAAATGTGAATATCTCCTTCCGATGCACACTCGTTAATATTCACAAACTTCCAATGGCAATGTAAACAACCTACTTTATCTCTTATGCATTAGAAAGCACACAAAGTGTCTCTTAGCTATTACGACGCTCGTGGATATTCTTTTTTATTTTTATAAATAATTTAATATATTTTGTTTATTTACGTATTTACAATTTGTAATTTGTTGTAATTTGTTGTTGTTGTTGTTATTTTTAAGTTATTTTTTCTCTTTAAAAATTTATTGATATGTCGTAAAAACGTACTGTTTTTATTCGTGTCCTATTTATTCAAATTATGGCATCATTTAAATTATTTAAAGTCTTATTCTTCTTCTTTTTTCTTTTTTTTTTTTATTAATAAAAAATCTTTATTTTTAATGACACGAATTACGTGTAAATATTTCGAATTATAAATATTTTCAGTTAAATCAAAAGGATAATTTAAAATTGAAAATCAAGACCTAAATATTAAGAATAAAAGTGAAATAATTCTTGTAAAATACGTAATCAATCACAACAAAATGATTACTGCACCCTTTCCCCCCTCCCCTCCCCTCCCCCCCAATAAATTACGCTTCGTAAAGTGCGAGGTAAATAAAATATAAAATTGGTTCCTCATTACAAATTGCTCTGACCCCCATAAATCAAAATTACGTTATTCAAAGTTAAATAGCGTAACATAATTAAAATTTGGCATACTCCTCCAATTAATCAGCAATAACCACAGCAAGCCACGGTTTGTTATAATTCGATTAATTTGATGCGTCTCTCCGTGGGATGCCATGGACCAATTCCCATTCATCAAGGAAGCGAGAAACACGTGTACTACATCTGAGGATTCACATCGGATTAGTTGACATTCAGATGGTATGCATCCCTATTCCAATCATGAGCACCATTTTACGTTCCAAATGTACTTAGGTATTCCCAGTCACTTTTGGCAAGTAAATCTCACAAGATCCACATGAAAATACCGAAACCTGAATCACGTATTCTTGGAGAAAATTAAAAATGTGAGTTGGTCGGATTCGGTAAATGAATAATATTCTTTGATGTATAAAACCGGCATACGTTAATCCTATTTTTCAAACTTGTATGAATATTATTTTTTGTATTACTCTCGTGTACATCAGAGCTTCGTGTATTGAATTTTACTTATATATTTATCTGATTACTAAATCATTATTTCTGACTTCAAGTTGTATGATTTAGTTAGGATGCACTAATAAGTCCTTGCAATTCCAGTATACATTAACATTGTTAATTTTTTGATGTACTCAAATATTTTTTTAAATAACTTTATATTTATCTTGTTTACAACATGTAAAAATATAACAGCTGTAAGGACTACAGGCAGCAAAAAGATTTTGTACATAAATTAAAACTATCACACCTGACAAATACATTTGTATTTAAATCCTCTGCTCGTTTAATATCATTTTTTTACTATTTACTTTTTCAAATAAATTAAATTGCTTCCTTACCAGATACATTTTTACTTAGTATTAAACCTACATCTTCTTGTCAATTTAAACAATAATATTTATGATTTACACAATTATATCAAAATAATAAAAATTATGCTTCTAAAATTATTTGAGAAAGAACTTTTAATTTTATATTAATATTAACCAATATTTTATTAATAGAAACTGTCTAAGGCATTTATTCAAATTATTGTATATAACTACAGTACTAAAAATATTTTGAGCTACTATTTAGAACACGTTGAATAATAAGATTCAGCTGAAAGGAATTTTTACAACAAAGCCTAATTCGTAACATTAATCTTCAATTTACAGTAGCTGTCCATTATGATTTTAAGATGAATTTGAATAATCGGACTTACAATGACGACAATATCATATGGTATTCTTGAACACATTATGCAATTAAAGCCAACTCCCTCTTTCCGATGAAATAGCCTTATTATTATTTCTACACTTTAACTTTTTAGATAAGATCAACAACAGTACTTATTAAATGATCTCACGGGTAAGATACTTTGAGATCTTATTTCGAAATCAACTTCAAGAAAAAAGCACACACAATAATGGCCAACGATGAATATCTAAAATTTCAATTGCGCAAATGTGTGTTAATTATTTTATAAAGTACTTTCGCCGAGGAAAATAAAGATATTAAATCCTGATCCTCTGGCTCCCTCGGAATACGACTGGGATTCGGGTCGGCGCCATCGGCATCCTGTGGTGCGACGTCGAATGTCTTCATTTTAAGAGGCTTATGTTTATGCCTGTACTGCATGACATAATCATATGATATGCACCTGCAACCGACGCATTAATTAACCTGTAATTTACAGAATTAATGACCTGCCTATGAAAATTGTTCGGCGTGGAGCTCTTGGTTTGTTTGTAGTCAAAAGTGGTGGATATTCCGTTTGGGCCCCACGCTTTGGTCAATACTTTAAAAGCTGCCTGGCAACGCAATTTCACTTGATCAGAAAGAATCACACCTGCATGAATTCCAAACACTTTTTTATTATTGCTAATGTGCAAGCAGCTTAGAAAAGCTTTGCGTTGAAAAATGAAACAAGTCGGTGGACTTTAAACCCAAACATTTATTTTTAGCGACAAAAATTAACGAAAACTCCTAAGCATATTCAAGCCACAATATTTTAATAAGTACTCAGGCCACGAATGTTCTTGAAGATGGCAAGTTTATTTAATCATTACGACTTCGACCTCCATTACCAATAAAAACAAAAATAGTGCAATATCATACTTAAATGTGATTCATCGACGTCTCGCTGTGGTTCCACAACCCTAAACGATTGTACTCAACTTGCATGCCAGGAATTTAATGATGTGAATTCTTGACGACCATCTTGGTAGACACTTACTTGTGGCCTTGCTGGCATCTCATATCACCATCATCCTACTTTTTCCAACTTACTTTATACAAATTATTTGTCTTCTTTCACTTCACTTGACGCTTGCTGTCTTTTACGACCTTTTTTAACTGACTCAACATACATACTTGGAGGCAATATATCAGAATAACGATTATTTTGTTATGGAATATAAAAAAATGAGGGTGATGTTATAAAGAAAATCTTAAACCGTTATGAGCCATTGCAGCGCACTTGTAAATTCAGCTTATTAAATTAAAATATTGTGTTAAAGTTATATTTTAATTTTTTATATCTTCAACTGTGCATAGTTCTGCCATGCTTTATATGCGTATACATATTTTTATAGACCTCTAGCTGCACAATGAGTTTATTACCATGAATTTAAATGATTTTATTACCAAATCGTACGATAAACTTTTACGGTAATTATATAATATAACAATTTTTACAAATCGTCCAATTTTTAAAATTTTATAATTTTTATTTGTTAGTTTTAATTGTTAATTTAAATGATAATTGCTTTCGTCCTCTAATCTTCAATTAAACGTTCCATTTTAAACCGAATTCAAAGTACGTATTAATTGGATGAATGATCCTATGATTTTAAAAAATGACTGTCAGTTTTAAAGCCAAATATAAGGTATTAAAGCTCGTATAAAACCACTTAAGTTTATTTCAACGTATTAGATTTTCTTGCTTTGTAGTGTATTTTTCCTGAAGTACATAGTAGCAATTTACTCAAATGTTTGAACTATTTGAGAAATTTATGCAAATTAAGAAAAGTTCAAGAAACTTATTACATGCCCATAAATATGCACAGTGTACCATTCGAAAACAAATATACTGTGAATGGAGTAAAATTACAAAAAAAGTAAAAGCTTCAATACTTTTATCAAAAAACAAAATGGTCGATATTTATTATAAGTCATTAATAACAGTATTTTCTTTATTTTCAAAAGATTATTATAATTATTTTTTAATTAAAAATTTAATGCATAGTTAAAAGCACAGTTTACTACAACAGAACTTTCGATACAATAAAATATAATTGTCGGATAATTTGAAAATAAAATATTGAAAGAATTGAATGTACTGGTTTAAGGAAAATTGATATATAAAAGAAAAATCGATTTGATAAAAAACCTCTCGTATCCACAGTTCAGTACATAAACATGAAAGCATGTAAAATACGACGTAATCGACATGAAATTATTTAGCTCTATTTTTTCTCACTACATCATTTTTGCACATCTAAAGGATTTTTATTCATATGTCATATCTAAAGATATAATTTTTTTTTTATTCCAACAAAATGAATCGTATCTTGAGATCACAATATTACTTAGAATTGTAATAATACGCGACGTTCAAGTTCAGGATTTTTTTAAATTAGTGTAATAAGTATAATTTAAATATATGAATCATTTATTGAATTAATCTAAAAAAATACCAAGATTATGAAAACTATTCTATAATAAAAGTAACTACAGGATTATAAAATATTAGTGAAGATTATTTATTAACTTTAATCAAAAGATGAATATCAGATTAAATATAACCTTGAATATTACAATTTTTCTACTTTAAAAATCATAACTTTGGTATCTTAAATATTAAGATAAAATGATCAGTTATTTAATTTTACTATCTTTCCATGTTTTAAGTAAACATAATTTCATTAATAAAGTATGTAACGTAAAAAAAAGATAACTACTCCTAATATAAATATATTTTTATTGAAAAAATTTAATATGTAATTAATAGTTTAATTACTAATCAAATGTGTTTATAATTAAATAATGAAAATTGTATGTCAATTGTTTTCATTTTTACTTTTATTACTTCTAGCTTAAATAAACTAATATTAACATTTTCAACGGTATATTACTCTATATTAAAAATAACTGAAATTAGATACTGACGTAAAATTATGTACTAGTTTATTAAAAGTCTGGTGCTTTAATTTCAAGTCGATTTTCATTAGATACTTTGGTTTAATATACAAAATATTAAAGCATTTGAAATATTTATTATTATATAAATATTTCATTATTTTATTCTGTTTCCATAAAATAAATTTTAATAATAACTAGTATTTAAACTTCGTAATTATAATTATTATTTGTAATACCTGAATTTATTTGAATTGTTCAAAATAAATCATACTTTAATATAATTAAAAATATTTTCAAGTTTTATACTTCATTTTGAAATCATTATTAAAATTATAAAAAGAAAGAAAATATATTTATGAAATAGAAAAACTTAAATAAACGTTTTTTTTAAGCTTTTATAATTCAAAAACGTTGATTTAACGCGTAACGATAATATAATAATTATTAAAAATATAAAAATATAAAAAAGTAAAGTTAAAAATAAAATAAAAATTAAATATATAATCTCTTTTGGATTAAAATTAATTTATAAGGAAGTTAATTGCTGATGTTAAAATCTTTAATAATATAGATAAGTTTCAATATTCTGGTACCGTAGTAAACGGTACAAATAAAGTAAAATATAAATTAAAAGAAAATTGTATTTGGAAAATTTACGATATTATTCTTTTAACAACTTATAGAAATCCCGATAACTTTCAATACTTTTTACAATAATATATTTAATAATTTTTATATGAGAAATAATAATTGTTTCTTCTCAATAATTTACATTTGCAAAGGAGTCTATCTTCAAAAGATTAATAATTTAAATATTTGTAAAGCAATTGAAAAAAGTAAGTTATCTGAAATTAATTTTCTAAAAAGTAATATTACTATATTTACCAATATTAAATTGTACTATTTTGTTTTTAAGAAAAAATTATACTATCAAGATTTTTTAATTAAAAGATAGCTTATTAAATTTTCTGTGTAATCATATAACTTGAATTAGATTTACTACGTCATCCCGATACCAGTAAAATATGTATAGGATATTTGATTTCTCAATTGGAAAATAAATTTACCCTTTTTAATGTTAAATAGAAGAACTATATCATTCCAATCACGTACTCATCTTATAATATAAATTCGATATACACTCGATAAATAATCATAACCATAATAAAAGATAGTTATTGTACACTTTTTACATCATAAATTATTTTATAATGTTATTTTAAAAGTTTTTAAGTATTTTTCAATGAATGATGAAGTGCCATCTTTTTTGATTATTAAAAATTTATACTTTGATTATTAAAAAATAAAAATAAATGTATAACAATATCGGTTAGCCTTATAATATAGTGCAAATAACATATTAAAAAAAAGAAAGTATTTCACACTGTGTATCAAACAATAATATTAATATTTATGTTAAACAATGCTTTATTAAATTAATAAAATAGCCATCTAAAATTATTTCTAAACTTTTTATACGAATAATGAAGTTAAATCAATGTACTAGAAACACAATTGTCATTATAAGTAAATGGTATCAAATGTTATTTAATTTTATTTTTCTAATTGCTATTATATCTTGCTGCTGGAGTACGAAATCATTATTAACCTTCACTGCTGACCCCAAGTTAAAGTTCAACGGATTGGAATAAATTTTAAAAAGCGAAAATGCTTCTTAGTTTTCTTAATAGCATAGCCGTGTCGGATACTCGAGGAAGGTGCGGAGAATGCTAAACAGATGTAAGTTAAATATCCTTGAAAAATGACAATCGCTCAAGCAGATTCAACAGAAAACTAATCGTTTCCACAAAGCAAAATGGAGGCGAAGAGGAAGCCTTTCCCTCGGGAAAATAAGTCGGGAGGAAAAGCAACAACAAAAAAAAAACGCATCCAATATCCCCCGTATAAATCGTTCCCAGTCGACGACGATCCTGAAATATACGAGCTCCCCAGATTTTATTTACGCGCGCCCGCGTGGCGTCGGCCCGTCAATTGCCAGGAGTCGAGGACTGCTCGTCTCCGAGAGGAGCAACTGAATGCGCGGAGGCTGGAGAAAAGGAAGATATCGGATTAACATTTATCTATCCGACTAACGAGGAGCCGGAGGCTTTCGCTCGAGAGGAATCTCTCGCGAGGAGCGAACGTGCTGGACCTCAGCCTCCGGAGATCGTATCTGCCCTCGCCCTTTCTTCGACTCCTCCTCTTTGTCTTTGGGCTCGCACGCTTTTCATCTCCGCATTCTTCGCGTTGACTTCGCACGTGGGCACTTCTTTTTTCCAGGTGAATACACGCGAGCACATCCACCTGTGCTCCTCCTCTCCCCCGAGAAAAAGTTGGAAAATCCTTTATACTACCACTCGGATGTTCATTTAGAAATCAAGTACGCTCGCTTTCGTTACATTGGTGAGCAAAGCTCTACTCGTACTTTATCACTTTCCGCAAAAATGCCCCGGAAAAATTTCAAAGGGAATTATGTGCTTGGCTTTATTTTGCCAATCTTTCTTTATAAATTCATGATAGCCGTACAACATTTTCATAATTTTATACAATTATCTTATGCAATGGTATCTTGACTCAAGAATATACGCCTTCTCAGATCAAAGGATATTATCTATACTCGGACTTAAGTATATGCATTGCATTACTTAACATATTTTGATAATGGCGTGCAAAATCAATGTGAAATTATTTAGAAGATTTTTTTTTTATTATTTTTTAAATGAACTAATCTATTTGTAAAGAGAAATAAATGCTTATTCGTTGGGAATAAAATAATCTATATTTGCCGCAAACAAATAAGCTTTAATTTCTTAATAGTTATATATGTATATGCCTACGTAATATATTCACTGTTAATTACAAAAATTTTTCAATCACTCTAACAAAAGAAAATACTGAAAGCTTAACCCCAAACAACTATGTTAATTGGATTTATAACGACATATCACGAAACCGGTACTCTCTTTCGTATCAATAGAGAATTTCAATTTTAAAGTTTGTTAAATTCTCCATCTTACTCTGTTGTATTGCACGAGATACATTTCAGTAATCATATACCAATATGATAAATTAATTCCGTAATAGATATTTGAATGACGTTAATCCTTATGTTCATCAATAAGTTTTATTACTTAATTTTGCGTCTAAGTTAAAATATATTTATTCGATTAATTTTAATATTACATATAATTAACATATCATGTATTATTTCAAATGTATCATTTCAAAGATGAAAGTGTTTTAGAAGATAGAATGGTCAAATTTTCATTGCATAATTCATATTTTTATACTACCACTCGGTATAATTACTATGTACGACACATCTTTTTACTCTTACATTAATGTGATAACTTATTTGATGAAAATGAGTGATGCGTTTAGTTTTTGCAAGCAATTATTTATTGATTCATTGCTCTATTAACGACTTCTCGTACAAAATCTTAGAAAAAATACGAAAATTTGATGAATTCGGTATTAAATAGCCCAATAAATTATTATAATGAACAATCGCGAAAAACGTAAGTTAACGTAAGTCGCTAATTACAAAAAACAATTCAATCGCAAGGGAGGCATTTATGACCGGTTTTATTAAAAATAGAATTAAAATAGTGATTTATAAACATAGTTATCAAGGGCTGTGTACATTTATCAAAGGAGCGCAACATATTAACTTGAATAAACACTTAAATATAACTTGGTTTAAAGGATGGAATTATTCACAAACGCCGAGGTTCCACTTGGAGCGCGGCCGAGAAAATAAAAGGCCGATTTTTCTTTCTATTAATCGATCGGAAATTCCTTTCGTCGCTCCTCGCACGCAGAAATTCTCAGGTAAAAGCACTCGTTGCACTAGTGCACTTGTGCAACTCAAATGCACCTGATGCATAATAGACGCGAGTACTGGACCGAACCGAGATGAGTGGAAGCTGAGCGAGTTTTCCCCGAATTCCATGTCAACTATCTTTATGAGAAAACACACATTTATGCACCTACCGGAGAAAATGCTACGCCATTACAATTTATTATCTTTTTCCAACTTAATTAGCGCAAAACTTTTATCGGTCTTTATTTCTTCCTTCATATTTGCTTATTTACAGGCTAAATACATGGAAATACTTGGTACAATTGTAAATTTCATCTACTAGAGGTGTATTAGAGAATAAAAACAGAGCTTTTTCATAATTCATAATTTAGAATGACATTATTTAACTGACATTCAAAAATGGATTACAATTAAATAAATAATTCGTAAAGAAGATATTTTTCTTTGAAATTTATTCAAATTTTAGTTACATCATTCCAAATTATTATCTTTTTCTAACTTAATTAACTTAGTTCAAAAATTTTGTTTACCTTCATTTACTTTTTTTCCATGTAAATAAATGAACATCTTTATTTTGAATTTTGAATTTTATAAACGTTTAGTAGTATAGAATAAAAATTAATCTTTTCTTAAATTATCCATAGCTTATAATATGAAGTTCAAAATTTTTTCAACGCTATATCAAAAATAAATTATAGTTTTTATAATGATGATTATCAATTATTTGTAAGTTATCGTTTTAAAATACTTCAAAATTATTTGTATTCGCATCAGAAATATTTTTATAACGTATTATTAAACTTTCAACAAAATTTTGAAATTACATTCACTGCCTTATTTACATATTTAAATACTGTTATTTCAATTACTATTGTAATGTCAGGATATAAAATGTATTAATTAAAGGTTTTTATTTTCTTATTTTTTAGAAAATTTAAATTATTCAGTAATATAAATGATTTACTGTTATTATTAAATTGAAAGAAATTTCAATTTACCAAATTATTTTCAAAATCATCCCTTTTTCCTTCATATTATTATTCTTTATTATATTCATCGTTGTGTTCATATTCAGATACACCTTTATAATAATTGTAGAAAACGAATCAGAGGATGTAATAAAGCAAAAATTTTTTACAAAAGAATTTTATGCATCAGTTTTCGAAATTCCAAGGCACAATCTTTCAACAGTACATACAATTTTTAAAAATCTTGTTCCTTTGCAAAAAAGTTAAAAAGTCAAGTTTCAAAGAAACTATTTGCGTTATTAAACAAAAAGCGGCTTTATCTGTCATCTCCCTTTAATGCTCGGAGCGCTGAAAATTTTTTCCCGATAAATTGCCTAACGCGAAATGCCCTCCGAGTTGTGCTACAGTTGTGTATCCTCGATCTCCAGACCCTGAGGTTAACGAGTTTTCTCGGAGACGACGTTCCTCGGCGAGCCGTTTTACGTGCGTGTCTGCGTGTCTTGGGAGGCTGCGCGCGGTCCAACTGTGCTTTCACTTTTCATCTCCACATCCGTGCAATTTGCAGCTCTCGGGAGATACCGGGGTAGAAAAATCACACGTCGGTTCCGCCGAGGGAAGAGAAGGAGAAAACGTACAACCGACCTTTTCTGCCACGAAAAATGATTATAGTCTCCTTTGCTCACTTTGTCTATCTTTAGATTTTTAGCCTCCGTTTTTATTACGCACAAATTTGATCATATAGGAGCGAAGGTCGACATAAAGTGAAGTCAAAAAAAAGTTCATTTCCAATCCAAAAAATCGTCCATGAATATTATGATGTAAATGTGATAAGAATTTGAGGAAAACCCGTTATCACGCTTCGAGGATATATTTAAAAAAGTCGCTGCACTTTTACAAGAATAAACCGCTCTTTTGTGTTTCTTTGAAAATTTGTTTCATACATGAAAATCATAAGAAAAGTTCAAAATCGTAATCTAACCGTAACAATTTTAATATTTTCCAAATTTTCACTCTTGTCACTTTTTTATTTTTATTTTTATTCTAACTATCACTAAATAGGAAATACAATCAATATTTTTATTAGCAAAGAAATATCGCAATTATCTACTTTATTACTTATTGCACTCCTTATATACTTGACTATTCTTTTAAAACACGCGATTATATTCTTTCAAGTTATGATTTGAAATTTTTTATATGTTGTTTTTTTCAATTGCATTATACTTTTTGATGTATTAATATTGAAAAGAAACATAAATAAAAAATGATTAAATGATGTAAATTGATTTCGCAGATCGTATTTTGTTATTAAAATAGTTTCCAAGATACAATTATGATCCTTACATCATAATTACTCAAGGATTCTGAAAAAAAGTTTGAATTATGAGTACTTTTATATATGTATATACTTTAATATAATGAGTTGTCTTTTTGTCCATTTATCTTTTTAATAGATTGAAGAAAATATTACTTATATTTATTTTTAGTCATACAAACGATATCAACAAAAATTTCGTTAAATTTTAGAAATTTAATTCGAATTCTTTGTTTTGAAAAAATAATTACATATTCATATTAACAAAGCATCAATTTATTTTATCTAAACTAAAAAACTTACGTATATTTAACTTATGTATATTTATCGATACATACCAATTATAAATTTGAAAAATTACCAAAGATTAAAAGCTGTTTGATGGGAACTTACCTGGAAAGAAAAGAAAACACGCATAAGAGAAAGAAGAATGTCGATGTGTAATAATAAATAATTTCAAGCATTGAATTCTCACGAAAACCAATAGTTCTTAAAAGTTGGAAGCAGTTTTGTCGGAAAAAATCGGGGTTAAAAAAACGGGTGGACAAATATCGATAAATTTCAAGGAACAATATCTTCTCGTGATCCCGAGTACTCGCAGCATCCGGAGAAAGAGAAGACGACATAAATAATGTGAGGAAACTGCATCCCCAGGATCTGTAGTCGTAAATTCTGGAGCCACGCGCCACCTTTACTCGCTTTTATCGTAAAGTTTCCTGATTCTTATGGCTTTCAGAATGACAGAAGCGCCGAAATGAGGAAAAGCCGCGGTTTTCCTCAGGAGACTTCCCGGCGATTATCGCGGTCACTCACACCAGTCGATTTTTAATCGAAGCCGACTTTAATCGATAACATCGATTGGACTTGCGAAATCACTTGGAGTCACGTGTCAATATTATGCGAGGCTTTCGGACACAAGATTATTCCGTAGAGATAATGAGGTATTCGCTTAAAATATTACTTTCCGTTATCGCGGAAAGTAAGTGCATTCGATTTTCCGTATAATGTTGGGTAATCATTTTGACGTCCAACATGAAAGTAATCCAACTTTATCTACCTTTCCCTAACGTATAATATACACATTTATAATTTTATTATTATTATTTAACTGATGTCAGAAATTTAAAAGTTCATCAGGTAGTCAACGGAGCAGCACTTTGGTCTTCTCTATTTTGCATGTATTCGTATTTAATATATAGCGCATCTTTAACTAGATTTATATTTATGTGGAATATTACAAGACTCGATATTATAATTTATATCATTAGAAATCGATGCAAAAGCTCTTATAAACATTACATAATGTGAAGTAATCAATAACAACTAGAGCAAAGTAACTACAACACATCACTTTTATCTCGGAAAAGTTCTTATATTTATTTGCATTAAAGGTAATAGAGATTGTATTTTATATGATTATACTAAAAAAAATTCAAACTTTTTTGAGATTCGATACAGTACATTTTAAATATCGTGCTAATTTCATTTATTTTTTGCTGTACCCAATGATACAATTAAAACTAAGAATCGTTTTTAATACAATAAACTCTCGATAATAATTTATGCTTAATAGTACATTTACAAACAACATTACACATTCTATAACCGATAAGTAAGTTTTGTATTTTATAAATGACTTTGTAGAATCGCATTCGAATCAATATTCAACTCATCTCTATTTTCGCAACATTAATCAATGCTTAACAAGATAAGACTACACCCATACAAGTCCTTTTACGGTTTCACGCTATCTAGAGATTAGAATTTTTCTTGTCGTTTTTCGTACCTTCGATAATAAATACGCTGCCCTCTATGCGTAATTAGAATATCAATTTATTTCTTTGGAGCACTGGCACTTTTATTAAATTTTATTTATTATTTATTGAATTTTTACCAATTTTATAAATGTAAAATCATCATTTCCTTAGATACACGTGCATACTAGTATAAATAGTATAAATATTTCTCGTGAAATAATCCAATATTATTAATCGATCCATCTTTATATACCTTAGGATAAATAATTTACAAGATTTGTGAATAATTGTCGTGTATTAATAATTAAGCTGAAAATTGTATTATACAAATGTATATTCGAATCGACATTCAGTATTTAAATGACACTTACAAATTCAAGGCTTACTGCTAAAACTTGATTGCAATGTTCTCGGTGCAATTGAAACGCGCGCATTATCAATAATTATTGATCGTAATTTCGAAAATTCAAATAATTGCTAACTACAGCGTTTGAACATTAGCGGTACCTTATGAAACTCTCTTGGGGCAGATTTATTTATCAGGGAAGCCGAAGCAAAGCAGAGTCTTGGCGAATCGAAGGACAAAGCGATTAACATAGAACTAGTGTATCCAAGGTCTAGGGTCATTTCCTCTCTCTCTCTCTCTCATAAAGATCAATTTGGTCCTATTGCAGCATCCCTGAGAGTACACTAATTAATCTCATTACCAGATGCATTTTTTATTCATGTTCAGAAGTGGAATAATTAGGTTGGTGGGCTCCTCCTCCTCTCGGTACTTAAATCCCCTCCCCATCCTCCCTTTTACCAGATGTACCAATGCAAATTTCATTGAGCTCTGGGTCAACAGCTTTTGCGACATTTACAACTGCAAGCCATACTTTCTGGGACTCTGTTTTCTTCTATAAAAATTAGTTGTCAAAGCTTTCGCATTCGATATTTTTTCCTAGCTTTGCTCGCAGATTCGCGTGGATTTGCTCCAGTTTATTCTGTACATTTTTTGTATTTTCCTTTTATATAAAACAGCATAACCAAAGAGCATCTGCTTCTACAATAAAACAAAGGATTTAATTTTAGACCGAAGTGAAATTAGTACAAGTTTTTTTATACTAACTTCTGAAATCATACAAAATGGTTATTTTAATTTAATTTCAAAATGGTTGTTCATTTACTGTGCATTTCAATTTTAATTAAATGGATTTTTTTGTAATATTATTTATAAATAGTAACAAATTTAAATGAAATGAGATACTAATATCTTGAGTTCCCTATCACAAGGCTGATTTACGAGGCAATGATATAGCCGATAAAATGATTAAGATTTAAGAGTCTACAAAAAGTCTACAAAAATGGTATCTATGAAATTCCGTTTATGGACATAAAAGTTTTCTTGAAAAATGATAGCTTATAGAATAGCATCTCGTGTATAACCGATGGTGGTAAAATAAACGATTCCAAATATTTCAAATCTTATTATTATGACTAAAAATCTAAATCATGGCGCCACAACAAAGATGCATCTAGAGAAATTAATTCCACAATTATCCGTGTAACTTTTCTAGATCGATACAAACTAGTGGATAATCCATAAAGTAATTGCAATTATAGTCACGTTTTACCGAAATTCTCGGGCAATTCCCTTCATACGACAAGTAAACAACAAAGTTTGTCAAAGAGCTTATTACACGAAAATTTCAACACGGTTTGCGAGTTTTGTCATTCTTCGTTAATTAAAATATGCCACTTATTGTTAAATTTCAAGATCAATTGTAATTATCCAAGTTTGATTAAACCAATGTAACGGGATATTGGCCAAATAATTAAAATAGCTTAAACAAAAAAAAAGTGGCAAGGATGAAGTACATCGAAATAGATTAAAGTATTATTTAGAACGCCGCTGGTGCTTTAAGTTGAGCATCAATTCGAGTGAGACCTTGAGAAGAATGGAGGTTCGCACAAATCGAATAGAAGCGCAATCACGCTTACAAACTGAATAACGAAGGGAAAAACCGAGAGGAGTCGCATTCATCCCCGTCTACTGAAAATGCTGGAGCTGTCCCGGCAAACAAAGACAAAGACAAAGGAAGCCGAGAAAAGTAGAGGACGGGCTGTCGTTACTTAAGAGCCCCGGGGACAGGAACGACCGGGAGGACATCATCGTGGTCCACGGGTCGTAAACTGCCCGGGCTCGGTCTCTCCGATGTCGAGTATTGCTCGCTCGGAAACTTCGTGACATGTCGGACCAAGTAATGATCGATCAACCAGCATTCATTGTTACGCGTTTATCGTCCCTTTTTTACAACTCAAGCTCTTTGTACATACGAAAATTTGGAATTAAATCGATCGATTGTATTGTGGAATTTCGTATTTTAAAAGCGTGCATGGGTTCCACGAGCCATCATCTACGTGAATACAAATGTAATTGACCCAAAATCTTTTATACAATTTTATTGTACATATGATTAACAATGAGACAGAAAATTTTGGTTGAAATAATTTTCCATTACCTTGCATGAAATTACAACCATATCGACCGTGTACATGATGTTAAATACATGATCCATGACAATTATGAATAATTTCATAAATTTTAAGAAAAAAGTACTCGAACATACAATTAGTTTTTTATTGATTAGCGAAAATATGTATACAACCTTCACTTTTTTACACGTATAAATTTCCTGCATTTAAATAACTTACTATTATTATTTTTAATTATAAATTCAGTCATTATTGATCTAACTTTCGCGATAAATATCATAGCGGTCTCATTAGCTATAAAAGAATAAAAAACTCTGAACATTCCTTATTGATTGAGCAAAAATTACGGATTTCCTAGAAATTCGATATTTTCTCCTTTCACAAAGAAAAATTAGATTTTCAAACATTCTTAATTCTAAAATAATTTTTTATTTTATCGATATATAAACAAGCGATTATATTCAAAACGCAGATCTCTTTTTCTACTGGAAAATAAATAAATAATAAAGTTTAATTTAATTTCTACTTTCCTACAACAGTATTTGGAAACATAGAAATATTTCAAAAATAACAAAAATGTAATTTGAACAAATATTTATAATTATGTAAAGATAGATTGTTGAATAAGTTCATAGTTATTTAAATGAAAAGAAAATTTGAATTTTAAAAACAATTAGAAACATTGAATTCAATTTGACTTACTTTTCTTCATTATTTTTAAATAAGCAGACATCAACGTTTTTAATATCTTTGAAATTGATGAGTAATACATATTAAAATATAATTAAAGTTTTGCATATAACCATAAATTAAAAAATCATTATAATTTTATTATAACATTTTGGATCAAGTTCTTTTTACTTCATCACATGAATTAAGCAAAAATTCAAAATATGACACATTCAAAATACATGTATTATATCTAATGTTTAAACTTATTTAATTTGCTCTTTATTTTGTTTTAATTTATTTATTAAACTAACCAGTTAATACTATTTTTCTCATTACATAATAATGTTTGGGATATGTAATTGCAATTGTGTGAAATTTGGAAAAAGAAACTACTTACCTAATATAATACATTGGTAATTATCTTGAAAAATTTGTCTCTTATTTTTTTAAAAATTCTAGCTTCTCAATATATTCAAATATTAATTATAGAGTAGAAGATGCGTTAAGAAAAAAATATATGATTCATGATTTTAAATTGAATTTACAAACCAAGATCCTTCATTTCTCGTATTTTTTTCAATTTAAACTCCGTGTTGATGAAAAAACAGAAAGTGGGCAGTTATTATGTGACATGTTAATGATTTATATTATTTCTCGAAACTTATCTAATTCAAAATTTCTAATATACATGTATATTGAGTATTCTAGAAATCCAATATAATTAAAATTTGAATTAATTTTGTTCGGATAGAAAATAAAATAATATATTTAAATATATAACAATTAAGACATTTTCCGAGCCATTAATTAATTTAAGCTAAATACTTTTAAATATTGTAAAATTACAATAATATATTTTAAAACTTAAAATTATTACTGCAAGATTATATATATATATATATGTATATATTGATGTAGATCATTAGTATAGTTAAATTCATTTGGACGCAAATTGTTCAAATAATTGTGCAAAACAAGCAAAACTCGAAATGTATTTTAGCAGAGTTGTGGATGTGATAGTAAAATTGTGATCTAGTTGTCAAATATCCAAATCTATATGTTCAGAAATACAAATCGTCGATAAATCAGATAAAAATGGTATTACGGGGACAAATCGAGGAATTAGAGAAAGAAATATAAAAATATATGAGCAAACTTATTGGCTTATGTTTCATTTTGAAATTCCAGCAATTTAAATTTATTGTACATCATACATTACAAGCAATGCATGATTCGATATTTATTACAAATTTCTTAAGATTTACAAGTGTTATTTCTTGTGAATTTCAAAAATAATTCAAAAGGTAAATTTAAAGTAATACCTTGTAATAAGCAATATTGAGAACAACAAATTGCACATTATGCAGTGTGGTAATTGAGGGACATGCTACAGGTAAATAAGTTACAAATTTACACGGTTAATGACACCAATTTTACAGGTTAATCTAAATTGTTCACAAATAAATAGTTTAAAAGAATTACATTTCGATAGTACAAAGAACGTAAATAACGAGAGGCACTAATGAAGAATTAATGTGCTAGTGAAAAAGTATAAGGTCGGGACAAAGTAAAGAAGCCAGGAAAAAGTTCAAAAGAGCTCTTCCGAAATTGGGAAAATAAATAAGACATGCACGAGTCGTCGCGGCGAGTATTAATTAACGTAACGGGCGGATGATTTGAATAAATTTTGTTCCCCAGGAGTCGGTGTCGGTGTCCGGTGCGACTGTAATGTTCCCGAGGATGACGCAACGGCAGGTAGTTGTGGATGTGTGGGGTGGGAACCGAACCCAACCGAACCCAACCCAACCCAACCCAACCCAACCCAACCAAACTCAACTCAACTCAACCCAACCCATCCCACTTTGACTTTGTCATTGAAGTCATTGAATTACACTTTTCGGAGCAGCCGCCATTTCGAGAATTTATTACTTCCGAATGAGGCGCGAATACACAACTCATCTTATTTCGGCTCAATTACTCGGCTCGTGTACTTAAATCGAGTTTTTAGGAGGAGTTTGGTGCTTTCATTCTCGGTGGCCCATTTCATTCATTAACAAGACGATTATACATCTGTGGTGCATGTTATCTCAAACTTTAATCATACCAGAATGGCCTGTGCGTAACAAACACGAACAATTTGTAATATAAATGCGTAATTTTCAATGTATACGTTCACGCACAAATGGCTTAGAATACGTGATTTTTTACACGCATCTCTTAGAGATATTTCAAAACTTCTGCCAACGAGTAAACAAGAAAATAAATAGTGATTGTTAAAGTTTATTTTAAAGTCATTCCGAGTTATTTGGGTCTTGCTTTCCTCACAATTAAAATTTGGAACGGCTTTATATCAATGATTCTACTTATAGTACGATCTTGTAAAAAAAAAATACGCAAAAGAAATACATAAACATTTAAATGATTAATTAATTACAAAAATATGATAAGTGATAAACGTATAACTGCGTAATTTTACACTTTTCGAGTCATAAATAATAAACGATGCCTAATAACGAATAAAATTCTTATGCATAATGTTATAGACATGGGAATTCAAATTTTTTATGCTAAATATTTAAATATTTTTGTTAATCTATGTTATATTGCATATATTTTAGTAATAATAGGTTTAAAATATGAAAAAGAACACACGAATTGATTCAGGACTATCCTTTGACAAAAATAAACATTATCTTGAATAGAAAGTTTTTCTCCGCAGACATAAAATGTCGTCGCTATAATTTATTTGTCTCTATTGCTCGTAATTGAAAATGGTTTGTTTTGTTTTTTGTAAATATACACATGGTTTTTAATAAAGAAACTTTTAATATTACAATCATTTGAAATGTATAAATTTAAGGAATTTTGAATTTAACAAAACTTTAATTTAATTATATTTAGTTAAATAAGTTTTTCAATTTTATTATACTTATGTAAATTTACATAATAATCTCGCTAAGTATATTTATATATTAACAAGCCTTTAACTAGAAAATGCAATATTACAACGATATTGTAATAATGCTGCATAATTTCTTTAATAAAATACAACAGAACTTTAAAGTTGGAGGACAGAAGCAAGTGAAATTCAGGCAATGATAAAATAAACTAGAATCATACTGTTTAGCAATTACACGTTTCACATGAAAATTAGTCCGTATATTTCACATAATTAACACATAATTTCTGCTTAGTTAATACTCAATGTTCTGCAGAGCACCAAATTCCATGAACACATGCGTTGTTAATATTACATAATTTTCTCAATGGGACTCTTTTGAGTTTCATTCTTGCTTTCTTCTCCGAAAATCCACATAATTTAATAGTAGAAAATGTCAAGTAAAAGGGAAGTGAACTTTTGTTGAATGTAATTTCGTACAATTGTACTATTTTGTATTATTATTGCACAAAAAATTCATATAAATAAAAAAACATTTTATTTTTCTGATCTGTTTTTTACAATTCAATTCAATTTAGCTCTACTGAGGAATATTAGAAAATAACTTGAAGCAAAAGAACATTCACTCGATTAAAATTTTTTTGTCCAATTAAAATGTGTTACAACTCTAATTTTTTTTTTTTTTTTTTTTTTAGATATGCAAGTATTATATTAAAATAACGCAATACATTAAATAAATTATCTTTTAAAAAAATACCTTATTTTATCATTAAGAGTATGATCTAACTATAAAACCTTAATGAGTCATGTACTTATACCTATTGCAAAAAAAACTTTAAGGATGGGAATCGCAATAAGATAAAAATTATCTATTAAATATCGCTTTATAATCAAAAGGCAAAGAAACAGTCAAGTTATATTTGCAAGATAAAGTAATTAACTATATTTTTACTACTTTAAAGGATTTTGATGATATGCACTTAGACTAACTTATATAAAACTTTTTATTACCATTCTATTTCAATACATAGGATACGCTCAAGATATTTATTTAAATAAATTATAGTATATGATAATTAAAAAAAAAAGTATTATTAATTAATAATTAACTAATAAGTATTAAATAAAAATATTTTTTTTTCAACTACTATTAAATTTTAAAGACATATATATTATTAACGTAATTAGAACAATTAAATAAATATATTAATATTAGTTTTTGTGCCATATTTCCTAAAAATTTTATTAAATTATTAAATTTCATTAGTTAATGTGAAATTTTATATATTGACTATAAAAAGTCTTATTATAATTATTATTATAATTATTTTAAAAAAAAATATAACCACAAGAAAAATAAATTTTAATTTGTATATTTAAAAAAGGTTTCGTAGGTAATAATTCTATATATATTTAATGCAGTAGCATAGCTTTTTTTTATGTATTCCGTTTCACACGATTGAGTTTTTCTCTCTCTCTCTCTCTCTCTCTCTCTCTTTCTCTCTCTCTGCTCTCTCTCACACTTTAGTTGCACAAGTGTATGCTATTAAATCTAAATAATAATTTGCTCAAGTTTTAACTTTCAAATACTATGGCGATTCGTCATATGTCATATCGGGACCTGTAAGTCGTCGCCGCTAATTCCTATGTCTCTCATATTAAAAAACCGCTAGTTCTCGTTTTTTATAGCCATAAAATTACAGCACTCAAATTGTCTTGAATAGTATAATAAATACAATTTATGGATAAATTTATTAAAAATGTTTGAAAAAACTTCATTAAAAATGAACAAATCATTGTCTTTAATCTAGTCTACAAAATATCTTTTGTCTTCCAAGTTGATCATCTCCTGTCAGGAACTGTACGATTAGAATTTCACAACCGTGATAAAGTAAACAAAGCTATGCTTAAAATGAAAAGGAAACAGATGAGCGCTAACCTTAGAAAATATAATTAATCAAAATGTAAGCAAAGTTCGCAAAGTACGATAAAATTATATTATAACAACAGAAATATAAAAAAAAGGTTATGTTTAAATTTTTTCATTTTTATATCAAGACAGCTTATTATTAAATCTAAATTTGTAAATTACAATACATTCAATTTGGCATAAATTTGATCCTATATCTACTCGCATAAAATTAAATTCAAGAAAAAATAGAATGAAAAAATCATTAAAACAGCAGTTGAATAAAAAGTGTGTATTTGTGTGCAAAGGTAAATAGCGATGGAAATAGAGTGAATATTGAAGCAAGAATTTAATCATTTTTGAACAGTGACGAGAAAAACTGATAAAATTTAAGAAAATTATTTAATGAAATTATAAAAGCATTTTCCACTTTCCCAATAAAACTTTTATAGAACTTTTTTATTTTCATATTTGCTGCTGACAAACAAGCAAAGTCGTAGCATTTAAAAATTATTATAAGCAAGATTACTAAAAATTAACTCAGAAGATTTCGTATTGAAATTGTAAAATAATAACGGAAGATGCCATTGAGGAAATCCTCCATAAGGTTAAGTAGGTGGCGAGTCTATTTTTAAGAAACCGGCGTTACGGTCGAACCTTTAGAAGGAGATGATAAACGACACTTTTGTACGTGCAACGGAAACGGAGAAAATGGCAAAAAAGAAGTCGATGTGTATTGCTGGTCACTGAGCAGAGGAAACAAAATTTCGCTGGTAGAGATAAGCTGGCGGAGGCCAGGAAACAGGAGCAAGAAGTCAAATGGCTTTCCGGAAATCCTAGGCGAACTGCCCCCGGAAGTTCCTCGGAACTGACGAACTTCCTCTGGCGCGAAATAAAAATGCAAAAAAGCGGACCGGTTTTTTGGTGTACAAGTAGGCACGTGACGTATAAGTAGGCGTGTCTGGCTCGGAACCTCGACTATCGTGCATATCCTGAATGCAATTTTCACTCTGTCCGTGTAATTTTGGAAATTCCATAATTTTGTGCAACTAAAATACCTCGAGCCTACATAATACATCCTGGCGCGCGATTTAAACAATTTTGAGGCTTTTTCGCGAACTGAACTTTCAAAGTTTCGAACTTGTTAAATGAGAAGTCGGGGCAGCGTTTACATAAATATACATATACATATATATATATATATATATAAACTGGCATTTTTAATTTAGAAAAATAGCACTCGAAAAATACGTATCGGAACTTCATTAGATTCTCAAGAGCCGCGAGCAATGGCAAAAAGTGAAAAACAAAAACATAGAAGCCAATGGAATTTCAATTTCGAAGTTTTCCGAGATGAGTTAAGTTATCGAGGATCCGTCCCCACCTCCCCCCCAGGAAAATTTGTGAGAAAATTAGTTCTGAAATCGCACGAATGATACCACCCGATGTCACCCGAGGCCTCATAATTAAATCCAAAATTTCGGTCGATTTTTAAAGTTACCTCGACACTTTCTCCTGGAGAATGAAGGAAATGCGACTCCCCCTCCACCCCCCTCCCCAACATTTACGTGATTTAAAGACTTGTTTATACTAGCACGTAACTGGACAAATTAACCTTCCCCTCCATTTTTAAATTCGCACCCCGAAGGAGTTTTGCAAAGATTCGCAGAAAATAAAATGATCAGTGTCGAAAGGACTCGGAAGCTGAGACGAATAAGCCATAAATCTTATCTCACGTATGGTTCCAAAGGCAATTTAGTGCAAAGGTCACTTCTGACTCGATGTCCACGATTCCGAGTCTATTTAAACTTTATCGACTTGAAATTCGAGTAAAATCGTTTATTTTTAGTGGAGGTTATGTGCTTTCTTTTTAAAAACACTTGCTCTCGATACCAAACTATTTTTTCACGGTGACACACATTTCTCTTTCTCCTTCCTTCAAATGTCTTCTTTAATAAATTATGGTATTGCGTTTTTTTTTTTTTTTTTTTTTTTTAAGGTTGTATCCCACTTATTTTTAATATTATGGTAAATAAAAAACAAATTACTGTCTAATAAATCTCTCAAAGTACAAACAATATTCATCTATTTATCAAGTAAATTCGTTTTCAATAATATTAAACACCCAGTTGATGTAGATTTTATTATACTCAAAATAAAATACCAATACATCACTTCATTTATAATAAATTATAGTATAATGGTCAATTAAAAATGATTTAATCGTGTAAAATTCATTGTGGCAAATTAAATCAGAAAATGTGAAGAAAACATTTTTTTTTATTGCCGTTATTTGAAAAAACAACTTATAAAATCGGTAGACTAAATATTTGTATTTACGAAGCTTGTGAAACACTGTTTTCTGTTCTGTTTTTATGTAACGATTTAATATTTGTATCAGAAGTAAAAAATTTCTGTTACTGACGTATTGAAAATTAATTTCTTACCAGTTTACTTCATTTTTTTTTTTTTTTATAAATTACTGTCATAAATTTATCGATTAGCGACTGCATAGAAAAAAAACGGTTAAACGAAATAACGATAAAAGAAATAATAATTCAATATTATTTGTCTTTTGCACTCGAGGAATTAATAATTTTATTTTATGAAAGCTTCAATTTGTACGTATAACGTTTCAAATAAAATATATTTTTTACAATATTTTTTAGTTTTTAAATTATATTTGAAAACTGAATAAACTGAACTGAGAGTAAAAAGCATCGACGCAATAATTTTAATGCATTTGAAAGCACCGATGGCAAATTAAAAATACGTATGCGAATGAAACATACTGAATTCAATGATTAATGGATGCAAGAGAGATGAAGGAATGACTTTCTAGAAGTATCATAACGAGCACGATTATCACGGGTACTGAAAGAGCACTTTTAAGTACTGAGTACCGAGGGGGAAAAAAAAACGAATACCGCGAGTACTTTTTGGTTTTTAGCGCAAACGATGCTCGACACGCGAATCTCGAGTATCGACTTTAATTCTATCGATGAAAGCGTGGTTATTCTCGCTTCATGCGATGATGCTCAAAACTTTTATCCTGAGATGCTGCGTGGACCGAAGTTAGTTCGAGCACGTAAGTCAACTTTTTCTCGATCTTCACTTGCCCGTCTTTTCCGAACTAAACTTATTCTGGCTCAAAACAATAGCGATTTATTTTGTTTCTTACTCGATTATGAACTTTCGAGCGATTAAATTTATATTGAAATGCAGCTTGTGCTCGATTATCGATAAACTCGAAATTTATATCAACTTGTTGTAATCATAAAGCATCGCATTCGATAATATAAATCATATTGTAAATAATACTTAGCGAAAAAATATGGCGCATTAATCTCTCAGTAATTTATGTAACTATAAAAATTTAGACACGGGATAAAATAATCAACAGAGGTTTATTATTTGCGAATGAAATATATCTACCGAATCTTTACCTCCATTTAGCCTTTGATTATTATTTAACTATACGCTAAAATAATTACATAAATTAACAATAATTAAAACTTTAATTCAATCCCATACCCATTCATTTTTACAATAAAAGCATCTAATTAAAGAATCTTGTAAGTTTTAACAATAAAAGTAGGATAACAGTTTATATTTAAAAGCAATTAAGTTAATAAAGCACTTTAAACGTCGTAATGAATTATACGGAGAAGTTAAATTATGTACTTAAGTTCGTGTATTTCTTTTTCCTGTATTATGCACTAAAATTTCATTTATTAATCAATTTATAAATCTGAAATAAAGTGAATAGAGATCTTGGATGTTGTTCTATTGTAGTAATAAGCTTCTCCATCAATTAAAATGTTTTAACAATAGAACGGAAATGCAAGAAAAATATCGAAGTCGACATCCACTTCTATTAATGAACGATACAAGTCAAATCTTCACGTCTGGTCCCGTTGATTCAACACGATTATATTCTATGTTGGGCAATTACTCAATTTCTGCGTGTCACGTCATGCGGCCTAAACTTACGTCGGTTAAATTTCATTTCGATGGACCCGTAATACGGATGCTGCGAAGTCTATTCCGAAGTGTTGTCAACAGGGTTTACGAGCCCTTTTGGTTTAGAAATACAGTTACACTTGCCAACTTTATTTTAGTGTAGGGTCACACAATACAAATATTCAAATTCCTGAATTATGATGTTGAGAATGACACATATTTGTCGAAATGTACATAAATGTACATGTAAATTTTTATTTACGAATATTTGTTCATTTCAACCTATTTTAGATTTTTAAAACAATTTAGTTTATTTTATAATAGAAAATTATTGTTATATTATTTTTAATTACATACATTTTTCAACCAATTAAACAACTAGCTTGCATATTGAGTGCTAATATAACATTTCAATATCAATTCTTAAATAATAATAAGTATTATTATTTAATTGTTATTATTTATCATTGTATTTTTATATAAAAATGAATAAAATGTTTATTTTCATATTTATAGAGTGCATCAATTTCCTAAGTTAAAAATAAAAATTTCAGAGAACATATTAATTATAAATGATATAAATTTTAACGATATCAAATTTCGTAAATTCATTTCTTTTTTTCAATATTTTTTCTAAGTCAATTTATTTTTTCAATTTTTAACAGATATTACTTTTTTAAATTACAAAAAAAATCAAAGTCAACTGCTTAAAAATAACTAATTTTTTTTTTTTTTAAGTATTTTAATAAATTATTATTGGTATCAATGTTTTATAAAGATATGTGGTGGCATTACCTAAAATAACATTCGTTTCTAAGAAATAATAAATTACGCTTTATTAACCTTTAATGTTAACCCAATTTTTATATTTTATAAAATTATTAAGATCATTCTTTTAAAAACCAATACTTTTTATTATCAAAAAATTATACACCAGTATTATTGATATAACTGCAGCGATATTACAATTTTTTTTTTAAAGCGGCATTTAACATTTATTATTATTCTTATAAAAGTCGAAATAGTAAAAACTAATGTTTTATTGAGAGATAAGAAATATTACATGTTTATGAATGAAGGTAAAAAAATTTAAGTTACCACAAGACCACCGTGAATTAATATCTTCATTCGAGCCATAAATTATACTATTTTATTAAAATAAAAAATGCTAATACTATTTCGGGTTTTGAGTCTATTTGTGGTGATAAAAGCATAGTTTGTGTTAAAATAAAACGAAAAATAATTTTTATTGGTTGGACAGCTAACCGACCTATCGATTAAAAAGATGGAAAAAAAAAAGATCGGAATCGATCACACTTGGAAAATTTAACCTTATCGACTGTCACACCCAAATAAATATCTTCCTATTCGTTTTAATTTTGGAAGCGTCATTTATATTTAGACTAAGACATCGTAAAAGAGATAACCTTTTATACATTTTTATTACCTTTTTGAAATTTCATTTAGAATGGTATTTTAGAGCGAGAGTACGTGATTAAGTTAAATGCAGTCTACCATAAAATAAAAATGTATTTCTTTTCTTACAACACGTTTCGTTTGTTTTGAAACTGGTATCTTTATTTTCAAGCGGCGTAGTTTAAATTAGCTTTTTTTAAAGAATTTCCAAAAAATGTTTGGCTAAAAAATTGTATTATTACAAACTCAAATAACGGACGAATCAACTCTTTCCTTTACAAGGCAGCTTTCACAACACAGCGCTGTACATTCATCGTCGAGACCGGAAATGCACTGGATCTCGTTGAAAAGAAGAAATGCTGCTCTAAACGGAGTAATAACGCTCGGAACGCTTGAAAATGCAACCGCCAGCGGAAAAGTAAAAGTGCATTTAAATTGAAATGCATATGGGGAAAACAGAATTTGCGATTGGAGGCGATGCATTGTTATTGAAAATGTCGTTAAAAAAATGCAGAGATCGCGCGTATCGGCCGCGATATTTACTGCTCGGCTTCCTCCCGGACTTTATTGCCCCCGATAAATTATGGGGCGGCGCTGGGAGGGGCAGGGGGAGCGGTTGGCGGTGGTGGCGGGGGGGAGAAATCACTCTATCTCATCGTAAATCACAGGGGCTATTAACGAACGGCGTTAAACTTCGATTTCGCATGACGTGTCAATGTTTGCCCGAGTTCGCGATCGTAAAAACCCAATTTAAACAAAAATAAATAACAACGACATTGTGCTCGAGTGCAACGGTGTAACAACCAACAACTCGGTAAGAAACAATGCAAAAGATGCACTTCGGAAACATATCATCTTGATAAAGTAGTCATTCCCCGGGGGGAAATAATTAGCCCCATTTGTCCTTTGTCAGATCGAGTTTGGTTTCCGTTCCCAAAGCCATAATAAAGGGAAAAATTATCGGCACGAGTCCGAACTTTGAGGAGAGATTTCATGGTCGAAGGTGCTCCAGTTATTAAATTCGAGCGGAGGTGCATTAATTGCCGGTGAAAATCGAGGAAAACCAGAGATATAAATCCGAGATTACCCGGGAAAAACTTTGAAATTAGCTCAGGAAGAAGTCATTACTCGGGCGGGGGGGGAGGGAAAGGATGATCGTCCGGGTGGTGGCTTGTGGATAGCTGCAACTAGCGTTCCTCGTCGCAGACACCGCCGGCGTCACCTCCTCCCCACGTCACGCGATCCTGGAGGATTGACTCGTCGGAGGATGCGAAGGAGGAGGATGCGGTTTTTTCGCTCGTGCACTCGCGGGGGCGGGGGCAGAGGTCGTTTACGATCTCGGGGTGCGAGCTCGCTATTGCAATTCGAAGCGTTTAGCATTGTTATGGCCGCGATAAAGCGCGTGCGTTATTTTGTGCATATTTTAAACCGATTCGTAAGTAGTTCAAAGACCTTACAATGTCGCGGGATTGCGTAACAAATCTCTCCCCCCCCCACCCCGTCCCTCGTTAATCAATAATATTTTCACGCTTTTCACTTTCTCCTCGTGTGTTTACCCCTTATATTTCCCTTTCATTTTTTTATCCTTATCGATTCTAATTTGTAACTCGAATTGCTCCTCCCCCTCATCTTTTGCTTCTTCTTGTTTTCCTTCTTCTTTTTCATCTTCTTCTTTCTCTTCTTCTTTTATTTCGAATTAGTCACAATTGACGAGCAAGAGTTGAGCTGCATTATGTTACGTGAGTGGCATGGCACTGCTTCTTTGCTACTTTATACTGATAAGATAATGCTGCATACGATTGGGGTCTTTGTTATATTTGCTGTGATAAATTACTGTTTTTAGGGAAATTATTAAAGCTTTCATCCACTTACATACGCACTGTTGATCGTTAACAAGTTTTATTTATCTTCATTTTTAAAAAATTATTAAATGAATCGACACATGTGTCTATTACAGCCAAGCTATATTGTTGATATTTTATAATATTTTGCATCTAATTCTGTACATTGTATACAATATTGCTCACATTCTTTACATTACATTACATGTCTATTATAGCCAAACAATATTCTTATTATTTTACAATATTTTTATCTAAATTTTGTACATTGTATACATTCCTTCAAATTTCTTAAAAATTTATTAAAAAATTAAATATATTATATTATATAATAATAATTTTGAGCTTTTTGTAAAATTATTTGACTTGTAACAAATGTATATAATTGAACGACAAGAATTTTTCAAAATAGTAAATACATAAAATAGTCGTAATTCCAGAAAATATATTCAATCATTTAAAAAATATCAATAAACTCAATACTGAAAATATATTTTCTGGTGCAATAAATAACATTTGGATCAATAGTAAATAGGGAAGAATTTTTTTTTGAAATAAAAAAAAAGAATTAAGTTTTCGAAAAATAAGTACAATGTTTAAAAAAGAAAAAATAAATGTGCTCGCTACGCACAAAGTAGAACCTCTAACACGACAAACGTAAAGTCAAGAAATCCCATGTAAGGAAAAAAGAAAAGATATAGATCAAAGAGCAAACTCCTGTCTCTCTCTCTCTCTCTCTCTCTCTCTCTCTCTCTCTCTCTCTCTCTTCCTCGTATTTTTGTGCGAGCAAGAAGAGATTCATATCACCATCGCAAATCGATGCAATCTACTCCGTTCCACAAAGGGATAAAAAATAACAGATATTGATAATGTAACAGGGAAATCACCAGGTTTAACATGTAAAAATTTATTACAGATTAAAATTAAAAGCTTAATACACACGTATGAACTTGTTATAATTTAAAAAATATAAAAGTTTTGTTAAATTTAAATGAATAATTAAAAGTTTTATCAGGTATTTAAAAAACTATTTATTTATGGTTTAATAATCATGTAAATTAATTTAAATAAAATACGTGCATGAAAAATGAAATAACGTTTATAAAATATAAACTTTTAACCGATGAGAAATGGTTTTACCTTCATTAATACATGTATAAAGAAAAAATACTTTTATTCTGTAACAAAGTTTCTTTTTCATTTTATTAAAAAATATTCTGGAAAATATTTTTATAGATCCAAAGAGCATCGGTAATTAAAATCTCGACAATTACAATGTAAGCACAGTCACACACGCACGCACACACATTCATCTTAATAAAAAACGATAAGGAGGAAATGAGGAAAGTGTACTGTAAAAGCCAGGTAAAAAAGCAAAGAAAAGGAATACCAGTGACATTTTCATGATTTATTCATGCAAGAATGTTTTATATCTTCTGTGTGGAGCGATGCCGCGGGATGCCAATCGCAGAAAAATCCCCAGGATTCCTTCATTTTCCTTTGAACAAAATCATGTATACCGAAGGAAATGATCGCTCCACAGAAGAATAAATGTCTTCTGAATAACAATTTTCCCCATACTGTCACAAAGCTAACTCAAAGAATACTTTAATAATATTTATTAATAAAAGAGAACAGAGAACAAACGCGAAAAAATACACTGGAAACGAAGCGTGCAATGTTCCAAAGAATAAGGAATAATCGAATTTATTTATAACACGTGTTATTTTTTATTTACAGATTTGTAGTTTAAGATGCTAACAGGAGTAATTAATATTTAAGGAATTTTCATTTCTATTTATATGCAACTATTTATATGCAAAAATATTTTTATTTAACAACACGTTTAATGGGTAAATTTATAATAAGCAATATATTTTTAGGCACAATACTACTTTTGCATTGACTATTTTTGGACATTCTTAATGTATTAATATTTGAAAAGATAAATTAAAATAAATTTCAGTAAAATGAATACACATCCCATTCATTTTACCTATAACTTTAAATTTCCTATATTTTTAGTGACATGAAAATATTTGTTAATCAGAGCAACTAAACTTTTTAATGGCTTATAAATAGAATAAAATGTATGGAACAATGATTCATTCGAGTAATTTCTATTTATAACATTTTTTTGTTGATAATGTACCGTTTCGTTTTTCGCGCAATTATGAAAATAGCTCATTTTATATCATGACTTACTTTTACAAAACTTATTTTATTTTTAAAAAATTCCTCAAGTCCCTTTTCATCGGAATGATGTCATGTTAATTAATAGCTTCAAGCTTCATTTTCAATGTTGTCAATGTAATCATTATTAAAGAAACTTGTTCATTATTTTTCATAAACATTGTTACGAAATTATTTAATTATTCAACGTAAGCAAAATGTTCATGGTTAGGATTGTAGGCTGCAGCTTAGTTCTCCATTTAAATTGCAGAATGAATGGATATTCAAAAAGCTTATTTAAAATATTAAAATTTTTTTGTTTACATTCCGTATTGTCTCTAAATTTAAAAGAGTAGATTTGTAAGAAATGCTTAAAAATTTTTGTTACCCGCTAACAAAAATGATTTAATAATGCAAGCAACAATATGAAACAAGGAAACTGCGGATTAAAAATATCTCAAAGGTTCGTGTACAGAGCTTAGCCACTGGAATATATGATATATGATGATATCATACACGAGAAGAACCGCAGGGCTCACAGTGAGAGACTAGACTCTATGGCAGCTCGCAATTTTGCTTTGTGCATCCAAGAACAATATGCAATATGCGCTCGAGGAGGATGAGGACGAGGACGAGGACGAGGATCAGGATGGGAGGGACCGAGGAAAAACGAGGATGACGATCAGAGCCAGAAGCCAGCAAACGCCACGGTTTATCGACTTTGAAGGCCAGGAAACAAATTTAAATTAGTGGACATAAGGTGGGCTTAGCTTGCATTAAAATTACCTTTTTATCCCTCCTTCAACGAGAATCTAATTAATCCCTTTGAAGGGCCGGCGAGTCTGTTTGTCCGGCCGAGAGCGCAAATACAGGCAGACCTGACTAAAAATTGCATTTTGCAATTAGCACTTAATAAAATAAGCGGCAGTGGTTTCAGTTGAGCGGCAAATCCATGGCTCTCACCTGAATAAAATCGAGAGAACCGCAGGCCGAGGCGTAAGGTACCGCTATTTTTCTCCTCCCGGCGACTAATGGCGGCGCATTAGTATTAGTCCCGAGCAAACTATGTAACCGACGCAGCTGAATTCCATGGAGTTGTAGCGAGACCTCAAACCTCATCATCAGCGAGGCCATTCACGTAGACCTCGAGTCGAACCAGATGCCTGGGCAGCTCCGCTCGTAAAAGACTGGGCCCCTCTGGAACTAGATTTAGACGTCCCGTGCACGCTTACATCCTGTGCGAATTAGCCGAGCACTCGCTCGAAAATCCTCGGCGATAAATGCGAGATCGCTTTTATTGTCCGAAGGACGAGCGAACCCAAGCCGGACGCGCCTCTATTTTATCCTCGGCCCTATTTTATGGCGCGACTCCGACTCGCTCGTCTCCGCGTTTTCAGACCGCGACTCACCCCCCCCCACACGATTTAATTAGTGGCCGAATGATCCAACAACCCCTCAACTCCACCCCCTCCTTCATTACTTTAAATTTATATTGCCCTGTTGTCTTAATTGCGAGGGCCGATTTCTATAATTCGCTGCCGCTACTTGGCTCTATTGACGTTGCATAACAAAATAATCCATTTTCGTTGTTCAACGAGGAGCACTCGCTCGATCATCGTGACCAAATTATCGATTTCGTCCTGCGAGATTATGACCGATGCCATTCCATTTTATTATTTAAATTATTAAAAACAATTGAGAGCTGTGTCTCGTACACGATTTACCTAGGCTAATGGAGTGCGCGGCTTGATTAAATATTCCTTTGTGATTTATTTCCTAATGAAATTTATAATACAAGATAGCGATCGGAGAAATTGTTTTTGCTAAAACTATAAATATACTGTGTACGTGAAAAAAATTTTATCCGTAATGACAGCTTGACTCTTCAGACGTTTAGTTACGTATCTAAATTAAGTGTACCGTATTTTATAATTGCTACTTATTTCATAACACACTTAATGTACAAAAACGTCAAGTATTGGAAAAATTTTGTTTTATAACTTTAACGCACTACTTACATTAAAATACTTCGTTTAAACGCACTGCTGCAGTATGTTTAAAGTATTTAACAGTTAGTATCGAATCAAGACTTTGAATTGCTGTTGTGTGTCGATGTGCTGTTGTACAAAAAAAAAAAATATGTAACGCTTAATTAATTGATATTCTTTATCAACAATAATATTATTATAATACTTAATTATAACGTTTAATCTTATGTTACGTTTACTTAAATGTAAAAACAACTTATTTGATGATAAAATTGATAAACGACTAAAACATAAATCCTAAAGCAGAGAAAGTATTTCATAAACTTTAACAAGCGAATTGGTTTAATATAATGAATAAGTAAACAATATTATACTCTACACAAGTATTCAAAATATTATTTTAAATATTTTATAAGCTAAAGGTATCGTTGATATTTTTATTAAGAATATTATAACTAATCAATAACTTTGCGATGACGTATAGCGATTTCAAAAACCAATATGTAGGCTGGAAGTACTATAGCATTGATATATTGCCCCACCACGGACAAACTAATATTTCGAATTCTGGGTTACGTAATATATTACACTTTATCTATAATTCTCAATATATTTTATAAATTAGTTCTAATCATAAATATCATTCTTTTTCTCATGTTATCCCATAATTCATAGTCGAAATAAATACCAAAGTCTTTACAATTTCTTAATTTAACTTCCTAATTAGTATTTTGAAATATAATAATACTAATGGATATGCATTGAATGGGTGACAGGATATCGATTTGTATATATTAATTACAAATATTTTTATCCGTAATCTAACTCATATTATGTGTATCACATTCTCCACCTTAAATCTTAGCAAATGATTAATTGTTATTTTTTTTTTTTTTTTTTTTTTTAAAGTAAAGTAAATGATTTGAGTATTATCTATCAGTCGTAATAATAAAAATTTGAATTTTCAATAAAGTTTGATTAATTTTATAAAGTAAAACTTACGTATTAAATTAAAAATACAAAAAATTGATTATCTCATATTTAAATGTTCGAAATTGCGTAGGTAAATAGTGATTTTTTAAAAAAATAATTTATAAATATTAAAACGTCATAAACAACTATATAAATGTTTACAAATACACATAATAATTAATATTTATTTAATTTATTCTATTTATCTAAAAATAATTTATTTTTAAAATATAATAATAATAACCAGTATAATTTTACTGTACAGTTGAAAAATAGACTTTTTACATTTCTATAATATAGTTTACAAGATGTACAAAAATAATTTCGAATAATTTAATGTTAATTTAAAGTTAAAGAATTTTTCAGGTAAACAGGAAATGATACAGGATATACGATAAAGATATTGTAGGGTAAAACTGGGACATTCGTACACCTTAATTACAGCCTCCCGTTGAGTAAGAAACTAGCATTAGCCATGTTTAAAATAAATATTTTTTTTAAAATAAATAAAATGACTTTAAACCTGATTCATACAGGGGATATTTTCCAGAGCCAGATAAAACAAAGGAAAGATAGTCTAATTGCGTACAATATGTCTCGTCATGGTTTGGCATGTATGAATGAAATATCACTTATCTCAGGACCTAAGAAGCGAGTTGTCGAGAGTCTGAGAGGTTTTCAGTGTGCAGTACCAAAACTTGAAATTACGACTGAAACTATCTTCGACTATCTCAAGATGTTCAAAGGTTTGTCACACACACTCACGCACGCACTCACGCACGCACGCACGCACGCTAATACTCACACGTGTGAGTGCCTGCGGTGACAGAAGCAACTTATACTTGAGTCAGGGTAAAGTGTTTAAGATGATGATATGGGCTCCAAATTGTGAGACAATTAACCTTTCTGGACGAGTCTCGTATAAATAATGGATGTGTGGATTTAATGTGTATATAATCATGGATACGATAACGTACTGCTATTTAGTCCTTGATTATTATTATCCAAAAATATTATTTTAAAATTAATGATTTTTAACAAATTGTTTTCAATTTTTTTTCAGTTGAGTGTTCTAAATTTTATAAGAGTTTTAGCATAAATTATAAGCTCTCTCATTTTGAACTTAATAATATCATCTCATTCAATTATTTTTTATTATCTGAGTAAAACTTTTATTACTAGTGATGGACACAGAATAAAATGAGATATGTTAGCTGATATAAAATATCCTTTCGACAAAATATTCAAGCAATTTTATATAAAGTTCTTATTATTTAATGAAAGGAAATTTTTAATCTTCAATTATGACACATCAACTTTGAAACATAAATTAAAAAAGGGAAAAATAATTGTGAATGGAATATTAGGATATACATGACTTGTATATAAGACAATATAAATTCGAAAGTGTTTTGATATAATAATATCGAATAACAAAGAACAATGTAAACGAAATATAAGTTTGTAGTCGTTTTTGAGGAATTATGCATTCAAAGGGAAGAGCTTTTCCCCCTCTTCGTAACTCTAGATATATAGAAGCTCCTTAAGGAAATGGAATGACAAAGCTTGCGCAGGAAAGTGTAAGGAGACGGAGAGAGAGAGAGAGAGAGAAAGGCAACTGAAACATGAGAAACATGAGTGAAGAGAAAAGCTAAAAAGCGAGTAACAAAGTACAAGGGAATGAAATAACAATAATGGAAGTTGCGTTCATTAATGAAATACATTGCATTAAATTTAGAATTTTGTGTACATCATAACTACGTAAAATCCGCATTAAGATTATAATCATGAAGGAATTTACTTTGAACAAATTGATCTTATTACTCAACCAAGCAAAAGTATGAAAAAATCTTTATAATGTACAGACGTGTTTAAAAGAAAAATGAGATACCTAAAAGTAGAATTATTTTCTTGATTGATAAAATTTGTGTAATAAAATAATTGCACAACTAGGAAATAATTTTGGGAAAGCAATTTGAATATTTAACCATGTATGAAGTTGAGTAAATTTGTACGAAATAGCGTAAACAACACAATTGTATGTAGTTTCCATCCAAGTTTAGTTGGCTTCGGTGTTTCGGTGTGCAAGCCAACATAATATATTAATTTATTGTCCAGTTACTTTAGAAATTTCAATCACATTTCTTTTAAATTAACTGTGGTAAAAGTATTTCAATTGAGTTTATAAAACTAAAATAAAGTTTAAATGTGTATTTATTTCTCTTCGAAACTTAGCTTGATAAGTAAGAATTATTCTTTTCTGTGTTCTTATCACTTTTATTTCGTTCAAGTAATATGACAATACATTGTGTATAATTATATCTATGCAATCAGTTTTAAATTGTGCTTCTCTTATCACTTGTATTTATGAAAATTTTAGTCAACGGTTTATTACATATGCTGTATACATTTATTTTGAATATAATAATAATAAAATTTTTTGAATGATTTATGAATAAATTTTTTAATTATTGGAACATTTAACGATAAATCTGTTGTTTAGAAAAAAATAAACATTAGTATATTGATTGTGAGTAAACAAGTATCAATCGAATTAATTTTTCATTCACATAAATAATTTTTAGCAAATACATGTTTTTAAATTTTTTCATTTTTCTTATTTCAGATTTTAAAATCTCATAACAGATTTATTAAGTTGTTTAAAAATATAAATTAAGACAAAAATTAATAACACCTATGTTATATAATACATACATGTACCTCTACATATGAGTAAGATTTGTAATAATTTTATATAGAGAGACTATATTTTTTATAAAACATATTCATACAAACTTGAGGGTTTGGGTTAACAATTGTGTTATTAATATTTAGTGGTAAATGCAATTCTAATATTTGGAGATCACTGATTAATTTTAATCTTTCCTCATAATATAAATTATAATGACATAAAATACAATTTGGATCCGGAATTTCATAACCGTATGGAAATTCAGCACCGTCAATTATTTTCATTTTAGCTAACAATGCAAAAAAATTGTAATGATGTGCTTGCCTTTAATTTATAATTACAATATCATGTCGATTGACTTAAAAATTATCATACCAAGAATCCTTGTTTTTCGACTAAAAAATTTCTTATTTATATTTAAAAAAAAGTGTTATCAAATAAGAATATTTAAGAGAATAATTTGCAAATTAAAAATTCATTGATTCTTTGATTGCTGTCAAATTAATTAGGATAGAGCATATTGCAAAAGCTAATAAAAGAAGACTTTTCGTGCATGAAAAATATGTAGAGGATCCTTAAAAACCAAGAAAACCAAGTGAGAGATATAATGTATATCAAGAGTTGACATAGTGCAAATAATAACAGCTGCACAAATGCTTCTTTCATCCAGAAGTTCTTATTCCTATTTTTATTCTCCAGGTATTTTTTGTCCGAATGAGCAACAACTCAAGCCCCGACATTTGAAATTGAAAAATAATGTCAATGTGCTGAAGCAGCATCATTATCTCAACCAAGTTTACGCCTTGGAATTTATCACTTAGCATTGGTAGCGACGGGAAGGATAACAAAGTGAGCCACTTGGAGTCGAGCCGACACCTTTTAATCCAAAGATCACCGAGACAACGCGAATTTAAATCCGAGCCCCGGGTAATTGTTTATTTAGTTATGTTGAGGGCGAAAAGAAAAGGCGAGTTGACGAAATGAAAGCAATTACGGAGTCGGACGAATTGCAGAACGAACAATCGGGGGTTGTCCATCGACCTCGAGACTCGCGAGGAAAAGCCTCGATTCCCGTGTTTACAATTGAGATCGCAGTCTCAATGTTTTCATTTGGATGCAAATTCCGCGTGGGTGGGTGGGTCGGAGGGGGCGGGGGGCGGGCGGGGGCGGGGGGTCCCACCATTCATTCACCCACATTCCGATGGACCGCAGCAACCGGCGAGCACTTTATTCCGCTGTCTTGGATGAGAAAAAACCCCAGCATCCAGGATTAAAGGATTATTATCCTTTAACAGCGCCGACCACGACGACCCCAATCGGTTTCCTCGATTTTTTCATTTTCTTTTCACGCCCTCCACCCTCGCGCTTATTGCTGTCTGTAATGATAAGAAATCACGTGATCTCGTGGATTTATGATATTCATTGTGGTTTCGATGACTTTTTTTACCCGAGACAATAAACTCTGATACAGGAGTGATAGGGGATTCATTAAGTTGTAGAAGCTGCTTCCTCTTCTTTTATAAATTTTTATAAATCTCTATTTCAAAGCTGCATTTTAGCTTTTTTAATATGGCTGATTCTTTTTAAGAAAATGAACCGAAACATTTTAACAACTTTCTTTCGTGTGAATTCATTAGATATTTCGTTAAAGCAATAAATAAAATAGCTTTTTAAATTGTAAAGTATTTATAATATATAGTTATAATATTGTACCAAAGGCTTCATCGACATTTGTATTATTCCGCGTCCGAATAAGCAACGTGTCGTGTACTTTAAAATGGGCGTTAAAGTAAATTACACGCGACCGAAAATAATTCGATACGCAGAGAAATCATAAGTAGAAAGAGAATGTCCGGGCTACGCGTATTTATTATAATGAGCTCACCTCTAATGCAGATTTATGCAATCAATTAGGAAGCTTTTGTCACATAACTAGTGTCAATTGACAAGTTAACGACAGACGCCTTGGCCATTCAAGAAAATTACTTGTGACGAAAAGTGCTGACTTTATGCCGCTGCAATTAATACAAATTAAGCAGACTTGTAAACCTGTTTTAGCGGCTCGACCGGAATTTCGATAAATCTTTTGAGTCACAGATTTTTAGGCATAAATGCAACGGAATACGAATTAATATTTCGGAACAAAGCACAATATTATCATCAATGAGTTATTAAAATCTTGTCCTTCTATATTTAGCAATGAAAGAGCAATTTTACGTTAAGAGGTAGAAAAATTTTTTTTTGCTGTGATGTTTATAATTTAATGTATGAAACGGAAGGCAAGTCCTGCAGAAGCGAAACAATATTTGTGTAAAATAGTCGTCATCTGAGGTCTGGTTCTTTTGGTTGCGCATATTTTAATTCGGAACTAGCTTGGTATAAATTGTCTTATCCATAAAATTTACAGCACAAAAACCTGTATAAATTTGTAAATATTCGCAAACATCAGCGTAAATGTTTTAAAAAATGCAATAAAACATCTTCTTTCTTATTATCTCGTCGTATTCCTGTGTACCGTTTTTTTGTTAGCTGCATTTTAATTTTTACCGAACATACAACGGCATATTGCATAAGTTGAATTAATTTCGAATTTTGATAAAACATAATCTTTCTTGATTAATCGGCGATAGAGAAGATGAAATCATTTTTAATGACAATGGGCATTGATCGTAAGCCTGTTGCCGCTATTTGACTATCATTAGGCTTGGTAAATTAGGACTAATTTAATTAATTGGAGCAATCAAAATCATACAAACTACTTGAAATAATTAGTTAATAATGCTCGATCGAATGGATTCCCATAAATTAATAATTACACCGAGCCAAATAGTTGATTATTGCGTGGATTGGAATTTCGTTCACAATTTACACATGGGCGGTTGACTATGTAACATCTGCACCCATCAATTTCCATTTTTTCCTCTTTAATCATTCGCTTTGCCCACGCACTTCCTCACCCTTTAATACAACTGTAGGTGGATGTAATTCCTTGGAGTTTGATATGCAGCGAGTAATTCCGAGCGCTAACAGTCTACGATTAAATTAGTCTGCATTTGATACCTCATTCGTAAGCTCGCTCCCTCCGAAAGGAAAAGTCTTTTCCAACGCAATTTCCGCCAATCGCCGAAAATCCAATGATCCGTGCAAAAAACTGCCGCTCCGACGCTCGAGGAATAGCCGAAATTGCCTCCGGGGAGGGCATCGCGACGGAGCAGATGTCCACGTCGTTGGCACCACCTCCTCGCACACATGCTCGCCGAGGAGCGGCAGGTGTTCCGCCGCCGCCGCCGCCCCCCCCCCTTCGAAGCCGGACACTCACCGACTGTCACCGGGAGGGAAGCTAAGACAATGACGGGGGTGCGTTCTATTTGGGACAATCGGCGATGGCCCCGAGGGGCCAAGGGGGAAAGGTTAAATTACTTTGTTCTCGGCTGACGCTCGTGCCGGGTAATAATAAAACACTTGGTATTGTGGAAAGTTTATGTGTACACCTTGATACTTTATTTAGAACATAACTCGGATAGTAATGGTGACATTTTAGTGTTTTAAGGACAAGACTCTTAAATACTCGGCGTTCGTCGCGTCGTTTTGTAAACTACATTTACATATTTATGTAATCGTTAAGCTTTTTATAACGCTCGTAAGATTTTAATTTTACTTTCTCTAGTTCTGGAGCCATTTGGTGGCATAATTCCTTTAATTAACTGATATCGTATCTCGGATAGGTTGTGTACAAAGGTTTAGCACGTAACCACTTTCAAAATACTCAAGAATGCCTATTAAACTTATAAAACGAAGTTTCAAGCCATTTATACTTTTGTTGTATTTACACACTTATTATTTACATTAAATCCGATATTCCAATTGGATATATTTACCTGCCAACACTCATTCCATTGGTCTATTAAAGCCACATTTGCTATGTTTCGAAGGTCTCGACGAAAAAAGCTAAAGTTGATAATTTTTTATAAGCAGCAACAACAGCTAAATGTTACTCGTTTACATTTTTAAAATCATAAAAAAATGCTTATCAATCAGCAAGTACAAAGTGCAATTTTTTCTACCCGAACAAACGTAAAAGCCAAATAAAATGGACTAAAAAAAATTTGTACTACGGATAACCCAATAAAAAAGTTTTCCCCAAACGGCAGAATTCCGGAGGATAACCAAGAAAGCTTTTCGGAAATGGGAGTAAAGTAACCGAGTACAAGCCGGTAAAGATAAAGATAATCCAAAATGATTGGCGTGGCCCCCGGTAAACTCCACTTGAGCGAGGCGAGGATCACGACCGCGATTATTTATCTTTTTTCCTCCAGGAGGGGACGGGGATTCTATTCTTGGACCAGGAATGCACTCCCGGGGACGCGAGTCGCGGTATTTTTGAGAAAGTGGGTTAGATCGCGTAACCCGGTCGGGGAAAGAGTTAGCCCCGCTCTGATTTATTAACAACATACAATTTACCGGGTGGCGTTGGCCGTGGCGATGGTGTTGTAGATTGCGCAACGACCTCCCCGAGGAGGAGAGGTCTTCGTGTCGGGGATTGGGTCAGGGTGACGAAATGCGAATTCCGGCGTAAAACCAATGAACCTTCCTCGCTGATTCGGCTGTTGTCGTTGTCGGCGATGTTGACACGCCTTACATGTAATCCGACTTGCTCCGGTTATTCGTCAACAAAGAGTTCAATGACACCCGGGGATCGGCCAGAAAAATTCACGAGGGGGAGGCTCGCGGATCTTTGGCAAAATGTTGGAAGTGCGTTCGTCGGGACTCTCGACTCCTCGATCTGCTCACCTCCACCTAAGCTGCGATATCGTGAACTTTCCCCGAAGGTAAACACGGCGGCGTGTCCCGCGTGTCATGAATTTTTTAGGGCCGGTGCACTTCCTCAATAATATTTCAAGCCTTTGTTTCCCTTGGTTTACGACTTTATCAAGGACCCTGGTCCTTTAATCCTTTTCTTTTTTTTAATTTTTTTTTTTTTAAAGTTGATATTTTCCGTTTTCACAGCGACGGCGCACAATAATAATCGTTGCGCTCGGGCGAAAATCGTTTCCTAAATATGGAAAAGCGGCTTTGGAATTTTCGCAGCTGCGAAAAGTTTCCAGCAGTGCTGAAAGCCTCGCATTATCATATCCAAACGGAATTATCATTAAAACTAATAAGCGCATTATCAGAATGCAGAGAGGTACCCTTTTGTTTACACGAGTCAGAGTCCTTATCAAGAGGCCGCGCTCGCTTCACGTGCATAACAAAGTATCGTTGCGCTTGCAAGGGGTGGAGGTGGGAGGGGGAGAGAGAGAGAGAGAGGAGAAAGAGAGAAAGCACTGATAAGAAGGAAGAGAAAAAAGCTCGGAAACCGACTCACCACAGACGTTGAGCCAGCCCTCGACGCGGCAGGGGTACTCGATCTTCATCCTCGTGGCCCTTCTCCTTACCTCGACCCTGGTCGCACGCACTAGGTCCCTCCCGGACCTCACCGGAGGCGCATCCCCCGCGGAACCAGGGGTGAGCTCTGCCGATTCACTCCACGAGGGCGAGCGCGCTAAATCAGCTCGCGGACTTATACACCGTAACATGGGAAACCGCACGACGCGAACGGACTGACGTCCGGATTCAAACTGAGTGTGAGTCGTGGATGCCGGGCGCCGTTTGCCCTCCCGGTGACTCGGTCGGTAAGGAAGCGCAGCGCCAAAAGCCGTCCACGGGACGCCTTTTTTTTCTTATCATTCTTCCCCAATTACTCGATTCATGGATTTTGAATCCTTTACGCTTTTCTTGGGGCTTGTCCTGATAAGCTCAGGTTAACTTTGCCATTGGGTGGGAGATGTTCGAGTGGCCCGTGAATGGACATTAATTTTTCTAGGAATACATTTTATACGCTGATTGCATTCGCGGTCAAAGTTATCGAGCGATGCTCCTTGCGGATTTGCTCAGCTTGCGTTTGATTCACTTTCTAAGAGAAAGTAGAAATTTATAAAGTGATTAAACCCTAATTGTGTATGCATGCAGAGTGCAACTGAAATTGAAATTCGCTTATTAATCCTAATTGTGCCGTTTGTATTTTTGTTAACGAGACTACTGTGCTAAAATTAATCTTTATCCAAGTGCTCATTGGCGAGTTAAAAGTAAAAACTTATCTCAATATATCTTTAATATCTAATATTTGTTATCTACAAATATTTCTGATTGTACAATTTACTGCTTTATTTCACTTCAGCAAATTTAGAAAATAATCAATACTATAGTTTCAATTATAATAAAGTTTCATAATTTGTTCAGCATACAACTATTTAATTATTGTAAATACATGTTCTAATTAAATGGAAATTTTAATTTGCATGGCATTTACAATTTGTACTGTTTATCATTGTAATATTTATACATTCTTTAACTAAATGCTATTCAAACATTTGTAATTACCATAAAATAAATGTAAGCTGTAAGATCCAAGACCAAATATTATTCTATGAAATTACGAAAAAAAATTGTATATATATTTTTTGATATGAAAGAATAGTAATATTTGATAAAATTAAACATTTAAATTTATACAATTCTCTATTTATATGTAGTGGTATTTATTAACCCTTTTTTTATCAATAACAGTTTTAATTGCAGACATAATAAAACAATATAAATTACTTAATTCATAATTATTAGATTATAATTCTAAAAGTTTATTATTCTAAACTATTATTATACTATTAAATTAATATTAATGATTTTTAAATAAGGAAATATTCAGAATTCTATTTTTTACACTTACATTTTCGTATAATGAAAAAATACAGAAAATCGAAAAAGTTCAAAGCTGTAAATTTTTCATCACTTTAACTCATTTGTGTAAAAAAAATATTTTAAAAAAACTCGTGTCTGATCTGTCAATAGAACAATTGATCGATTTCCATGGAATAAACACGAAAGAGAACTTTCCAGTTCATTAGTTTGCAGAATAAAATAAGATGATGAGATAATTCCTTCATTATCTATGCTCTTATTTTGCCTTTGCTACTTATCCCCTAATTGTACTGTATATTGGAACCTATGCCATATTGTTTTTTTTACTGTTTTAAAACAATTATAAATAACTTTTAATAAATACATGAATTTATATACATACCTATCAATGAATTAAATAGCTGATATTATTTTACATTTAGTCTTTACTCAATAAAAATGTAGCTCAACAATTACAATTTCATTATAAAAATAAAATTAATATCCGTCGCAACAATTTACGAATATTTTTATCCGTATTAATTCATCATAATTAATTCAATATAATTACGAGTTATTTAAGCATTAATGCGTATTATCAATAAAAATTTTTTGGTGTATTCTTAATTTTTACACTATTTTGCTATGTTTAATAAAATATCTATATTCAAACTTTCAATTATTAAAAACATATTTATAATTTATATAAATAATTAGTTTTTAGTATTTTAATTTTTTAAATGTTATGATTATACATTTATATTAACAAAGGTTTATTAATTTGGAATACATTTTCAAAATTTTTAATTTCCATGCATATATGTAATTATTATACAGTTAATTTATTTAATATTACTCCTTTGATATTATTTAATATAAATTAAAAACAAAAGTTTTTTTTTTTAATATACAACGCAAGAAATTAAGTGTTAATTTTACAAACTTGTTTTAAATATTTTATGTGTTTAGAATTTAATAGTGTTTTATAAAACGATTAAATTTAATTAATTATCTATTTATGGTATATGTATAATAATGTTGGTTTAATAATTCAAGTAAATTTAAAAATAGAAATAACAATAAATATAAAATACAAATAATCAAGTGTACTATTTTATTTTAGTATTTTTTGTATCAACTAATTCTTCGACGTTTATACAAAAGCTTTCTCCTTTTAATGCGCATAGATAAATAATTAATTTAGAGCATAAGATTCTACGGTAATTTAAGTAATTATGTATTTTTTTAAAATTAATTTCTACAAATAGTTTAAAGTATGCGGACAAACATTTATGCGTGTATTGTAAATTTTATCCTTATATGATATTTAAATTATTTATCTAGTCAAACCTGTATCAAAGTTATGGAATTAAATTCATAAAATTCCATATTATATCTATGTATTATAAGCACATTCATTAAGTAGAAATTATTAAATTAAAATGAACGAATTTTCTAATACTTTTGAAAGAATCTGATGGAAAGGAGGTAAAGGACAAAGTAACGTGAATGTCACACTCTAATCAATTAATTATCATTAATTATAAGAATAACTTAGTAATTATGTCACTTTATTGGTCTCTAATAAGGCAACAAGTATTGTGCGAAAGTCATGTTATAAAACAAGTTCAACTTTACATATAATGTAGCATAATGTAATGTAACGTAATATAATATAATGTAACATAATATAATACAATACAACCTAATATAATATAATATAATATAATATAATATAATATAATATAATATAACAGAATATAATACAATAAAATAAAATATAGCATAATATAATATAATGTAATAAAATATATAACATAGTATAGTATAGTATAATTTTTTTTTGCTAAACTGAGTTTTGTAAAGTAATTTGGTTACTTTGTTAGTCAATAAATATTTTATGAATGCCAACAACCTCAAACACTTGTCTCCTCAACAATTAATTTTTTAATGATTATACAAATAATGTGCATTATCATCTGTTATAATTTCAAGTTCAATAGATACGAGTTAAGTGCCCTCTGTGGTTTGTGATAGCAAATCTAAAATACACAGTTGGTAAAAAATACGTTTTATCCTTATAAAAAGCCAATACAAGATCCATTACCATTCAAAAAACTCTTATCTGTGAATTTGGTTGAAGCATCGACTCTTTTTTTTATATTAAGATTAGTTTTAAATTGAAATTAAACAATGGTTTTGTCTAGCCAAATAATAAATACTCATTAATAATTTTTTTCTTTTCTTTTTTTCTTCTCTTTTTTTTTTTATAATACGTGATAATAGGAAATTACATCAAAATTTAAATTTGGCAAAATTTGCAATCGCGCATTATGGTAACTAAATTGAAATTGAAATAAAAGTCCGAGCGATAACAAAATATTGGAAAAGGCGCGGCGGCGGGTTTGTGTTGGTGATGAGATTACTTTGCCCCCACCCTCGAGCCGGCGGCGGCCTCGGGACCGCGAGGGCGCATGCGCGACCGGCCGCCAGTGGAACCGCTGCCGCGGATGACGAACCGCTTCTCAGTTCTGTCAAAATGGCGCTCAAGGCACAAGTCGGTCAGAGTGAGTACAGCCTGAATTTCTCGTTTTTTCCGTGGTACGGGGGTTCGCGGGGAGCCTGGGGCACGACTCGCGACTGCGGGCCGCGGGCCGCGGGCTCGACGACGACGAGGACGAGGATGAGTGTGACGTGTCCCAGGAGACGAGCTCCTGGCGATATACCCGCATTCGAGGATCTTGCCTTCACTGAACTCGATCCCGATGCGTTTTGCGCCTCTCGAAAGGGGCTTCCCCACCCTATGGGTCTCAAGTCTACGCGTGCATGTGTGCGTTGCGCGCTCTTTTGCGCGCGCGCGCGCGCGCGCGTGTGTGTGTGTGTGTGCACGTACGCGCGTACTTGGGCGAGAGTGTGGAGGAGAGCCGTGTGTGTTTTGTGGGTGGGCGAGTGCTTTGCTTAATTTCTTTTATGCATAATAAACCTTTGTCATTTTCATTCATTTTCTAATCCTCATCTCTCGTCTACGAATATTAGAGGACGTATCTGCCAAGGGTGATCTGCCTTATAAATTATTTATTACTCCCATTTAAATTCAAGACCAATTAAACATTGTTTAAAAACGATTGTTCCGGGCTTACAACAATACCAGTGTACTCGTCAAAAGTTATTCTTTTGTCGTTAGCTCAGCCAATTACAGAATCTTTTATGCTTTATTTGAATGAATTGGTGTCGTCTGGTACAAATTTTTTACTATACAATACAATAAAACGCATCTACTAATTATTAAAGATAATGTTTGCATCAGCTGATTAGCAAAGATAATTATACTAAGAAAATAAAAAAAATTTGATCCGAGAAAGTAAATTATCTTTTGTGTCTATAGACATTGTTTACAATGCACATAATAACTTCTTAAACCGAATATGTATATTTACAGTGCCAAGTAAAGTACTTTTTAAAAAGTGTTATAGTTTACTCTTTTCATTTATAAATTCTCAAAAATATATTTACTTTCATTTTTGCAATAACAAATTTGAATTAGACTTTGTAAAAAAAAAAAAAAAATTTGCCATCAAAACTTAAGAAACTTTTTTGCAAAATAAATAATAAATAATCCCAGCTTTCGATTTTATTTAGATAATGAACATTAATTTATAAAGGTATTTGTAGTCGGCTAATCAGCTGACTTCATTTCTGAGTCAGAGAGATTACGTAATTTAAAAATTTATTATTTATACATTGATTGGCTTCATAAACGTGACAAAAATTGCTGTTTACAGTAACAGAAAAATATATTTTTCATTTTATAACTACTAATAGTTTGTCAATATTTTATTCGTATTTTTAAGAAATTAACATTATAAAACCATTTTTAAATTTTTATGACTATTCACATAAATTGTAAAAGATTGAACAATATTTTTTTTAAATTAGTCTAGAAGAAACTTACATCTACTTATAATTAATAGGACGAAATTTAAGTACAAAACAATTAATTGTATGTTTTAAGTTAGAATTACAATTTAAATCTATGTTATATATATATTCATATGAAATATAATCTTTAAAATCAATGCTTAATAAAAAAAAAAACAATTACAAATGTCAATTTCTATACAAATTTGGTTTTTATTATTCAAAAAATACTTTAAATATATATATATATATATATATATCATATTAATCAAATATGAAATTCAATTATCGGCTATGTGAATTTGCATGTCTGACTTATTAAATTAACACTTCTATATAAAGATAGATTAAATAATTTCATCAATGAGACGGAAACTACAATAAATTTAAAACTATTGATCATTTGCATAATAAGATACAAAAAAATGCCAACCCTAGTGTTTTTAGACACTTTCGTTGAAATAAAATCTACCTATTAAAAGTTAGAAACTATAATTATCTTTTGAATTCAACATTTTACGCATAATTTTAATATTTTATAAAATATTTGATTTATTTCATTCTTGACTAACATTTACACATTATGCTATTTTATTTTTGCACACGAACATATGAAATGTATTAAAAAAAAGTTTAATTATAATTATAATAATTGTTGTTGTTATTCTTGTTATTTTTTTTATTATAAATATTATTATTATTACTATACTGTTCGGCCAAAGTAGTAATCTATTGTAGTTGAAGAAGAATTACGCAGCTACAATTAATATATGTATTTAAATATTTGGGTCCAAACAGGATTTTCATTTTTCTTCATGTATATTTTTACAATTAATAACATATTACATGTAAATTTTATTTTAAAATTGATAAATACTACAATTTCAATATGAAAAATTATTCAGCTTTTTCATTACAAATATTGTTTAAAATGATTTTCAAATACAGAAAATTCTTTGTTACGAATTTCGTTTGATTTAAAGTAAAAATTATTTTTAATAAAATACTGTATCAGAATATTTTTTACATATGTATTACTCAATATTTATGCACCATGTAAACTTCTGAAAAAAAAAATTTTAAATCCAATAGAAAAATGAGTAAGTTAAAAATTCAATTTTATAATAATTTATAAAATTATAACAGTATTAAATTTGAGATGTTATTTTTTTATTGATTTTTTAAAAATTCTTTATTGTTAAATTATTAATTTTATAAAATATTCGATATTACACAAACAAGAAGTAATATTATCAAGTTAATCTACAATTATTATTTTATTATTCAATTTTCTATAAAAATTAATTTTCTTCGTAATTTGTAAAAAAATATATTTTTTTCATTTATTTACTGATATTAAAAAATAAAAATCAAAATTATATTTTTATTTTTGTTCATTTTTAACAATTGATTTATTCGTTAAAAAAATTTTAATTTAATTACATTAATAAAACATAATTTCCTATAAACTATAATCAAATGTTTTAATGGTATTTATTCTAGTAATAAAACGCATTTATCAAGAATTGAAACGAAGTTTATCAAGACTGTTATAGAAAATTGCACGCTTTAAATATTTAATGACTTATCAATTCTAAAGATTAAAAGCTGTAATAAATATTGTCAATTGCAATTTTTAAAATTATTTTGTAAACTAAAAAAAGAATACGTTTTTTATAGTTAATGCAATCGTAAATAGTAAACTAAAAAATATTTTTCAAGAAGCAAAAAGAAATATTTATAGGAAATTTGAACTTTAAAATAGTTATAACACACCATAGTTATACATTATATACAACTCTTTATCATTTTAGAACTGTTAATCTTTCTAAAATAAGATGTATATTATTATAAAAAAAATAATATTAAAATTGTAGTTATAAAAATAATTTTATTCTCGAAATTGTTTAATATTGAATAAAGTTTTATGAATATTATAATTTTAATTATATACTTAAGTCAAAGATGAAACTGATTTATATTCTCTGCATTTATCTCAATTATTTACAAAATTTAAAAAATTATCATGAGATTAAAATATTTATTAAACAAGTTTTAAATTTTTATGGCTTACAAAATGGTTTTATCAATACTTAAATATCAGCGGTAAATTAATTTTAAAATAAAAATATTTCAAGTGTTGTTAAATTCATATATTTTCATTATATTTAATTGAAATATTATTTAAAATTATAGGAATATTGTTATTTATTTAAAAAAATTTTTTTTAATAATTTAATGATACATATAAATTAATATATAAAATTAATTTTTGTTAATTTCAGAATGACTATAAAACCAATCTTGATCCATCGTCAATATTATTATAATAATTTGAACAAGCGCATAAAGTTTATTATTTGAGTATTGTACTTTATCGCCTAAATTAATCATTTTTGTTTTCAATAATGCATAGCACTTAAATATTTTATAGTTCAAAACAAATTTAGTTACTTTTAAAAATTAAATTTTAAAAAATTATTCTTGAAACAATAAACAAACATTCGTATAAGCATAAATAGTTGTTTAAAAATTGTTTCTACCATCGTTCATGGCATAAATTTAAATTAACTCTCTCTCTCTCTCTCTATATATATATATATATATAGAAATAAGTGTGTCGATAATAGTTTTGAATGAGAAGCGACGTCATTTTGAGCAATGAAGAAATAAACGAAATGTTATTTTGCGGTTGATCTAAATAAAAATTATTGACATTTGTGGTTGGTAAATATAGTTTGGGTACGTGTATTTTTTAGACACTTCGTGCTGTAGTAACGTCTATAATTGCGGAAAGACGTACGAAGGAGTAGTTTGATGACGATTACCCGAGGACCGCAATTACGTTGAAAAAGACGTCATCATCGTAAATGCAATCGATCAAGGCGTAATTTACTCTGGGCGAATGGCCATCACGCGCAACCCCTCTACGTACGCAATCAATCCCATTCATGACAATTCCCACACCCCCGAGCCACCCCCTCGGATAAAAATATAATCCACCTCCGATTATTCCGTGCCATGACGCGCGCTGGAAAATCTCGGAAAAGCGGAGCTGCGCGCGCTCGTGACGTTGGGTGGCTGGCTTCCCGATCAATACCTCACCTCGGATTTCCCGCGAGTGCGCGGACGCGTGGGTGTGCGAGTGGCTTAACCCCCTTTTCGACTGTAGCGTAACGAGGAAATGCCCCCTGGGTCACCGCTTCACCCTTCACCCTTCACCCTTTGCCCCTTGCTCGGCGTTCTTTTCCCGATTGAGGGGGAATCGGCAACTTTTTCCACGGCATCGGCCCACTTGCGCTCAGTCCCGACACCTCCAATTAATTAATTATATTGTCTTCGTCGGTGTTTCGGCGATTTTTATTAATGTAAAGTTTGCACGAGCGCAATTTATGGCTAAGTCACGGGTAACCGAGCGCTGATTCAAACATTTAGATCTTTTATTACTTGGAATGAGGCTCTACTTTTATCTCGCATACTCTAGTGTAATGAATAAAAAACCAACAATCGTTGAATCCACACAATATAAATGTCGTTAAGATCAACTCAACAATCTTCAATTATTTTCATTATCTCCTTTGACCATTTTTACGCATCCATTTTTTAAATCGAAATTTAATTGTCTCCTTTGAATATTTTATGGTATAGAAATATCAAATTTAACCTATTTTCAGATAAATAGAAATTTACACTTTATGGCGCATTAATTTTTAGCAGCTTTCTGTAAGAGGATACCGAAATAAAAAAAAGTTGCTTACAAATGTTTGCAGTAAAATGTTTTACGCTGGCATAAAAATTAATTTGGCATAATAAATAAAAATTAATTAATTGTGTAAATATTAATTTTAATAATAAATTTATACAATTAGCATAATGTCAACTGTTACATCTACTTAAAATTATTAAGAAAAATATCTTTAAGAAAGACGAGCTAAAAAATAAAGTTTTATGTATCATGTTTGCAAATAGATTCTTTTTTTTAAAGAACTGATATTTTTTTTTATAAATCTTAAATAAATAAAACAAAAAGACTTTTTTCCACTAATTTGACATCGTTTCGAAACCTAATTAAGCACCCTTATCAAGCCTTTATTAAAAAAATTTTTTTTTAATATTAAAACTACAATTACATTAAACATAATGCTGAGTTAGAATTTGAAAATTTGTAAACATACGGTCATAAACACAAGAAAAAAAATTACATTTAATTTTAAATTTACAATTATTATTATTATTATAGTTATTTATTTATTTAAAAAGTTAATGGATTGGACTAGATTATAGACTAGAGTAAAAAAACCCCTCAACTGACTCACGAACGTGCACCAAAGTATCTCGCAGTATTTTAAAAGCCCTTGAGTTCAATTTTGAAACAGCCCTCGAAAAAAAATGCTGACATTTTCCTTATATTTTTATACGTTTTTCTCGTGCTCCGCAGAGATTATGAATGAAGTGATCAAGCAGAAAAAGAAACAGGCTGGAGGTTTGGAGTGGCGCATCCTCGTCGTGGACCAGTTGGCCATGAGGATGGTCTCGGCCTGCTGCAAGATGCACGACATCAGCGCCCAGGGTATCACCCTCGTCGAGGACATACACAAGAAGCGCGAACCCCTGCCGACGATGGAGGCTGTCTACCTGATAACCCCGAGCAACCTCTCCGTCACCAAGCTCATCGACGACTTCAGCAACCCCACGAGGACCATGTACAAGGCCGCTCACGTCTACTTTACAGAAGGTATCCACCCTGGATAAATAATCTGCAAGAAGAACGGTCTCGGGGTGAAAAGCTAAAATCGAAAGCCAAATATTATTCTGTATATTTGGTCGTTTAATTTTAAATTTTTAAGAATTTTTTTTTTTTTTAAGAGATTAAAAACTACAGTGCGGTTTAAAAAAAATCTTCCTATATTGATGTACATGGTTTATTTGCCTTCACCTCAATAATTTAACGGATTAAATCAAAAGTTATATATTTTATATCTCAACTTTCAAATACTGTAATTTACTGAAATAACTGTTATTAGTGCTTCTAAATAATGGCTGAACTTTACAGCATCTAGTAAAAAAAAAATAGGCCAACAGCTTTAGTAGGTTTCCTCCTTTTTAATAAATAAAGAATACCAAAAATATTTTACTATTATTTTTAAAAAAAAACAACGTTTACATCACAAGTGACGTTACATAAGATTATTTATTTATACACGTTTTCATTTGAATTTTCGTTATTTAAAAAAAAAAAAAATTAAATTTTGAATAAATCATACTTGCCTTGATATTTTATATACGCGTATAAATCTTTTTTGCATTGTTGTTTTTCAATTTACAATACAATGAAATTCAAATTTAAAGATTTTATAAATTATTAAGTTAAATGATAAATTTTAAGTTAAATGATTTTTTAATAATTAGATAACAGATACCAACCTAAAGACATTTTAATAATAAAAATTGTTACTTAAAAATTTTTAATTTACAATAAACATTAAATTATACCTACATGTCTGAAAGAACAAATCTGAATATTTTCAAGCAATATATTTATTTTTATAAATACATGGTCGCTGGTTTAATTTTTTATATTTATCAGGAACACACAAATTTATTATATTTTTATCAATGGTAAAAGCCAAATTGTGTTTTAAGTTGATAATTTTTATTTTTATTTTATTTTATTAATTTTTTTTTAATTTTATTTTGTTATTTCAATTAATTTCATATTAGTATCATAATAGCATTTTTTAAATAATTGTTAAAAGAAAATTTTAAATTTGAAAACAAATGTATTTCTTAAATTGTAATATTTTAGTTGAGCTATATTCCAGTGTAATAATTTTCAGTTTTTAAAAATTTATTTTAATATAATTCATCTCACGATAACATGCCGTTCTCAAAATTCTCGTACAGTTCTAAAAATATTTTATTTAAAAATTTTTCCTCATTATAAATCAGAAAATTAAGTATAAATTTATTTTAACAAAACAATTAAACAATTAGCTATTTATCAATAATTTTCAGAAAACAATTAATAATTGAATTTGTCAAGTATTTTCGTAGATATAATTTAACAGTTAGAGATTTCAAAAATATTATAATATTTGATATTAATTAAATATTGAGTCTGAAAATAATTAATTTCTCTTGCTTATAATTTAATATATAAATAACATACTAATTTTAAGAATAAGTTTTCCATTTAATATTAACATCTTGTTTCTAATAATATTAAAAAAAGATTTTTTTGTTATTTTTAATAAATATATCTGTACATAAATTACTAAGTACAATTAATTTAATAAATGTTATTATTTTTAATTAATCATTTTCCAAATAATTAACCAACATTTATTATATTTCACAGTGAAATAGTGGTTTCATTTAATTGCATTTACTTATTCATGATACAATATATATAATAATAATGAATTGGTATATTTTCTTGTATATTCATTGAACTATATATATTTAATAGATGTACGTTATGAATTTTGTTAAAATATTTTAATAAAAAGTAATTTGAAACAGCAACATACTGTATAAATCGATTGATATTTCAAGTAATGATTTCTTTTAAGCATTTTTTTTTTATTGAAGAATTATTATCGGTATAATAAATAATCATATCCTTATATAATACAAAAAAGGGTATGATTTTTTTAAAAAGTTTTTTGTTTTAAAGAAAAATTTCAAAAATTGTTGAAACTTATTTTAAGCAATCATACGTAACAAAAATATTTCAAATTAATCGCTAATTTATTGTATGCATAACATTTGAATTTAATTTGATTCATGATTTGTGTTATATTTTACAAATTGTTTTTTTAATTCCTTTGATTTATACAGTTGTTAACTATCCACTAATATTTTTTTTTGTTTTTTTGTTATTTAAGTTTTCATTTATATTGTTTATGAATGTAAAAATATAATTAACGAAAAGAATTGCTTAGAATGTCAGTTTGTCTCTTTCCAGCGTGTCCCGAGAAGTTATTCTCTGACTTGTGTCATTCGACGATAGCTAAATTTATAAAAACATTGAAAGAGATCAACATTGCTTTCATACCGTACGAGGAACAGGTAATTTTATAATCAGTGAATAAAGACTGAAAAAAAGTTTGCAAATTAACTGCCTTTTTTGCCTAAAAAACGTTTAACGGTGAAGGGCTTAAACACTAAAACTCACTAAAACAGATCTCTTTCGATTTTCTTTGATATACATTTAAAAAAAGCATTTTAATTTTTGATAAAGCGCAACAAAATAACAGAAGATTTATTGCATACTTCAGCTTCTATATACCATTTTCTTTTTTATAATATATTGAAAAGTATTTAAAATTTATGTAATTTATTAGTTTTTGATAATTTATAATAAAAAAAAAATGTTTATCTGTAATCAACAAGTCGTTAAAGAATCATGAATTCATTGAATGTACCTTGAAGTAATTTGGATTCATTTATTGTATGTATACTTGAATATTATTTAGTATAATAATCCGATAAAAAATAGTAAATGAAAAATTAGTCAAAAAAATGACGACTAAAAAAAATTTCTGAATACTCTGAATTCTTATTATCTTATATTGTTATTAAAAACTATTTTATATTTTGTAAAAAAAATATATCCATGACAAAATTTTATATACATTGAAAATAGTGTTTAAAGTTTCTACTAGATACTTCTTTACTCTGATAATAATAATAATAATAATATGTTGTGTGCACATTTTACCTTTAGTACACTTTTGCATTGATAAAACACGTATATAATAGAGAAGACTTACAAGTATTTGTATTCTGCAAGAGTTAATTAATTTCAATGCATACAGTAAATTCAAATTACTTTAATAATGAGCACAAATTGCTTTTCTCATTGACTAAAAAGCATTTTGTGGATTCAAAATTGTTTGCTGTTTCCAATGGCTATTTATAATTGATTCACACAAGCACAAAAACTAACAAAAATTCAATGCATTCATGCCTACACTTGTGTAGTGTGTCCTGAGGAGATGTTCAATGATATCTGCAAGTCTCTTGCGGCTAAAAAGGTCAAAACGCTTAAAGAGATCAACATCGCCTTCTTACCCTACGAATCACAGGTGAAAAAATTCAGAAAAGTAGTAAACTCTAGTCAGCTCATTAGAATTAATTAAAATTCCTTAATTAAAAATATAAAAATTTGTTTGTTTCCATGGATTTTATTTTGAATTGTAATTTATTACTGAATCAGATTTTTTATTATTATTATTACTGTTGTTGTTGTTGTTGTTGTTGTTGTTGTTGTTGTTGTTAAAATACATTATTTTGTAGTGCACATAGTTATTGTTCAAATTTATTCATTTTTTTAACAATATCTTTTAATTTGTATTTAAAAATCTTTATTTTTGTTATGTATAATTCTGTGAGGCTTGCAAATATTGAGTTTAAATTCTAATTTTTTCACTGCTTTTTCGCATTTTTTTTGATTTCAATAATAAAAAATATCATTACTTTTGACAACTATTAATTATATCTGTATTATATTTATCAATAATATATTGTATACAAATTGCATGATTATGTTTGTTTTGGATTATAGTTTTTTACTACGAAAATTTTTTTTACATAATTACAATTGTTGATTAAATATAACTTAATTTTTAACATTTGAAATAATAACAGTTTATAAAAAAAGTTTTCGCATCCTCGTTTTTAAAATTTTAACCACCAATTTTAATTACGAAATTATTTTACATACTAAGTGAAGTAATTTTTATTTATAAATGATCTCAACATAAGCTTTTTAGCATCCTATAATATTATCAAACTTTATAACATGGTGTTAATGTTAAAATTTAAAATTCTTCAGGTTTTCTCACTGGATTCCCGAGAAACATTTGCTTGCTTTTACAATCCATCACTTATAAATGTAAGGAATGCCAACATGGAAAGAATAGCCGAACAAATTGCTACTTTATGCGCTACTTTGGGCGAATATCCATCTGTGAGATATCGAAGGTTCGTAAAGCATTTTGATTTTTCTTATTACAATTTAACGGTAAAATAATTAATAATATGCATTTTACAAATTTTCGTTTACCAATGGTTTTTCAATAATTGCATACCTGATTAAGTGGATTCTTCTTTAAAGACAAAATTTTATAATCCATTGAATGATCCAGTTTTTTGTTGATAATAAATCAAAAAAATGACAATTGGAAGAAAATATTAATATATATATATATACATATAGATTCGGATTTATTGGATTGCGCAACTGCAAAAACTAGTTTGCAATATTGCAGATACTGTATTTTTTTCTCTGTGTTTTTGTTTTAAATTAGAATCTGAAGAGTTTGAGAATAATCCGACTAAACGTTATATAACCCACTAAATCGGAATTTGTATGTGTTATGTTTTTTATTGTTTTCAAGTATCTCAAGGATTTGTTAATCTAATGTGCAAAAATCTGCTTCGTATAATTGAACATAAAAATTTTGTCTCCAAAAAAGGATCCAATGATGCATATACGCAATTAAAAATACGCAGACCAATCTTACCAAATTTAAGACTCTTTTAGTAACTAATTATCGCTACTTTTAAGTTTTTCTGAAACTGAAGAAAAATCAATGTGTTCTCGTAGTCGATACACAACAAATCAATCGTTCAAGTAAAATTTTTATTTTTTTTTTTTTTTTCCATTAGTGACTTTGATCGCAATGTGGAATTGGCTCAGATGGTGCAACAAAAACTTGATGCTTACAAAGCAGATGAGCCAACAATGGGTGAAGGACCCGAAAAAGCGCGATCCCAATTATTGATTTTGGATCGTGGCTTTGACTCCGTTTCACCCTTACTTCACGAACTCACTCTGCAAGCCATGGCCTATGACCTTTTAGAGATTGAGAACGACGTATACAAGTATGTACTTAAAAATTATATCTTTATCTGCAAGTTCATGCTTAATTTCACGATTCTTTATTATTAAATAACCGTATTAACTTTACTAACACTAAAATTACATAATAATGCCTTAGCCTTGGAATTTCTGAAAATGGCGAATGCTTTATTTTGTATTTTTAGATATGAAGCAACAGCAGGACAAGAAAAGGAAGTTTTACTAGATGAAAATGATGATCTGTGGGTAGAATTAAGGCACCAGCACATCGCTGTAGTATCACAGTACGTTTATAAACATTTTAATTCCATTTTCATCAATATCATACGAAGCCTCTCAATATTTTGTTTTCCTCTCTTAGAAATGTCACAAAAAATCTCAAAAAGTTCACCGAATCAAAACGCATGCCTCAAGGTGACAAACAAAGTATGCGAGATCTTTCTCAGATGATTAAGAAAATGCCACAATATCAAAAAGAACTAAGTAAATATGCTACCCATTTGCATCTTGCTGAAGATTGCATGAAACGCTATCAAGGCAATGTAGACAAACTGTGTAAAGTTGAACAGGTTGGTCGATAATAAAAATGATACATTATTTAAATATATCTGAAAATCATGACAATTTCTTTTTTTATACAATTCACCATTGAGAAAGTTCATAGTACATTTAATTGGTAAAAATACCTGTGCATAATATAATTTTTTTTTTTTTAAATATTTTAGGACTTGGCGATGGGAACTGATGCTGAGGGTGAACGCATCAAGGATCACATGCGTAACATAACGCCCATTTTATTAGACCAAACAGTGAATAACATGGACAAATTGCGTATTATTGCACTGTATGTTCTTAGTAAAAATGGCATACCTGATGATAATTTAAATCGCTTGGTTCACCACGCTCAAATGTCACCAGAGGACAAACAGACCATTGTAAATATGGCAAACCTCGGTTTAAACGTTGTAGTCGAAGTAAGCTTTAAAATTGCTCAACTTAATAATAATTAAATTCAATTGAAATAATGACATATCTTTGTGTTGTTTAACAGGGAAACCGTAAGAAAATTTACACCGTGCCGAGAAAAGAAAGAATCACGGAACAAACTTATCAGATGAGCCGTTGGACACCTGTTGTTAAAGATATCATGGAGGATGCAATCGAAGATAAACTTGATGCTAAACACTTTCCGTTTTTGGGTGGCCGAACAGCCAGTTCTGGATATCACGCTCCAACAAGGTAATATTTTATATTTATTTACAAATAATAATTTTTTGTAAACATTAGTAACACGTCATTGTTTAAGTCATCGAATTTTTTCACCCAATAAGAAATAATAAAATCGATTTTATTCTACAAACACTTATTTTACTGCAATGTATAAAATAACAACACTAAATGCCATAAAATAATAAAATTTATAACTTTTGAAAGATCGAAAAGGAAATACGAGCTAAGAATGTAAACAAATTTTTAAATTTTCGCAATCAATCATGAAAAACCTTTTGCTGGAGAAATCCAATATAATCTAATTTGATTAATATGTACAATCATTTTAATTATTTATTTACACTTACTTTCTATATTCTCTTAAATTATGTCTTAAATTATATACATATAAACTATAGAGAGCTTTCTGATATTTATACGTGTCCGTAACAACTTTTATTGAACAAAATTTTAAAAAATGATTTTAAAATCAAACTTCTTAAACTTTTTTTTAGTGCTCGTTACGGTCACTGGCACAAGGAAAAAGGTCAACAAACTATAAAAAACGTTCCACGTTTAATTGTTTTTATCGTTGGAGGCGTTTGCTTTTCAGAAGTTCGATGCGCTTATGAGGTTACGAATAATACTAAAAACTGGGAAGTTATCATTGGTAAGCAAAATACTGTTTCCGATTCATTTTAAAGTATTAATTACATAAAATAAAATGGTACTCATATCACAAAAATAGTGGTGCTTAATATTATAGTTGTTTTTATATTGACATTATATGAATTACAATTTTAATGTACAATTTTATTTCAAAAGTTTTATTCTATTAGATTTATTTATATGTATATTTTTTTATTGAAAAAATTAAATAATTAGAAGTGTGCTTTAAATGATTATTCTATGAAATACTTATAAACTTCACAATTAATGTAAATCATTTAGCAAACATTTTTTATTATTTATTAATAACAATTTTTGTTTTTAACTTCCAGGTTCATCACATATTATAACACCAAAATCTTTTCTTTCTGAACTCTCAAAGCTCCACATAAATTGCGCCTAAACATAATTATACATAAACAATATCTTTAACATTCCCAGCATTTTAATATAATAAAAAAAAAAAAAAAAATACATATTAGGAAAGTAAGACTAATAACCCAGGCTCTGTCAACATTAAAAATTTTCGCACACCTGTCAATCGTTATAGACAGTTATGAAATAATTAAAAAAAAAGTAACAAATTAAAAAAAAACTTATTTAGTTAATGCATTAGCAAATGAATGCACTTCAGTCAATTTATGTACTAGCAATTGATAAACATTTTTTGCTATTACAGAACGAATGAGCAAGAATGATTAGAATATTCATGAGTAAAAATCAGCTTAACTAATTTATGTATACATAGTTTAAAGATTTCAAGCGCTAAAGAGATTACCTGGTTGTAGAGTGCCTATGCGTAAAGAATTTTAACAGTGTTTGAATTCTTAACTCTGTGGTAACATCGCTGTAGGACCTTATACCAGGTAGAAACATTTTTAGAACCTGGAAAAAATATATATCATCTTATAGTAATTACATATAAGATGCACTCCTATCTCTGTTTCGTTTTTATGTAATATTACAAAAATTTGTGCTGTCATACTAGATTGTATCTCTATATTATAATACGAAAAATCATCGTAACAAATATATAATTGTACGTAATTTTTCTCAAGGTATTATACTATAAAATTAAAATTTTGTTAAATTATTTATATTAATAGCTAAATTTTGTTTGCAACGAATGAAGTTTTAAAGTTATTGAATGAGATTTAGGTAGACGTGAATGTAAATGAACAAATCTATTAATTAAAAATATTGTAAAATGAATTTTATTAAAATTAATTTATTTTATCAAATATATTTTTTATTTACTACAATTTTTGATTTGTAGAAAATACATTAAGAATTGGTTATAGAAATTTTAAAAGAAATATTTTTACCAATAATATTAAATAAATTTAATTTGAAAACATAAATTAAAAACAATATATTTATTCTTGTTAACTATGTAGTATCTACCAAGAATTATTAATAATAAATAGAAGAAAGGAAAGAGTAGTGTTGAAATTGTTGAATTATAAATGTACATTATTTTTCAAATTTTAATTATAGTTTCCTCAACTCCGTTAAGCTTTTCATCGATAAATGTAATTAAGTCAAAGTTTATTTACCTGATCTCACTCACTGTTGGCAATCAAAGAAAGGTTTTTGCAGAGTTAAATGGCATCTTAACTAGATTAATAATAATACTTCACGTAGGAAGTGTATATGTAAATCGCCTTAAATTATATAGTTTTACTAATAAGATTCATCATTTTTCTAGTTGAGCAAATGTTTTTGATCTTTTGATAAATATCCGTTAAATTAAATCATTACACTTATCAACTAGTTTATATTGAATATTTATTAACGATTTTCTTTAAGTCTCTCTATTTATTTATTAAAGTAAATTTTGAATTGGCATAAAATTAAAAAAAAAATTTTTCTTATATTTTTAATTAATTAACTATATCTAAAAGTTATAATGTATCAATTGTTCTTTGTATGTAATTAACTAAAATGTTAACTAATATGAAATATAAAAACATGTTTTTGTTATAAATTAAAATTTAATAAATTTGAAATGTTTAATATGTAATGTGCATATGAAACTCAATTAATATTTAATTAAAATAACTGAGATATAAACTCTTATTGAATAAAGTAAAATCAATAAACCTGTGTTATGTTATTAATAAAAAAAGTTTTCAAAAAGAATAAACTATGTAAAGTAATAGCTTATAAAAATAACTTTAAACAGTTTACAATTTTATTTAGTTGATGGAGGATTAAAATTAATGGCTGCTGTATGTAATGTAGATTAGCTTGCGATATGAAATTATAAGTGGTATCATCTAATTTTAGGGGATCATTTTTGGTCAGTGACCGTTTGCCTGTTATTTAATCGATCATGAATTAAAGTATGTTACAAACGAGTGTTACAGTTATAAGGTAACGAAATTATTATAGAGTTTACGATATTTATAAATAGATTATATAAATAAATATATATACATATTATAAATATAAATGTATGTAACCGTAGCCCAAAAGTGTTCTGCTTAAAAGGTCTACGCATCACTGTATTAAAACTTATCTTTAAAAATCTATTTTCAATTCGTCGACGCTTAAAAACAAATTATGTATAGAGTAAATGTGTTTATTGTAAAATGTTTCACTTTATTGTTGTTAATTATAAATAGATATTATGTTTTGCTTAATTATTACTTGTGTATAATGCTAATAGTGATATATTTAATATACGTATAAAGTATCAACTTTATTTTATATTAAATTTTAAGTTTTAAATATACTATAAGAATTATTTTTATAATTTATATTATTGTGTCTGTATTAAAAAAAAAAGAAACAATGACATTTTAAATCATATTTTCAATTTCTACAATTTCACTTTATAATGTACATTGTAATCTTAATAAAAATAATAATGGTATTATAAAAATTTTAATTGCAATTTTGAAACTATTATTTGATTGATTCTTACTAACAAACTTTATTGTTTTAAGTTTTTTAGGAATATTGTAGATTTAAAAATATAAAAACGAAAGAAAACATCAATTTTAAGCATATTAAAAACTAGATTTTTTTATATTATTTACTTTTTTTAAAAAAGTAATTACTGTAATTAAATATAATTTTTTTCAAATTCCTTTAAAATGATTATAATTAATTATAATTCATAAATAATCATTATTAAATTTAATGTTTGTTCTTAGAAAATAGGAAATTTCAATAATATTAAATTAATCAATTTTTATTCAAATAAAATTTAATCATATTTTAAGAAAAAATTTTCTATTTTTTATTAAATAAAAACCATTTATATAGTAAATACTTTTTGAATATTTAATTAATGAAGATCAATTTATTTATTAAAAAATTATTTAAAAAATTTTTTTTGGATTATATAATTTTTTAATTATTTTTTATTACTTATTTTATTATTTTAGTTATTATGTCGATTAAAATAAACGAAAATTCGATAATATAACTTGGAAAAATAGTATCTCCCACTTTTCTAGATTTATTTTGCGCAGTGCGGACTTTTATTATTCTATTCGATTTTTTAAAACAGAATCGTTGAATGCTTTGATTAATAATTTACTTATTCGATTCAACACTTAGCTTATGATAGCTGAGTAAGTGTTAAAATGATGCCAATGATCATACAGCATTATTGCAAAATATTGAAAATTTTTGCACAAAAAGGTGCATCGGCCTCGTAGATACTAAATTTTGCACATCACACTTGAGAAATAGTGGTAAGTATATGAGAATATATAATCTCATTATCTGATAGAACAAACAGAAAATTCTTTAAGACTATATTTCCGATGTACATGTATGCTGAAGAAACAAACGCTTAAAAAAGTAATGATTTCAGGTAGAAATAAAAATATTATATATATATTTTATATTTTTATATTTTTCCTGTTTAAATTAGTAGTAAAAAGGGAGTACTTAAATTAGCTAACAAGAGCGAAATGACATCGATTCAATAGCAGTAACGTAAAAATTTGTACAACCAAGCTAAACATAGGATACATGGAGCACATACGGAAAAATATAACAAAGAGGATTAAGAAATACATCCTGCACTAAACAGTAGACAGAAGGGAAAAATAATTCACAAATATGAAGGAAGATTCTTTATTATCCAAAATACGAACAAACCAAATAATTAACATAATGACATATAAAAACATATATCCTATCGAGGACACCCCAAATCCTCCTTAAATAGACCATTAGTTCTTTGACCTCGAGTGATACGCCTAAATATATCAATGCAATGAAGTTATGCGGGTTCCAGATGAATATTCAGCTGATATCACAAAAGAAAAACTCATCATTCATAAATTAGACATGGCTCATAGTTAAAGTTATTTCGATGAATGAAGGTACTACAAATTTTAAAAATAAACACACAATTCCAGACAACAAAATCCACAAAATGTCGACAATATTTACGGGAGTCAAGAACTTGGTGAAAGATAAACCGAAAACTTTCCCCATTTTTCTCTTTATCTTTCTCTATTAGCTAATGCTGAAAATATTTTATGCAGATAATATTTGTCGATCATCAACTATAACTGAGCGCCTGGAGATCTGCAGTTCCTCCAATCTTAAACGCGAAATGTCCGAGCAAAGCGCACACACACACACACATACGTAGTGTATACGTACGTGTATAAATCATCAACGAATCACGATTATGTATATTCAAATATGTGCAATTTTTTATTCAAGAAATTTTCCGAAAAGTATACAATGTGTATTTAATTATTAATGATCATCCATTTATTATTTATTTGTAAGGTACTTAATGATTCAGATAGTATTCTTTTATTCTAAATAACATAAGAATTAAACTTATTTGAATTTTCTGTGTGTCTTATATCTGTTTAATTTATTGTTATAAAAGAAAACGTAAATAAAAAGTAATCCATAACCTTTAGGGAATATACAAGATATGTTTAAAAATACTCAAAACTAGGACATGAATCCGTATATCAACTCTTTCAAATTTAATGATAAAAATTGCAAATAAATGCAGAGAATACTTAGAAATTCTGACAATGATATTTTTGATATAAAATTAGAAAAAAAACAATAATATGTGAACAAATGTCGTTGTAAAAAATACATGAATTATTTCGCCATACATTCAGAAGTTAAAATTTAAGATAAAACTTGTTAATGATTTAAATTTGTGATAAGAATTCACGATGTATGATGTCATTAATTCTAAATGACAGAAAACATAATATCAATACTCCACAATATTTATCAAACTTTTTTTAGTTTCGGTGATCAATAAGATGATTATATTTTGATTTCAATTCTGTAGTTCTACAGCGTTATTTATTTCATTTAATGACTTATGAGTAATTATCATTGGTTGCAATTTTTGGTCGACATCCGACAATTTTTTAAAAACTATTTTTTGCTGCAACAGTCTATGCATACCTACAAAATTCGAAAATTTCTTTGCGGCCTAAGGTAATTGATATATCGGCATCATCAACTATTCTTCTGATTACAATTTGAAAATTGCTCATAACTATTTTAAAATTGTCAATTTTTATCTAACAACTTTATTACTCTCTTGATAAATAATTATATTATTCGTAAATCCATCATTTACTTATCGCAGACTCATTAAAAAGATTAATTAACATTTCTAAAAAATTACTAACATTATTTCATTCTTTATGCAAAATTTGATACAAATTCTTTGATTAATTTTTTAGTTATATTAAAATTTACCGACTATATAAATATGTGACTTTTTCAATTGTTGACAATAGATTAAATATTTATTATTGTTAATTTTGCAAGGATATTTATAGGGACTTATTAACATAAAATATAAAAATATTCTATAATTGAACTTTTATACCACGCAAAGTAAAAAAAAAGTAAAAAAAAAAAAAATTAAAAGTAAAGGATTACATCGTATATACGACGACCAAGTGATTTAAAGTAAAAATATTTATATGAAAATTTTAAAAGAAATAAAATGTAAATATTTGTTATAAATAAAATAATAATTAGAGTTATGACAGAAAATTCAGCAAGATTTTCATCAAGTACAGCAACAATGAACATTATATTGAATAACCGAGCATTTAAAATAATTTAATGTTAATGATAATATTATGATGAAAATATTATATTAATTTATGTAATAAATTAATTATATTTATAAATAAGAAAATATGTTTAAACATTTTAATATAAAATAATGCCATGATGTGCAATGCATATGTTAACAAATTATGACGAATAAAAAAGCTAATTTGAATTTACGAACCTAAATAAAAGCATAGATAGGATTTTTAGGTAATTTTATTAATTTCTAAAAGTTATAATATAAAAAACAAAATTAGAATTTTCATTCATTATAATAATACGTTATTTTTCAAGCAATATTATTGAACATAACTATTTTCTATTAATAATCGAGAAGGATAAATATTATTAAAGAATACTGTATAAGTTGTTTTTTTATAAAAGAAGAAATAAAATACATGGTATAATTTCAGTAAAAAATGTATTATTCGAGTGCTGATTACTATATTTGAATTATTTTAATATCACAGTATTAATTATATATACAATATATTAATAATCACAATAAATAAGTATATAAAGAGAAAATATTGCTTATTATATTTTACATACATACAAATATATTGATAAATAAAACATACAAAAATAAAAAATATATATATGTATATAATTTTTAAAAAAATTAAATAAAAAAATTGTATCAATATAAATATTAATATTATACAAATAATTAATAAGGTAAATAATTAGTAAAGTTACTAAGATTCAACAATGATATTGATACAGAACTTTAATTTTATTTGAGTTTAATATTTGAAACATAATTTTGAATAATAAAATAAAAACTTACCATCATTGTGTAGTTGTTTATATGTATAATATGATAATCTTCCCATTTTTTATTAATTAATCAATAAGATCGTAAAATGCATTTAAAATGAAATTTATAATAATTGTATATTGTGAATTACAAGGAACAATAAAATTAAAAACAAATAATTCATTATTGAAATGAATGATTACATTAAAATCGCTATTTGAATTGAAAAGTATTGAGGATTTATAAAATTTTTAACAATAAGAGAATATATTAAATTACTTTATAATTTTAGATCATTGTAAAACTATTCAAGAAATTCACTTTGCATCGTACAAATGTAAAAAAAAAATCTTTCAATAGTACAATCACAGTAAATTAATTAAATTAAATTTGAATGTAAGAAAATACTGAATCTAAATAAAATATATAAAACAAATAAAATCTTTGTTTAATATGTGTATAAACATGAACTTGAATATACATCTTTATGTAAACTTTTGGATAACCGACGCAGTATTACCAATTTTAGGAGGTAAGGATTTAAAAGGAGTCGATAAAGAAGCACAACTGTCATTATACTTTCAAGTAGTTATTAATAATAATTCAACCTTAGGATAATAAGCATATTTCTGAAGTTTATAATAATGTATACGATAATATGTAATGTGCATTATCTTACGGTAATAATAATAATAATAATAATAAAATTAAAATTAATAATAATAAAATTAATAATAATTATAATTATTATTATAATAATGGTATACACAAATTTTTTGCTCCTCATATGCTTCGCCTTTTCCTTTTATTTGATTGATAACTTTAAAAATAATACGACAAATATACGAAAACAGCTCGATGCTTTTTATATAATTTGTTTTTTTTTTATTTTTTTTTTTTTTTTTTTTTTTTTTTATAATTTAATAGGTTCGCTTTTACGCCAAATATTTGAATTTCTTACTTTATTCTTTAATTATCACCATGCTCGTACGCTAAATATCCATAATGCAACATGCAAAACTGCAAATTGTATTTTAAGAATAAAGTTTACAGTTTGGTTTCTTCTTAAATTTTTTTTTTTTTTATTTTTCTTTTTTTTTTTACTATTTTTAGTTACGCGTACAAATGGTAAATTGTGTGGATAAACACTTTTATTTATTCACACGAAATTTGTCTTCTCTTAATTATTTCTGTTCCATTTCTCAATTCGTTAATTTTAATGTTAATTATTCTGCATTGTATTTACGACAAACGAACGTATTATATTTTAATTTTCATTTAACTTATTTCGTTTCGATGTTGATAAGTAAAAGAAAAAATATGTCTGTATTGAAAAAGACATATATTAATAAATTCATATTTAACATTTGTGGATTCATTTTATAAAGGAAAATAATGAATATATAACATATGTAAAATCGATTTATTGCTCAAATTCTAATTATATTAGTTTAACGTTATTTATTTATAAACAACATTATCTATTCATTCTATTCCTAACAAGAAACATTTAAAGAAATAATTTTACTATATATTATACTACTTGTAGATTTTTTTCTTTATACTCTAAATTATCGGTTAAGTGCAAACCCTTTTTAATTTGTACTATACCGACATTGCGATTATTAAAATGCATCGCAATCTCTCAGTTTGTCGTTGAGAATGAACAGATGCAAAAATACATTTAATTAATATTTTTATCAAGAGACAATTACATATAATCTAATATAGAATTAAATGAAGAGTAACTACTTACATTTCGTTGAAATCAGGTATTTCAATGAAACGCTCAATAAAAGCAAACACTTTCATGTTTTATCCATTATAATATTTTTCAAACTAATTAAACATAAAAACAATAATATTATTAATAATTATAAAAAATAAAAAAATTAAGTAAACCTAATGGTAAAATAAAGGGATCTGTGTGTATTACTTGTACACAAAAAAAAGAGAAAATGAAAAACAAAATCGAAAAAGAATTACTCTTTTACTTAACAACATCAAAGCAACTGTTTATTTTAATCCATTTATTTAAATTCAATCATTATTTATATACAGCCATATTTTCTTTTTAATTTAACGCTTCTCGTTATTAATAGTACTTTTTATTATTTTTATGAATTAATGTTAAGTCAGATAAAATCATATGCCATTGAAGATGATGTGCGCCCATGATGTAACTTATATAAAAAATTATTTTTTTTCTAATTATTTAATATAGCAGTGATTTTGGTGTTACTTACGAAGTTATATACCGTGTGGCTACATGCTTGTGTACAAAACATGTCGCACACACTCTCACTCACCCCCTCACACACGCACACATACATTTACACAAATTTTTTATAATATATTTTTTCCTCCCCTTCGTTTATTTAAATTTAAACTTAGGTTGAGATCTAATTTTTTAGGTTACACGTTTTTCTTTCTATCGTCCTCCCTTTTTTTAAACATTACAAATCCTTATCACATACATAGAGGAGTATCTGGGTACCTTAATCTGCGCTTGTTTTTAGCTTTATTATCTTTAATCTTTAGTCGCTACATTTATTCATTTATTATTATACATAGAAATATCTGCATTTTCAATCCAAAACGGTTCAAAATTGCTATTTTTTCGATTTATATTTCTACCAACATTAGCTCTCATATTTACAATTATAAATTCATGTATTTATACAAAACCATAATATATTTATGACATTTACACTTTTTCATTCTAAAAATCTTTGTTTTTATTCAATAGCCTTTTAAAATTTGATAAATTAGTCATTTTACTTTTAAATTCTATTTATTTTAAATTTCATAGATGCAGTTCTTATAAGATTTCTCTACATTTTTATTGTATATCGACCGAGTCTAACATGCAAACGTATTCTTACTCTTTTCATTTATAGTGCACTTTTTGTCATACTTCATCGAACAAACTGTATATCATGTATTGCTCATTTTAATAATGAAAAATACAAAAAAAACAGTGTGCAAAATGAAAATATCCGTGTGCACCATGTATATTTAATGTATATACATACACACACTAATATTTAAAAGAAAATCTGATTCAATGAAATTATTGAAAAAGCATGGGTAATAACACACAGTATCATTTTTATACGCATATTTATATTGATTACTTGATAACAATTATTCCTATTCTAATTCAAATTTACTGAAAATAATTTAAAACATCTTATATACATATTTCCTTTTTTACCGTATTATATAAAATGTTCATACAATCTTTAAATAGAATGTAATTCGATAAACATCAAGCGAAAGAAAGTTAACAAATTTACAATATTAGTAAACATAATAAAATGTTATTGAATTAAGTCTTTAGTTATAACTTTTGACATGTACTAGTAAAAGATTCAACGAATGTTCATCTCTCAAAAGCAATTGTAAAAATTAATGATTATTTTAATTTTCGCGTATTCTGTAAGATTTACTCATGCACGTAGTATTTTTATTTATTTATGTAAGGCACTCTAGATAGTTTAAATTTGTTACTTTAAACATTATATTTATTATCGTGATTATAATCGAATATCATTCAGAATTTATCCTGTTTTAGTGCATGATATTATTTTAATATTATTTTAATATTCATCAGCGACGAAGCGAATAAAAATTAATGTCGTCTTGTTAGTTGTAGCTCAGATAACTTTTTGTTAATTCGTCACAGTTCTTGCTTCTTCTTCTTCTTTTTTAGTTTTGCTGTAAAATTCTGAGGTGTACAAGCACGTGATTAATCAACACACGTTAATTAATAATACATTAAAAGGGTTAAAAAAAAAAAAAAACTAGGGTTCCTTTACAGTATTGAAAAAACGTAAATAAAATTATTTTTGTGCGCAGTAATTTATGATAGTTTTTTTTAACAGTTCTCACATTATTTGAAATACAATGTGATACTTTTAGGTTTAATGTTTCACTCGAATTGGAGGATATTAATTGAATAATTTTTAGGTCTCATATCCCTTTTTCCAATATGCAAAAATAAATTTTTATTAAAACGAATTTTCAATAACGTAAAAAATATTATCAAAAACTACTTCATACCACTAAATTTATTTAAGTAAAAGATTTTATTTGTGTAGTAAAAAAGGAAATAATTAAGAAAATGTTTTATTAAATCTGCATGGAATGTATGGTAATTTTTTGTAACAAATCTACATTCTTATACAATACACAATTATAAATTTCAAGTGTAAAGTAACAATTTAAAAATTACTAGGACACCTTCAACGAAAAATTCGTTTTTCAGTAATATAAAGAATCTTCACACGCTTCTGCACCAATTTTTGTTGTGAGTTTTTTTCATATCAGTTGAACGATGATTTGCACCAAAATTGCACGACGCTTCAAAGAACAAGTACAAATAAGAAAAGAAAAACGTTATACACGTGTGATTCAATCGAAAACTGAGCACAAGACGAATTTACTGGTTTAATACACTTGCACAATGCAATGATTATAAATTAAATAATTTATGTATCGATGAGTTACTTAGTATTGGAATACTAAGAAATATATGCGATCAACTAACGAATACACATTTATACAAACACATGATTGATCAAAATATATTGCATTATGTATCAAATCTGTACATAAAAATTTATGTCGCATTATGCACGGCAATGACGTTTAAACCGTGAAATTCGCCAAGAATCACTGAGCTGTGGACTTGTACAGTCAATTTAAAATAAGGACGCACGCACATGCAAAAAAAAAATTCTTAAACATGCAACTGAGTTTTTTCATCGATTTTTTTATTATTATACTTCGAGAAATATAATAATTTTATGGCTTTCTTATTAATTTTTTATGCGCACATCTCTTCGTTTTTCATTCCCGTGTTCATGAGTTTATCATCGCACCGAAGAATATGTGTAACCATGCTTACATTATACATTTTTATGTTAATATAATATATCGAATCAAAAACGAAAAAGACGACGCAATACCTTCTTTTACATATCAATTTAAATCGCAACATATCGTTAAACTTTTTTTAAGAAGGGCTCAATGAGCATTCACGAAAATCTTTTTGACTTTTCCTTCTTTTCAATTTAAATTTATTTTCATTTTAAACTCAAAAGTACGCAAGTTCGGCGTCATTCCATAGCTAGACAATATTTAGCAATTTGTTTTTTAATTAATAAATCGATTAATTAATCATTCTCGTCACGCTCTTATAATTACTTTTTTCTGCCAATTATTTGTATAATATATTACGAAGGCAGCTTCGTACAAGGAAAAAAGGAAACAATACGATACTTTTCACCACTCGATCCAATTTATATCAACATATAAATAGCTTATATGTTGTTCGTCAATTTCGAGAAGAAGAGAAGAAAAAAAAAAAAAAAAAAAAAAAAAAAAAAAAAAATCTGAATTGTACATTACAATACATACAGCTTTACTGTCATTTTTCGGACTCGAGCTAATATCAAAGGAGCGCGAATCAAATTAGAAGAAATGAAATTCGAAAAATAAATTTTCACAAACGCTTACATTACTTCTAAATGTTAAAACGGCGAAACGACATTTCTGCGAGAGATTTGTTAGCGAAGCCATACACACTTTTTTAATACCACAAAAAATTCATTTTCATTTTCCGTATTTTCAAGAATCATCTCTAATTATTTTTACAAAAAATTAATCAAATGCTATTTCAAACAGTGTGTTTCCTAAAAAATTTAATTTTTCACTCTTGAATTCTATAAATTATATAATTCTTTTGAGGTGCGTTTCTCAAAAATGATTTTTACCTTACAATGAGTTTTGCTGAGCAATATTACCTTCGTCCATGTTTTTACTTGACATACGTGTTTTTTCCTTGAGAAAAGGGAAATAATTTTAATTTTATGCCATCGTTGAACGATCGATGGTTTTGCTTTGATTATCAATGCATAAATCAACGAAGTTTATCATTCCCCTGGGAATATTCGCTCACGTAAAGTGACGAATGAAAATTTCATCAACTACAGTCAAAAAGCAAAGAAGCAGCTCTCCGTAGAATATTTTGATGCGATTGATATTTTCTTCATTTCCTATTTTTCATTAAGCACATATTAGAAACGCAGAATCTTCTGTTTATTTGGTTACAGTCAAATATTTCACAATTATTAGTTTATTCAGTGACTGCAATTGTAGGAAATTGGTACACCTATTTATATTTAAAACAAGAGATCGTTTAAATATTTCGCACTATCGTTTATTATAATTTTTTTTAATGTGTTGTTCAATATTCTGTACCATTATAATCATAATAATTGACTTTATTTTTTCTTGTTTTAGTTTTGAAGGGGATGTCAAAGCTGTATAAAAATCTAGCGATACCCACTTAGCAGTATTAAGCTATTAATTAATAATTTTTTCTATTTATTATTAAATTATTTATACATGTTAAATATCATACAACTCCCAAAGTTCAAAGGTATCATTTTCGAAATGAGTTTGCCTTCAAACTTTGTAACATAAATATTCGCAAGAAATATATAAAAGGTGAAGGAGATAGAAAGACAACATAAAATTCGCACAATAACTTAAGGTTAGATATATGTAAATAGAAAAAAGATTAATTTTTAGCGCGACAATGCTTAGTTGGTAAAGTTGCAGAAAAAAAAGAAAAAAAACATTAACTCTCACATCCCTTTAGGAAATTTACAATCTCAACCACATGGAGTTTGTGATTTTAGCGACATTTCTCGGAGTGCGCATTAGACGTATTTTTAAATTTTTCTTTGCATAGAATAATCTTAACTATACATAAATTTATTTAATTATTTTTTTTTGTCGACTCGATTAACAAGTCCCTACACGACTCATTACGTCTCGTCGTTTTAAAAGATGCAACGAAAATCGCGATTCAAAATTATTAGTTTATTTATTAGTTTTTTGTTGTTGCTGAAATTGTAGATTTAATCAATTTTTTATTATTAGGTAATTATTGGCAGAACCTATCTATGTAAATATATATATATATAATCCTAACAACGATCAATGACTGAAATGTGGAAAAATATAAAACTTAACTAAATGTACACAACTCTGGCGCATTCCATACGCTTTCTTTCTTTCTGTCTACCTCTCACTCTTTCTCTCTTTCTTTTTGTCTTTCACTCTCTCTCTCTCTCTCTCTCTCTCTCTCTCTCACACTATCACCTCTCACTTTATATTGTTTACACTCGTACAAGCATTCGCAAAAACACATTGGTATTCATTATCATTATTATTTTTTTTTCTCGCTTACTTAATTATCATCATTTTTTTCTTGATCGTTCTCTCTTCAAATTTACATAAAGTACAAACTTATGAAAACGGGGAAAATCGTAAAACAGTTATACAATGAAGTCAGTGTATATTTTTATATAGCGCTTTCTTCCGAGGTATTATCGTAAGTATATCAATGAATCTCCGCCGAATTCTTCGTCTCGGTGCCTTATAATCGACCATCGTCATTATTACCTCCCTCCGCAATCCTAAATTACATATTTTCTTGTCACATAGGGGTGTCCACTTAATTGTAGTTAATGATAACATAGCACTGACACATGCACATTATTGTTTATTCTCGGCGAGAAGTAGCTAACAAATGCTGCGGGTACTGACTTTTTTTCGAGCACCATTGACGAGAAAATGAAGGCGCCGTCAGCGTTGTCGGCCGTTGAAAATTATCTGTAAAAAAGAGAGGAGAAAAGAAAAAAAAAAGCCGCGGCTCGGCAGTGAAATAGTGTCTCGTGTACAGGTAATTCGTCGTCGCTGCATTCGCCTTGTCTTATTTATTATCAATCGTCAATATACATTAATCATCGTTACAAATTCCTTGCTTCGTATGTAACCGCAGACGCAGTTTCACGCTTTTCTTCTTATTAAACTACTATTTGACAGTATATATATTAACACGTTTCTCTGTGATTTATCCTCTTACTTTCCCTTCGAGAGTTCTCACAACAAAAATTTCCCTTTCGTCGTGCACTCTAATCTTCCACTCCTAATCCCTCCTCTCTCTCTCTCTCTTCCTCTTTACTTTATCTTATACCACTTTCTTCTCCTCTCTCTCTCCCTCTCTTTCTTCCCCCCTCTCCCTCTCCCTCTCACTTTCCCTCTCATCCAAGTTGGCCCTCCGTTCCTCGGGCTTCTCTAGGTTATGAACCCAATTTTCCTTGGGACAAAATTTATTAAGCAACAAACGAGCACCACAATGCAACATTACAGAGATTCCTCGAAGGCAGCCATCAAATCGCTTTGCATGTTCATGTCGATCTGGCCGGCCATCTGAAACGATAAATAAATACCACGATTCTATGGCGGATCCCGTATCGAAAAATTTGGTTTTGGTTTTGGTTTTGGTTTTGGTTTTGGTTTTGGTTTTGGGGTTTTAAGGTGCCTACGATCGTGAGTTCCGAAACAACTGCCTAGCAGAGTAATGCGGCTACCGGTAGAGTAACGGCACGATCTAGCTATTTTTTGGCTTGGTATATTGTTTTACTTTTAAATTTTACACAGTTAACATTGATGCTTTGTATAAACAAATGGAAAGAATCTGAAATTACTACAAGAAAATTGGTTTAACGATTATATCGGATTTATTAATATTGCCTTCGAAAAATAGTTGTCACTTTTTTATTCTTATAATTCAATTCATTGAGACACAATAAGAGTAATTTTACACGAATATTTTTATCAATTCTCATTGCATTTATTTATTTTCACAGGAACAATTTTTGCAATAAGTTGATCAGCATTAACTGTCATTTATTTATAAATTATATACACGTATAAGAAGAAATTTCAATTTTTCAACGCTATAATTGAAGGTTTTTCGATTTAAAAGAAAAAGAAAAAAATTCCATTTTTGTTTTAGCTATGATTTAAATCATGGTATCAATAAACAAACGTTAAATAATAATTCATCAAACCAATTTTTTTGTATAATTCTACGTAAGTCTTTTAAATTTGGACATTCATTTAAAACAAGCAATTGTACTACATATAAAAAAATAAAATTGTCACAAAAAATTAAATGTTATTCAAGAAATAAAATACTAGTAAATTCTAATGTGCAAAGCAAAAATATGGAATCGTGCAATATTTAAACCAATGTCCATTATTATATAAATTTATATTATATTTAGAAGATGTGATGATATTAACTTAATAGACAAATTTAATATTTTTTTCTTAATATACTTTGAATTATTATAAATTATAATTGTTTATATCAATAAAATATTTAACTTCATTATAATTTTTATTGTAGATTTAGATTACTAAAATAATAATGTAAAAATAAATTTTTTAAATATTTTATAAAGTTAAAACATGAATATTTTAGAAACTATTGTACAAAAAAGCTAATGTGTAAAAATATTTCTTTTTTTTCTTTTTTTTCTTTTTTTTCTTTTTTTCTTTTAATAATTTTAATATCTCACATCTTCTTGTACTATTGCTATATAGAAATAGATTTTTTACAATGCCGATACTTGTATTTAATTAGTTATTTTAATCAAAATATTTAGTAAAAAACAATATAAAAAATAAATGATGTAGTATATTTGACAAGTGTAGTATTCGTAGTACTCGGGTGTGTAGACTATAAAAACAGTAATATAATTTTAATGTTCAGAGATAAATAAATTATGTTTCAAATTGATACGAATTATACATCAATACTTTATCACGATTATTAACTGTAATTTATGTAAAAAATTTGATTGTTTCAATAAGTTTATAATTTTTTAATTATTATAAAAGTAATTCATGTTATCCGCATTATTATTTATACAGACCAAAAAGAAAAAGAGTGTGTAAACCAATTCATCAATTAAGTATGATTCAATGCAGATTTATATCTTGTCTTTTTTATTTTATCGTATATTTTTTAATGTAGTAAAAAAAAAAAAAATTAGTTATATTTTGATAAAATATAATTGTGAATAAAAACAATGGATTACATCTTACAAATTAAAAATAATTTGTGTAAAAGTTTAAGTTTAATTTATTTATAGCATGCTTGTTTTTGAAAAATGTGCATAAAATTTTTGCTTTAAACATTTCCGTATTTAGCGAATATTATTGCACAAAACAAACTTTATCGCTTTATTTACACACATAAACTAGTCAAATTAATTTATAGCTTTAGCATTTTCCAACAATACTTGAAGTTGTTACTTAGTTCTTCATAGTGGAATCTCATCAAATAAAATTCATACAACAAGGAGCAACATAAATACAAGCATCGGCAGGAATGGCATGGGGATATAGGATATAGGGATGTAGGCGAGGCCGGGGTGGCCGCTATTTCGCAAGCCAAAGGTCATAAAGACTCACCGCCTCCCGTCGACGACGTTCCTGTTCTCGTAGCCTCTGGCGCTCCCGTTCGGCGGCCGCCTTTTCCTGGCTCGCCGAATGGCTCGGGCTGCTGCTGTCGGTCTCGGAAACTTCGGTGGCCTTGACAGCCTCGGTCCTCGTCGTGGGCGTCAGTGTGGCAGCCGTCGTCGTGGGGGTCGGCTCCGCCACCACCTTCCGCACCTTGTCCAAGGCGTCCTCTTCCTCCTTTTCGCGTCGTCGCTCGTTTTCCTGGCGCAGCCGCTCACGCTCGGCTTGTTCCTTTTGCTGACGGCGCATCTCCTGCTGCTCCAGTAATGCTCGTTGCTGGCGGTAACACGAAGAATATATTATTTTTTTTAGGACTAATGCAAATTGTTGTTGTTGTTGTTGTTGTTGTTGTTGTTGTTGTTATTGTTGCCGTAACTATATGTTTATTTTTGACGTACAAAAACGATTTAATATGGATAAATGAGATGGATTAAATTTGAAAAATTGATACCGAGCAAAATAGTCTTTATGCAAAGTTATTCATATTATCAATTGCGTAATTTAATTAGCTTCTTAGAAAGAAAACCTACAGTATTTTTCGGGATTTGCAAAAGAATACTATTGAATTAAATTTTTTTTTTTTTAATTTAAAGATTATATTCAAGTACTATGCATATACTTTTATATATAGCATTATTTTAAATATTATTCCAGAGCTAAAATATGTAGAGTCGCAAAGTTCGTAGTATCTTTTAAAAATATAAAAATGAAGAAAATGGTATTTTAAAAAAAGAAGTAATTTCTTTAACATTTAAAAGTCCTACTTTTGCACGCTAAAATATACATTTTTATCGATATCAAAAAAATGTTAAACCATGGCATGTAAAAAAATATTGTCAATATTTTCTTAAATTTTTAATTTTCCTTTAATTTTTTCAGTTTTTAAAAATAAAATGTCGCGAAAAAAGCTTTTAAAGTTTTGATTAATGAATTTTATTTTATAAAATGAAATTTCTCGCACAATTCGTACAATTATATAAGTATTTTTAATCCGATTCTAATATTTTAGGATACAGGATTTACTAATATTATTTTGAATGTAAAAACCAAAGCAAGCTTCATAATTTTATTCTTCTTCTCTGAACTTGATAAAAACTTAATGAATAATAGAATAATATAATAGGGCCAATAATACCTTTTAATAACAATCATAATAATTTTCATTGCAATATTCATGTAAATCGTTATAATGAATCTGCATTGTATTGTAAACCATAATCTTAAGATATCTTTTAAAATAGCTTAGATGGCAGCGTGAAAGCAATTCGTAAATGATAACTTGAATACAAAAGGCATAAATTAATCTCAGAATCAATGTGAATAACGTTTGACTTGGTTTCTTGTTTTAGAAACCTTTAGAAACATTTAGAAACCCTTGGAAATCGGAAACTGAATCGGAACCGAGGGTCGGGGGGGAGGGAGGAGGGAGGGAGAGAGAAAGTCCTGGGAACTCGAGTTTGTCGACTGAACTCACCCTGTCTTGCTTCTCCTTGGCTTGCTTTTTAAAGGCCTGAAAGGTGTCGCGCGTCGCACTCTTGGTACTCGTTCCAGCTGCTGACTGTGGACTCGAGGCCTGGGCCAACGAGGACCACGAGGACGCATTCTTTACATTCTGCTCCACAGTCTGGAATTCCCCAAGTCGCAAATTATTATCATAAATCTTTTCATCATTAATATCATTAATATCATCATCATCATCATCATCATCATCATCATCATCATCATTATTATTATTATTATTACAATTACTTTTGATTTCTTATTCAACAAGTTGATCGAATTTCCACGCCTTCTCAAATAAACAGAAAAAGAAATAACAGAGTCACCTTGATGCTTAAATTTTAATTTCTTAAATTACAATGTACGTTTCACGGGCTAAGTACTGACACAATTATTCTTGAATTTACAAATAGAAATTTCTACAATGCACCGTTTTCTTTTATTTAAAATTATTATTACTATTAATAATCGTTCGATTTTTATTAGCAAAAACATAAAGTTTTAAATGACCCTGTGCATATTTCGTAAAGATAAGTAATTTACATTGAAATATTAATGCATTAATCGAACTAAGCTTAAATAAATTGGAAAAAATTGAACGTCAAATAATTTATTGATTATTTAAACTACAAACGTTAACTGAATATTATTTAAATGAATAATTACTTTATTATTGCACATTTATTCCCTGATAAAATATTTTTTTACTACAACAAATCAATAATGAGTATGTTTAATAATTACAATTAATATGTAATAATAAAACATAACAATATTTTTAATTCTTTTTCAAAAGTCTTTTATATCTTCATTGTAATAATCATATAGCCATTTAGAGGAAAGAGGTTTGAAAGCAAAAAACTATTTTCAAATATATATGTATAGCATACCTTATTTTTGAAGGCTGAGGCAAAATTAGCTGCAGGATTTTTCGAATCGGGTGGAGTCATCTGTTTTTTCTCGGGTAATAAGTTCTGAGGGGTCGAGTGATTGCTCATCTGAGGTATTCCTAAAGCAGTCATTTCTGCAAAAAAAGCTCCGGCTAGAGCAACAATGCGACTCGGCTGATTATTGAGCGTTAGTATGGCGTGATTTTTTTAAATTCAAAAACATAGAGTGCAGGTGCAAGTGAGATTACAGTTAGAAGTAAACAATAAGGAAGAATTAGGAAGATGCCAAAGATTTTTTAAGAAGCGTGCTGCTTGTTATCAATTGTAAAAATCATAATTGTTAATTCTAAAATTAGTGTTGCAAATCATAATCCACTTGGCAAGGATTTTAAACTAGTTTTTATTAATATTTTTTTAATTCTACACTATTGAAATAATTAATTACCAAAAATTTCTAAAAATAATATAAAACGTAGTATTAATTATGAAAAATGTCTCTTATGCTTTTTTAATAAAAGTTTGTTTGCCTGTGTCTGATGTTATTAAATTTAAATTTAAAGAGGCAATTTTGACATTCGCTTTACTACAGGCAATCCGAAAGCTCATAGAAGCATTAAAAAGCACACAAAACTTTTTAAATTATATTCATAATAAATAAAGCCGCAAAACAAAGAATAATATATACAAAATTGTGAACAACTATACACATATCAAGTTTGAGAATGACGCAGTTGGAGCATTGCTTACCCCGTTGCCAATAGTACTAAAAATGGTAATGCGACTAGGGTACAGCATACTCATTAGTTTGATTATTTTAAAAAGCGTTTTAAAACTCGATCCATCTGAACAACTAGACAAAAAAAGAAGCTAAAAAAATGAATGATTCGAATATGGCGCAAAAGTTGCGAAAGCAAAGCAAAGCCAAAGCATAAAATCGTGTATAAAAGAAAAAAAAGAAGATGAATAAAGATTGAGAAGAAGAAGAAGAAGAAGAAGAAGAAGAAGAAGAAGAAGAAGAAGAAGAAGAATAAATAGTAGTAGTAGTAGAAGAAGAAGAAGAAAAAGAAGAATAAATAATAGTAGAAGAAGAAGAAGAAAAGAAGTAGACAAAGGAAACTTGTCCTTCCCACGAAGCCACCTACCATCCATCTTTTGGGGGATCTGCTGCTGGGCCGCGGCCGCCATGGCCATGGCCGCCTTCTCCTCTTTTTTCATCTGAAGCTGGGGAATCTGCATGGGCATGACCAGGGAGTGCGGGTCGAAAATCGATCCGATCCCCGCCATATTGAGGTTCATCCCCAGCCCGGGGATGCCGTTATTGTTGAGCATGTTCGGGGGCGAATTGTCCTGGCGCTTGATGTTGGAGAATCCGTTGGAGTGTTGCTGGGCGGGCTGCTGGGCCTGCTGGTGGTGGGCCGCGGCGGCGCCCATCGCCGAGGCCATGTGGCTGTTGGGGATGCCAATGGGCGAGGCGACGTTTATCATACTCTCCAGCTGGTTGTGCATGGCCATGTGCTGCAGGTTCATGTTTAGGTTGGCCATGTTGAGGTTGCCGAGGTTGAGGTTGGCGGGCATCGCCGACATCATGTTCACCGCGTTCTTCACCTCCGGGGGCAGCAGATTCATGCTCACGCTAGTGGTGTTGTTAGTTGTGGGATGGGCCAGAGTGGGTTGGATCATTGGAACGTGCTGTTGCTGTTGTTGTTGTTGTTGTTGTTGTTGTTGCTGTTGCTGTTGCTGCTGCTGCTGCTGCTGCTGCTGTTGAGATTGCTCTTTTTTCGAAGATACGATAGATAGGCTCGAGGCTAGTGTCTGATCGAGGCCCGTGTGTGTCGTCGTTGGCGCGGACACTGTTTTATTCGGGGGCAGGAGCAAGTGTGGGTTAGAGTGAATGAACTTTGCTGATTTTTGCTTGATGTTAGCAGATAGGGGCGATAATGTATTCGTTCAAATAAGAGAAGTAGCATAGTGCCGTAAGCATGAGAGTAGAATGATGAATGTATGAAGTTGGTCTATTGATTTTCGAGCAATCAATTGACCTCAACTTTTTCTCACTTTCTAGCAATGGCTTTATCCTTCTTAACACTAACACTTCTTCTGTATTTAGAAAATTTTTTATGATTTTTTGTATGTATTGCTCATGAAAATTCCTATATCACATATATTCTCATACTGGCAATATACAATAAAGTTTCATAAGCTTTAATTTAAAATGGAAAAGGTTTTCGTACATATTTATTTTTTGATATGATTGTAACGAATTGGCATCATGCGTCTTCAATTTAACTTTTCAAACAATATTCGACATTTATTTACAAAAAAAAAATTACTTTTTTTTCAGTTGTAATTCATCTATATTTTAGTATATGTAAATAAGTTCATAATTCGTTACATATTAAATAACATTACAACAATAAAAAAGAAAAAATAAGTAAACAAAAAAAAAAAAATATGTATATATTCAACCATTTCAGTACATCCAATTAATTAATTTTTTAAACAATATGCCGTCTTCTCGTAAAAATATTTTTCATTTATAATTTATTTCCAATTCAGAAACTATTCATTCTTTTCACTCATATTTGTTTATGGCTATTTTCTTATTATGATGATAATGATTTTTAATCATAGGCAAAAGACCAATGAAAGTTTTCCTTTGAGTTATCATTAAATCTATGCTTATTGAAAATCCTTACTTTGTTGATGTTATTATGATTATAATCAAATTATAATTAAATTAGTTGTAATTATTTTCTATTTCACACAATTATAATATTTTTTTTAAGTTCTTGAATAATATATTTCTTTTTTAAAAATAGAAATTATATAAAAATATTATATTTATTAAAATCTTATACGAAATAAAAAATATTAATTTTAAACTAAAAATTTGGCATGCAAACTGAACAATTTAATTTATATTTTAAAACAATTTTTCTCACTTACATTAAATTAAATTCAATTTAACATTTTAATTTACTTTATAATATTTAACATTATTATTTATATTGAAGAATTTAAGTAAATAACATATATGTTGAATCTATCTATGAAAATCAATTATTTATATAATATTTACTTACTTTATTTGCGTATTATAATTATTTATCATTAGGACTAAAAAAGTAGTAAAATATAAAAAAAAAATTGAATTTTTCAACAAATTCTTAAATTATATTTTATAAGAATTTGATACAGTACCTGTATTTAGAAATACAAATAAAAAAAAAATTAAGTATTCACTTTTTTATTAATAGTAAGTGTTTTAAAAAAATTTTGAATATATAAATGTATAAAATAATAACAACAATATTCTACATTAAATATTATAAATTATTATATTGATTGATTTAAAAGTTACTGGATATTTTTTCATATTCATTTATAATATATTATGTTAAAAACAATAGAAAAACAAATGAAATTGATCAAAGAATTACCAATAATCTATTTGTAAAGAAATATTGAATTAAATAAAAAATAAAATATAAATTAATTGCAATTTTTATAAATTTTTAATTTTCAAAACATTTTTCTGTCTTTCTTTTCAAATATTCAGATTCGATGATTTAATTAAACAAAAATTAAGTGAATCTGAGTTGTTAAATGTATTTCCACATAATTTTCTATAAGCCCAAATTTAATGAACATCAGAAAAAAAATCATTGCTGATCTAAAATTACCCATAATGTCTCTTATTAAGGCAACGAATATAGACGCCAATAGATCAATAATTATCTATCAATATTAATGTACAGAGCAAATTGTGTAGGTTATTGTTATTCTGTTTTAAATAGATGTGAAAGCTACAGCAAACTACTTTACCGACAATATTCTCAATATAAAAATAAAAAAATAAACTTGTTAAAAAGAAAATCAGTACTTACTATCAAAACAAGGGTCAGAAAATGAATTAATCTGCCTCAATGAAATATAAGCAGATAAATACAAATGTATATCAATACATAAGCCTTAATTCATCTTTATCAAAACTATAAATTACCAATAATTGTAGAGATTACAATTAAAAATAAATTGAAGTAACTAAAAAAAAACTAACAAAATATAAGTATTAACACATATTTTTAAAATAACTTTCATATTGAAAATAAAAAAATAAAGTTTCATTACAAATACTATTTTAATTATATTATTCTATTATTATAAAAAATATAAAATTATCGATATTTTAATTTACCGACTGTGCTATAAATATTGCAGTGGAGACTTAATTTAAAAATACAATTATTTTAAATCATAATATTTTTTTGAATTTTGATGATGAATTTTTTTTGAAATTTAATTGAAGAAAAAAATCAAAAAATAGCAAATTTTATAATTCAGTAGTGTTAAATATGAAATTTAATAAAACCACATTATTAAATGTTTAGATTTTTCTTAAAAAAAAAAAAAAAAAAAAAAATGAAATTACTGAACAAAGTGTGCACAAAAAATGAAAGAAATGAAGCTTAAAATTTTGTGAGAATAGTTATTTATCAGTCAAGTTTTAATAAGTTCTGAAAAACCAGTCTGAATTTCTTGAATATATTTTAAACAATATTCATAATTATTTGATCAAAATAAAAGATGAAAATGGAAAATTAACATTTATTTATATTGCTTGTACTACCTTCAAATAAAGAATACACATAGTACAAGTGCAAAAACCCAGTATGTACGATAATTTGTTTCCATTGATTTACAAAGAAATAAAAATTATGAAAATAATGTTAAAAAATTGAACTTTGTGCTCCAGAAGATGTTAGAAAAGTCAGTGATCAATAGACTGTGTACTTGAAACTGTTTTACAACAACAAAAAAAGCAGAAGTCGAAGGAATGTAAAGTATAGAGAATAAAGGGTCTGACAAAAGCTATTAGATCCATTTAAAAAAAGAAAACGATAAGTTTAATTTAGTATAATTATATTTGATATTAGGCGTCAGTAATGTAGCACTTTCACATCCACGTAACAATATACTGCTCGTCTTGAAAGGAATCGAGGACGGCGATTTCGATTTCGATTTCGATTTCGACTTCGATTCCGAGTCCACAAGCGTCTACCTCATTGCCGAACCGAAGATCTAAAAAGCAAGATTGTGCGTCAACCCACCGATACCTAGAGCACTGTACGACTGGAGCAAATCCGACTGCTGACTGACAACGCCCGGGACCACATCGTGATGCGTCAGCGAGGTCGCGACGTTCGGAAAGGAACTAACGACGGCCGGCGTAGCGCTGACCGTCTGAGGCACGATCGGCGATGTTACAACTGGAGGCTGCTGCTGTTGTTGCTGTTGTTGCTGCTGTGCCGGGGGCACGTTAGTTACTGGCGGCGTGGCCGTCACCGTCGAGGTCGGCGTTGCTAGAGGTTGACTCGCAGGGATGGACTGCTGCTGATGCTGTTGTTGCTGCTGCTGCTGCTGCTGCTGCTGCTGTTGTTGTTGTTGCTGCTGCTGTTGCTGTTGCTGACTCGCCTGGACCGGGGTGACGATCGGCGCCTTTTTGACGGGGGCCGCCGTCGCCAGGGAAGAGGGCCGGGAAGGTTGGGCCGGCATCGAGGCATGACTCGCGATCGGGACGACCGGCGCAGATGCTGCGGTCACCGGTTGACTGGCGGTTACCGTGGCTACAGCGACCGGCTGGGTTGTGTTGATCACCCCCAGCGCTATTTCGTTGTAGGTTTTGGGTTATTTCTCTCTCTCTCTCTCTCTCTCTCTCTCTCTCTCTCTCTATCTCTTCTCTTCTTTTTTATTTCTTTTCGTGTCTTTTCATTCCCTCTTTTACATTTTATCGTAATGCGCTACAGCTGAACTAGCTCTATGTTACGCACTGTTTTACCGACAACAATAATGTTAAAAACATATCTTTGTGACAAAAATAACTGATCCATGCTAAATTTAATTTTTATGCTCGGCGTAGTCGGCGAGAAGCTTCGCCACTCTACGATTTTATTTTTATTTTGCACGTCAGCGTTTTGCGCCGACTATCTCTCATCCCCGGCTCATTATGTACAGTTTTTTCATTATCAGTAAACTTGGTATACTTTGTGGATCTGTATTGTAATGCATTGTGTAGTATTGTGTAAATTAAAATATTTCAATGCCGCAATCAGCAGATGCTGGTAAAACAGTTCGTTAATAAAAATAAACCTTGGACATTCCTTTAAAATTTGATCGAATATCACAAGTACAAAAGCATTCTTATAGTTGATGAAAATATTCAAAGACAATGTTTCATTAGTTATTTTAATTTTAAGAGAAGTTTTATATTATATGCTGATATTGATATTGATCATACAAGTCGATAATGCTTGTGCACAAGATACATATTCGGTAGCTTTGTAAAGGAATATGAAATTCCAAATTTCATCTACAATCTGATATACAAATTGATATACAACTTTTAAATTAAAATATACTTCGATTTATATACTAAAAATATAAAATTTCTTTCCAGAACTATAATAAAACAGTCTCTTCTGTTTACATTGGGTAATTACATATTTGGAGATATTTCAGTGTTACTTGATTGTTGCAAATTACAAGGATAAAAACCATTTATCACATGGTATTATTGTAAGCAACAAATTACAATTACAAATTAGCAAACTTAATTTCTACATAAATCGAAGTAATTTTGATTGGTACAGTATTCGTATGGCAGATTGTACTGAAATCGAATTAGCATTTTCCCTAACACCACGAGTCACCGTGGTTTAGTGATCAAAAGCTTTTTTTATTCTTTTTAATATCATTATATATCTTATAGATTTTTCATAATTTTACAGAAAAGATCATCCTTTACTTGTACTCTTTGTATAAAATATAAAAACTCGTAAAATCAGCGAATTTTCAGATTAATATTAAATCTAACTATTACAAAAATGTTAAAAATTAAATAAAGACACAAATATATTAATTTATAAATATGATAAAAACTTTTAACAATTTACACTATTATATGAATTTTAAAGAATATTTTTATTTTCAACTTATTCAATCTGATTGCAGAAATTCATTTTTTATTTTTATCCAAAAATTTTAGTAATTTATATTCATGTTAAGTACATTGACCTAGTCAAGAGATTAAATATTTCTATAGACGTCATTTCAAATTAATTACACATTTTGAAACTATAAATGTAATATATAATGTAATAGTAAAAAAAAGATAAAATAAAAAATACGTTTTTATTTCATTAATAACCCAATGAAAGTAATCATTTAAATTTTAATATATTTTATTTTTTTTTTCTTAGAGTAAAAAATTAAAATAGATGTAATTTCAATATTATAAAAATATTACAAAATTTGAAAAAATACTTTACATCTTTATCCTTATTTAATACTGTATTTTCATTGTTTACTTAAAAATTCATTATAAAAAAAGGAAAAATAACATTTCCTAATTCAGTATTACACAATTAATGCCTTTGTTTTAGAAAATAGTGTGGTACTATTTTATTTGTCGATATTAATGTAAAAATTACAATTAACCAATTTTGTTTTTATTTCTCACTAATGGTAAAAAATTAATAAATAAAAATATATAACATGAAATTGACGTTACTCATTCACAATCAAGCTTTTATTTATCTATTTATATGAATTATCAAATATCAGAAAAAAAAGTAATGAGAAAAGGATAATAAAATGACTTCAAAATTGCATTTAAAATACTTTCATTGAAATTAAAAAACTTTTAAGTCAAGAAGTATGAAAATTGTACAAAAATTTCTTCTATCATATTTTTCTATTCTTATTGTATTCTAATAAAAAAAACTTATTTTGGTTAAAGATCTTGTAGATTTATACTTTTAAATAAATTAGCTTATAATATTAAAAAATATTTCAAACTAAAAAAAATAAAAACAACAAAAGCATAAATTATGAATTTTGTAAAATAAAAATACAAATTGTATAACTGTTTAATTTATTACATTTCGAAATTTATAATTTATTTTTTGTTTTCTTTATATATATTAGAAATATACAAATAAAAATAATTTGACCGTAAAAATGAATTTTATTAAATTTTATAGAACAAAAACTTTGACCGGATTTGATAAGATATTAACCAATATTTTTTTTAAAAAAAAAATGTATTTTGATTTACTTTAATATCTCTCGTCCAAAGTATTTTAATAAAATAAAAGATCTTTTTGATGCCTAAGAGAACTTGATTGAAAATTTTATAAAATTATTTTCATTCTTAGAATGACTAATTATTTTTAATTGCTATAATTGAATTAAAACAAATCTTTTAAATTGTACCAAAATTGGTCTATAAAAATATATTTTTACAATTTTGTAGAAATTTTCATCAATATTAAAAAATTATATACAGTATCAGACAATAAAAATAAAACTGAGATTATAGATTTAGATAGATAAAAAAAAATTTTTTAAATTTAAAAAAACTATATATATATATAAAATAAATATAAATATAACAATGAAAAATCCTCCTGTATCTACTGTGTACATACATAATTGTGTAAATGTTAATAGTAGTACGAAAATAAAAACATAAAATAATACTTGAAAAAAATATTTTTCTAAAATATAATAAATTTAACAAATGTCAGCGTCATTTGCATGACGCATTTAAAGAAACATTAATATATAATAAAACTTTGTTTTTAAGTAAAAAATGAACGTAACAATATCAAAGGTTGAAACATTGAATAAAACAGGTATTTTTAAAATCGTGCAAGTGTCCTCTTGAAAACTTCTCCTTAATACTCAAATCTTTCATTTCAAATTCATTAGCGATTTAATAATATTCCAAAAACTGACACTCGTATTAATCGGTAAAATAAATTCAGAACCAATACAACAATTAGTCAAGGCTATTAGTGAAATCGAAAATTCGTCCATTTTCGTATCAAGCAAAGACATTTGTTATACCTTGTTCAGTGGGATTATTGCTAGGTTGCGTGACTGGTGGCTTCGTTACTGGTCCCGTGGAATTTGCTGCCGATTGATTATTCATTAACAGACCTCCAGTATGATTTAAGTTTGAAGCCTGTATAGGATTAGACAATTGTTATCAAAATACGCTTCCCTATGCGCTCAAATCATTATCTATCTTCATCTTTAACCCGTGAGAACCTCCCCTTTCTCTCTCTCTCTCTCTCTCATCCCTCTCCTCCCCCCCACCTCCTTCTCTATGCATCTCTCTTTCTTTGCTAGCGCTTACAAATACGGCGAAACAAGTGTATAAAGTGGTAAAACTCGATTTGAATTTTCCAACTTATTTTAAGACTACTTAAATAAAGAGAAATGGATGATTGCAAAAACAATAATTTTTAAGATGGAGATTATTAAGTAATCTATAATGCAATTCAACAAATATTTTAATATATAAATCAACATGTGTACATTGATATATGTATAAATATATATTTATATATACACATATATGTATATGTATATATGTTTTTTTTATTTATAAATCATTAGTAAATAATAAACAAGATTTTTGAAACATCATTGAAATCATCTAATTGGAAACATATTCAAGCAACAGGTTCATTCTCATTAATTTCGTAGCTTTTCATGATTTTTACTTTGTTTTTACATTTATTGTGTAATAGAATTTTAAATTCGGTGGTCTCCACTTTTTTCAAATATTCAATCACACAAAAATAACTGAATAATAAAATATTTGTATCAGTATACTATTATATAATAATTGAAACTATTTAATCAATCTTATTGCAAATAAAACGGTTATTTATTCAAAAATTTATTTAAAATCAAAATAAATTATTAAATTAAAACGTGAAAATAAATCATAAAAACAATGTATATAAATTTTTAATTAAATAAAAAAAATATTGATTAATCATAAACTTTAATAGTGATTGATACTTATTTATTTATAGCCAAGCACTTTTTTGTTGTTGAGTTGATCGATAACAATCAATCAATTATTGAGATTTTTGCTTCAAAATTTGTATGTACAGTTACATTTATGTAATGGTGAAACTCTACATTTTTTTATTTGAAGCTAATGAACTTCTTTATGGCAGAAGCATTAAACAAGAAAGTAAATAAGCAATGGACTGAAATAACTCAACTTTAGGGTAAGTGCACCAGTGAACGAAGAACAAACTCTAAGAATAAGTATTACTTATTAATAATTTTGTCATGTGTATTATCAATTATAACATACAAAATATTTTTGTTGTTGTTCTTATTTTTTACTAGCTACTGTTTTATAATCGATGACGAAGATGCTACGCAACTGTCATAAAAGTTATCTTATCATAAGGTAGACACTGCAATAATTTTTACTTTGTTTTCATATTCAAGTTTTATTTCCATTTAATAAAAAGTTTAACTTTATTACAACAATTTAATAAAACACGTAAAAAGTTTTACTACAATAATTTCTTTACAGTTGGTGTTTTATATCCATTTTATAAAAATTAAAATAATTTAACATCAACTTTTATCATGCGACCTACCATACCAACCACGCATGAATTATTGCTTTTTATTAATAAATTACTTTGATTATTCATGCACCAAAGTAAGACTTTATACGCAAAACTATTATCAAACATTGTTCAAAATATCAAAAAAAAAAAAAAAAATATGCATAATGTGCTGCTAAAAAATAAATATGTAAACGATGTTCCAGAGACTCTTTTGAGGTACTCAAATAATTAGTTTAATTCAGGAACAACGATAGATTTCTAATTGTTATAAATGGAAGTATTTTTAATACTCATATAATATTTATTTGTATATAATTATGTATGTATATATATATATATATATACACACACACATATATATATATATATGTATGTATATATATGTATAGATACATAGTGTGTATATATATACTGACGTTATAGATTAGACGATAGTTGTGCAAATAATAATAATAATAATAATAATACACGTCTTACGTGAAAAAATGTATTCTAAATGATTTTATGTTTATTGTGCAATAAAAATTTACACAAATAGCTAAATAATTAATTATTATCGTAATAAGCGAATCATTCATTGCTCCTTTTACACAATAAAATATTACAGTTTGATTGACTGCAAATATAACTTGTAAAGAACTTTAGCATGACATAAATTGCATATAATTAACATATTTTAAAATATATAAAAATAATTATTAATCGCTTTAAGTCTTCTATCTATTTTGAACACCGATATAAAAAATTTTTTATTTTTATCGCTATATTATAATAGATGTAAACAATAAATATCAAGTTACAATCGTACAGTTCCTTCATATACAATATTTTTCCGTATATAAAAATTTATAATTACAGCAATATATTAAAAGTTAGATATATATATGTATGTATATTGTTTATATATATATATATATACATATATATATATATAAACAAAGATTAAAAAATTATCTACTACGTATATTAAAATTTCGTATTAGCATTAAGCAAATGTTTGAATTATAATGCCATAAAAAGTTTATAAAGTATGCGTTGTACCTTGAATATACGTTCTACTGTTAGTTTTTTCTTTATAATTTTTAAGATAATAATAATTTATCTTTACAACAAAATAGAAATTAATAAAAATATTGCAAATAAACGAGAGTTCGCACATCAGAAGATGTAAGGTTTTTACATAATCAATATTAGGGGGGCCGCAATGATTACGTTTTCCCCATAATTTATAAATAATCTCTTAATGCTGATAGAAATTATGTGTAAAATATGAAAAATACCTTGTGCTTGTTGCTTTAGGTAAAAAACATACTCCACGCCTTTACTCGTTCTACTCTATGTAATTTTTACGTAAATTTTAGTGCTAAGTTCACTCGCACATTTGAAAAACAGTATATTCTCGCTATACTTCATATTACATGATATAAAACCGTATGTATGCATTTGCTTTCGGGAGAAAGAAAATTTTCAAAAAACAAATTGATATATATGCATATAGATAGTCATAGTCATTACATCTGTTTTTATTTATACTTGCAAGTGTTTTTTTCTTTTTTTTTTTTTTACTTTTTATTTTTTTTAAACCTGCAAAAGAGAAATTACATATTCGTTAGCTCTAGTGAATATTTCGTAGTACAAAGAGGTACAAAGAAGAATTTGAGTAAAAAACAACGGTTTTTCCTTAAAAATTCGGTCGTCGTTGACTGGTGCATTTACCTTAAAAAACAGACGAAACCTAAGCAAGACCTACCGTTGAAACAGTACTAGCAGATGTCGTCGAGGCTGTCGTAGCAACCGCGGAACCTGCGGTGCTGCTCGTCGTTGTCTTCTTCGCCTTTTTTCGGGGCGGACGATTACCCGCATTCCCTGAAAATTTAATTACGTGCTGCTAAAAGCAAATCACACTCCTCCTCCTCCACCTCCACCTCCACCTCCACCTTCTCCTCAAAAAACGCACACTCTCTCTCTCTCTCTCTCTCTCTGTTTCTCTCTCTCTCTTTCTTTCCTTCTGTTCCTATCTCTCTCGCTTTATCACGGGGAGATAGTGGAGTGTCGATACAGTGTTGCGAGGATACCAACCATTTCTACCATTGCCATGAGTAGTGCGAAATCGAGTGTGGACGACGATTGCGGGACGACAGTGACAACAGTGACAATACCAACAACAACAAAAACAACAATTGTGACGGCAACGGCAACAACAACGACAACGACAACAACAACAACAACAACAACAACATCAACAACAAGAATATGCCATTTTTTTCATGTTATCGGTTATATGATTATTGAGTAATGAGAAATAACATTAGTCGAGTATTTTCTAATAGATTTTATTTATATACTTATATTATAATTATATCACTGTGTACAACAATGTTTATTTAAATATCTCAATCGTATGATTTTTCTGGACTTTCATCTTAAGGTTTACTTTTTTATTTTTACTTCTTCTTCGCATCCTTTTCTTCATTTACTTCATTTTATATTAAAAAATCTTTATACGCAGAACAATTTTTTCCTTCTCTTTTGCTCACTCTCTCATCATTCTACATAAAATATTCAAATAATGTGTCAATCATTCGCATATGATTGCGTGTGAGTGTTTGTGTATTTGTCTATATTCTCGAATTAGTGGGAACGCATCGGTTTAATTGTGTGTATGTATGTTTTGTGTGCACGGTTTTATTTATATATGTATAATTGTATATATATATATATATATATATATTCCTAAACACACGCATACACAGGAAATCCTGACACATACATATATATTATATACACATGAAGTATATGTATGTCTCGCTCGCTTTCATTTTTTCTTACTTTTTTCTTATTCTCACACTCTCAATCGCTCTTTCTGTTATATATTTCCGTTTCCTACTACAAGGGTAGTTGTTCTTTCATTAATAATAAATGACGATGACAACAGTAATTTGTGACGGTGTTTTTATTGAACAGATGAATGACGATGATTTTTGTTTGCCTATCTCTTTGCTAATTCTCTTGTATATTCCATGATACGATGGTAATCGAGTCACGAAGACAATTATAAAAAGACTTTTCATTCGATTATTCACAAAAAGAAAAAAATGGCTGAACTACCTGTAGTATTTTGTTCATCATAAAAGTCACTATCATTATTTATGTAACATTAAAATTTATATTAATCGTGAAGAAGAGTTTCGCAACGATTAAAAAAAAAAAAGGAAATAAATGGTACAATTGTAACTAATTCGAAAAATTATATTTCGTGAATGATATTTATACTAACATGTGTGAGTCATACACTCGTAGAAAGTTATAGCTCTTTTTTCTCATTTCTAATAAAATAATATATTAATTATCAATAATCTTTAGCTTTTCTTCCCCAAGCGTTTTTTTTTTTATTTTATTTATTTATTTATTTAATCAAAATAAAAAATCCAAGTCGCAAGGTTAGCACGTAAATATTACTGAGATCGGTGGCAAGAAAATATCCTGCTTGGCGTTGCATTTAATTAAATAAATATTATGTAAAAAAAAAAGAGGAAAATACAGAAAATTGATCGGAGTTTTCCGTTGTAAATGCGCTTTTAGGCAATTTAAAACTTGCTGTATCAACTAAGAAGTACTATAACTTTACCAGTTGAGAAAATTTATTATTTTCAGGCACTTTACTATGTTTACAGATCCATCTATTTTTATTTTAAAGTATATCAATAATAACTTTACTAAAATCCTTAAAAAAATAGAAAATTATAAAACAGTGTAAAAACAAGGGCGAATTTAATTATAATAATTAGTGTTATGAAACTGTTTCAACTGACTAAATATAGAAAAAATGAATTCAGAATACTAAATTAATGTAAAATTTCTTATGTAAAACATCTCAGTCGATAACAAGTTTATATGCCCGCTACCACACAACGACTCTAATTTTATATTTAAGTATTAAAAAAAAAAAAAAATATGGAACAAAATATGACTGAAACTGAACTTGAAACAAAGCAGGACTTTTCTCGACTTTTCGCCTGCTAAATTTTCGCGCAACTTATAAAACCCAAGTGATAAAGCAAGCATTCTTATGTATAAGCTTTTAAAACACAAATGAGTCAGTGTGCGACAATAATAACTTTCTAAAATATGTGTTATTTTTCTACATAAGCATGTAAAACCCATGTCCTCTCTCTCTCTCTCTCTCTCACACACGCACACACGCACACACGCACACACGCGTCTTGTGCTCTAGTAAACGTGCATACTCTAAATTATTCCAACCGAATACATCTTTAGCGAGATCTTCACTCTTATCGGAGTAGACTTAAATTATTAAACAAAAATTTATATAAAAAATTAATTAAAATATAACACACGCACATGCACAAACGCACCTGCAAACCGCGGAAGGAAATATTTCTTGTTTATTGCAGAAGAAAACATGTGAAAAATACCGTACAAGTATGAAAAAACTAAACATGATTCAACACGAGAAAATTATATATTAAATATACTTTCGCTTATTTTAATTTATATAATATAGCAAACCGAAGCCCAATTCTAGAAAACTAGAGAATTAAATTATCTCCTAAAAGAATGAAACAATTTTATCGGATTTAATATTAAAGTTCAAAATTTATATTAAACGATGTGAAAAAGAAGGAGGAGGTTGTTCTCATATATTTGTATTTTATTCTTATACATACAGTGTTGTCTCCCTCAATCTTTTTCCGTTAATTCTCTCCCTCACTCTCATTTTATCATTTATAATAAAAATTTAATAAAACTATAATAATCAACGATTACAATCGTGTTTATATGAGTTTTCGCTGCGTGTATATACAAAAGCGCTTGCGTTCCAGTTCTTTTCCTTCGATTTATATATATATATATATATATGTATAAGTTTGTGTATTTATATTTGTGTATGTAGGTATGTTTATACACACTACATTAATGCAGTGACACGCCTAAACACACACATTTATATATACACACACCCATTTATGCATACATATATACAAATATAAGTATATAGTCCTCAAGTATACACCGAAATAAATTTATTTATATGCTCAACGTAGGATAACACACACACCCGCGCGCGCGCGCGCGCGCATACAGCGCACGAATGGGATAATTATATGTGTATATTTATATTCACACATATAAACATATATATACAGATATGGTATACTTTTATATGTTTGCATGAAAGAATATAATGGAAAATAAAAATTATAGGAAATTAGTGTGTGTGGACTAAGGAGATAGCAAAGAAAAGGACGAAACGTGCAGTAATAAGCGGGAAACACACAGGTGAGTCGAGTGCAGTAGCTATCATAATTATCGTATATAAAAATGAGAATCTCGATTAAAGAAAAATTGGCACACAATTATACACCTTTTTATTTATTTTTATATACATGTACATATACATATACACACCCATATATACACCCGTGCATTTATGTACGTACGTATGTATATATGCATATATACGTACTTCATTTCGCAATAATCATGTGTATAGGACGTGTCTTCGTTTTTGAAGTAGGAAGTACACGAGACTCGAGAACACGGGAAATTTTTTTTATTTTGTTTTGTTTTTCCGTATGGTAACACGTAAGAGCGCGCAAGCAGAGCCGAGAAAATTTTATGACAAAAATTTACCAGAATTTGTGTCTATATATATATATTTTTTTCGTTCATCATGCTACAAAACATAATTCTCATGATTCAATATTATTAATGTATAATTATATAAATTATTTCACAACGATGATTGTATTAACTCAACATCATTTCAAAACACATTTGATTCTTACATTAAAAATGATACGTTCTTTCTTAAAGTACGCGTAATTTCTTATATGTATTCTCAACATTTCATAACGAATTAAAATATGTAAACATTTTATAAAACATGCTTCTCAAATATTATGATTATTATTATTATGGTCTTTATTTAATAAGTAATATTTATATGTAGTAAATTTTGTTATGAAACTCTCTCAGCTAAAATGGAAAAAATTAATTCTAAAGGTGCGAGATTTAGGTCGGACTCTAGGAAGAACTGTTTAAGCAAAATAAAATAAAAATTGAAAATAAATTTCTGGAAGGCAACAATAAATTGTTCCATTTTTATAATAATAATATTATTAGTGATAGTAATAACAATAAACTATAATAATTATGATATTAAATGATAATAATAATAATAATAATAATAAAATAATAATTATGGTATAATAATAATGATGATGATAATAATAATAATAATAATAATAATAATAATATTAAAGTTAATACCTTACACCGCACAATACACAAATTATTAATTAATCGTTATCATCGTTGAAGAATGATTTGTCTCTCTAGCTGACGCATCTTATTTATTATTTTCTTCAAATTACTCCCATTTTTCGTATCTTATAAGTGTTAAATTTATAATTGTCTTTTTCCTAGCTAAATATTCTTTTAGAAAAACCACAAACACACACACCCTTAATAGTTTTAATTTTCTAAAAATTCATTACTAATCGCGCCGTCCCATTGAAAACGATTTCGACGAGCACTTTTATACCGCGGATATTTGTACCTTCCATATGAATCGCCCAAGTCGTTTTTCTTTAAATCTTTCAAATCTTGATCTCCTTTTTAATTACTATTTTCCCATTCACCTGCGCTACGACACGCCGAATATCAAATATCGATCGCTTACGTGTTTTGCATTGTCTCATCACTTTATTTTGTCTAAGGTGTTGTCGGTCTTTTGTTTATTGATTTATTAATCCTTCAATTAAGTACGTCGCTCTGAGATATATTATGATTTTTTTTAATAATAATCTACGTAAAGTTGTACTCGAGTGTAACGCGGATCATCAGTAACCGCACGCACACTATTTAATATTAATCAGTATCGATGTTTCTTAACTATTTTTCCCTCGGTATCGCGTGATTCCATGATAATTGATATAAACTTTGTGTTTAATTAAAAGAAAAAATTAGTTATAAATTCATTCGTAGAATATACTTTGCTATATATATATATAATTCTAAATTTACATGATATCTTTAACAAAAACCGCTATCATGGAGCAGACATTTACATATATAGAAATATATAAACAAAATAATTAATTATTGACTAATAATTAATGAAATCATCTAGATTTGAAAAAAAGTGACGAAAGTAAGAACTTTTCGCGTGTGTAGGACGGGTCAAAATTAATCTAATTACAACTTTTTAACGCTAAAATCGAGAAAAAAAATAAAAAAGGTTATCGTTTAATGTAAATACCCGCACATTTTTTTTTTTTTTAAAAGAACGACAACTCATACACACATAATAATAATAATAATAATAATAATAATAATAATAATATAAAAACGCATAGAGTCTCCCGCTTTCTCGTTTTTTTTCTTCACTCGCACGTCACTGGAATATCGTTGATCAATCAATATTCGCAACGAGATAACGATCACAATGAGAAAAGCACAAGACTCGCTTCTTCCTTTTTTTGCTCATCATACGTGTGATTGTGTGTGTTATACTATATTATATATATATACATAACGTTCGCGAAAACGAGAGGAAGGCGCACTAAGAGAAAAAGAAGAAAAAAAATAAAAAAAAATAAAATAAAACTAAGAAACGAGAAAACGGACGACCAGATTGTACACAATATTATTTCCCCTTTCTTCGTGGACTTTATCTCGCCATCTTACGCTTGCTTATCATCTCGCACACTGGCTTATTTTGTAGAAATAAATATTTCTCAACTATCTCTCTCTCTCTCTATTTTTTTCTCTCTCTCTCTCTCTATTTTTCTCTCTCTTTCTCTCTCTCTCTCTCTCTCTCTCTCTCTCGCTCATTATTTCTTTGCAGTCGTATATGTGTCTGTGTGTACTCAATCTTAAAGAAGAAAAAGAAAAATAAAGTTTAAACGGTTTTTTTGTTTTTTTTTTAAAAAAAAAAAAGCACACGACGAAGCTTAGCAGAGTGCAAACAATGTGTCTGGAGGCCAGTGCGCGTGCCTTAACGCTTTTCACAACACTGACGTTTAACACGACGACTTTCTGTACTTTCCTTCGCCTCTTTCTCGTCTTGCAACAAAAATCCATTCTCTCTCTCTCTCTCTCTCTCTCTCTCTCTCTCTCTCTCTCACTCCTTCCTCTTACTCCCTTGTGTCTGAGTGTAAGTTTCTTGCTCCGTCAATTTATCCATTGCTCTTTTCTCTCTCGTTTGTTACTTACTCTATTCTCTGCCTTTTTCCTTCTGCGTCATTCAATTCCACTCTTTATCCTTCTTTCTTTTTCCCCCATCTTTTACCCTAATTGTATGCACATACTTGCATTTATTGCACTACAGACACGCTTATTTCTCACGTTCTTAGTTTCATTTTCTATTTTCTGCATTTTTTTTTTTAATTAGTGTAACAATAATACGGATTTGACCTTAAACTTGATTATTCCTACTGAATTCTTATTCATACATTTTCCATGGGTAATCTCATTAGTTTTTTTTTCTATAATTATCGTTGATTTTAATAAAAATATATAGAGATATTGATAAAAAGAACATACACTGACAAGTAATCATAAATACTCATGTTTTACAGTTCATATGTATGAATTACTTGTGCAATTTTTATTATTATCTTATCTGTTGAATATTGTATAAAACACTTGAATTAATTTTCGTGAAAATCATTGATTAAAAATCCTTTTCATTGAAATTTTTCTAATTTCAAAATTCAAATAAAAAATAAACCATATTTAATTTAAAAGTCCGTTAAAAAAATTTTTTTATTTCAAATATCATGAAATTAATTTTATGTAATTCTATTATTTTCCAATAATTCACTAAATTGGTGAAAATTTATTGAATAAAATATTAATTACTTACAAAATTTTATATACCTAAATTTATTTATTAAAAATTATTATTACTGTATACAGTATTTAAAATTACTACTTAACAATTTGTAAGGTTTTCATAGTAATATTAAAAGACCATTTATTTTAAATCTATAAATATCTTTCATATTGCTTATATTAATAAAATATGTATTATACGCATTATGTACATTAAAATATTGTATTTAAGATAAAAAATATTTCAACAAATGGTAAAAATAATTAAGCTATTAAGAAAAAATATAAAAAAATTTTTTTTTTAAATAAATCAATTTAGTTTTAATATTCAATGTTCCAAAATGAAGTTTTATTTAGAACGTAATAAATTGGAATACACAATTGTATGAGTTTAATTTTAAGAGTTTATTGTATGTACACAATGAATATTCTAGAATTTAATTATAATAATTATTATTCAGGATATGTGTTTCGAATCAATCATTAAATTAATTCTAATTAAAGTAAATATTTATTTACAAGTACTTTTAAATTTAAAGTTTATAAAACCTTATTTTGGCAATATGAAAATTTTTAATTATCGTAAAACGTTTTAATTCCTGAGTCTTTTCCTTGAATAAATACAAACGTCAGCCATACAATAATAACTTTCAACCCCTTTAATAAAACACGCGAATTTGATGTATGTATATGTATATATATACATATATATATATATATATATATACATATATATATTTAAATAGTGTTTCTCACTGTAAAAAACAATACTTAAACAATCATAAAGCACTGATCACAAAAATCCAGCCACCAATACACATTGTCTGCATTTTCCCGTTTATTAAACAGTGTCATTCGTTGTCTTTTAATGACGTACGTAATACTATTTTCTTGCATTTTTAAATTTAATTCCCTTTTTCTCAAATATTCATACACACACGCACACTTCACTCATGTACTTAAAAAAAAAATGATTTTCTCTTGATATAGCAGTATCTTATACGAAGATCCAACGCAGAATTCTTATTCACACTCTTTCGTACACCTTTCGTGAAGTGCTATTTATATTATATTATTATTATTTTTAGGGGATAATTAATCTTGATACGCACCTACTGTTACATGTAAGTCAAACTACGTAAAGGTTTTGCAGGTAAAACTTGTTTCATTTTAGTATTATTTTTCTTGCATTGTAAAATTATACGTTGTAAACAAAATCAGTAGAAAAATACGAATGAGGCCTGTCATTCAATAATTGCCAGTATCGTCAAACAATTCTGATTTTTATCATTATACACGGTAAACTATTAATAAAAAAATCAAATTAAATAATACTCACTCACTCTGTTTATGAAATTTACAAATACATTTTATTCTTGAATTTTTTGAGAACTGGCAATTGTGAAAAATAACAACCTTAAAATTTTATTACTATATAACGATATACCCATCAATGAAATTTAATGTAATTTATCATAATTTCTTGTAAAATTTTCCCACGGTTTAAAATGATTTTTAAATCTTAATAAAATAAAGTATTTTATAATTTAGTTATACTTTTAGAATAAAAAAAGGCCCTTTTTACATTATTCAAAAGGCGCATATTCCAAATTCAAGTAAAAAACATTCTCATTTATGATAAAAATTATTTGTCTGAAATGTAAGTGACAAATGGCTCACGAGGCATTTGTATAATACCAAAAAAGAGTTTTCGTTGTCCCCTTATAAATTTCCAAATAAATTGATAAAAATGTGGTTTTGTTTCACAAAAAGAATCCTATGTTTTGATCTGTAGTTTATATAATAATTTGTATAACAGGGGAGCAAAAAAAGAAGCAGAAACCATGAACCAAAGGCTGCCGTTGACTTTCGAGCAACAAAACGTACCTTCGACACCAACAGAGCAAGAGAAAAGAACCGATTTTCATAAATCATGAATAATTGTTATATATATATATATATATATATGTATATATATATATTTTTATACATATAATAATCGTTTAAACAAAGCTGGCATGGCATAATATGGTATCCTCTAAACACAGTCTGCACTCCACTAGCTCACCTTGTTCTTACCATAACATGTCGAATTTTTATATCATTATTCATTGTATCATATGTATATAAATGAAATAAAGCATTTGAAACTGCGTCAAGTTTCATTCAAACGCCCCTTGTTAATCAAGATAATGCACATTTTCAATTTATTAAAATAAAAAGTAATAGAAAAACAACATGACTTTTCACACATCTTATTATAATATGTAAATATTTATTCATTCAACCTTTAATTCACAAATACGATATGAGGCTCCAATGAAACTTGTCGCTAAATTTCGCATTTGCAAAGATATATCGCAAGTATTTCGACTATATGTAAATACATACACATCACCCATACATACGTATTCACATACGCATATATGAATAATCATAAGATGTATGTATACATTATCAACGCCGTCTTAATAAATATATTTATTTAATTAATAAAGAAATATTTTGCAGATAATAAATTTTTCTAATCCTCGTTAGAAGGTAGTCCGCGATATATTTTGTGCAGTCGTATTTGAATGTTTCATATTTTTCTAAAAAATACGATTTCTAATGTTTGACATTGCGCGTGTTTTTTTTTTTTTTATTATTTCTTAATTCCGATTCTTGCATTCTTTTCCATGCACTCTATCGCTCTCTCTTTCTCTCATTCAGATTCACTCTCCCATTTATTCTCAATCTATTTTTCTCTTTTTCACTACACTATATTGCCGTTAAACTGACTTAGCCCTCGTCTGTTGAGTTCGGCTTTAAAAAACATTCGATTTCACGACTTAATGCAATATGAAAAGTCCATCGAACATTGTAAAGCAGTCACCGAACCAGGAAGCATGTCTTATTAAATTATATATATATATATAGATATATATATCAAAGCTCTGACATAATGAATAAACAATTATGGATGATAAAGTGGTATAAAACATAAAATCTTGCTATGTATTTTTTAAAAGTTATTTACAAATAATTGCAACGCTTAGTAATAAATACTTTTACTATTAATGAAACTTAAATTAATTTTAAAAATATACAATTCTCATACAGTTACTTATTTCAATTATTTGTGTGCCATTCTAAGTAACTTGTTCTATTATTTGATCTAAAATCTACATTAAAATTATAACGATGCTTTGCATCTTTATTTTAGTTTATTATAGCACTGAAGAGCAAAAATTCATAACTTTTATATATATAAAAAAAAAAAAAAAAAATTCTACTAGTTTGGTCCAAAGTTCACTAAATCGCATGTATAAAAATTACATGCTCTAAAGATTGATCATGCTGCATGGCTAGGTGTTCTACTTTCAAAAAATTGCTTTCCGTATTTGATTATTATTAGTATTAATTATATATATATATATATATATATATATATGTATGTATGTATGTATATATATACATATGTTTTTTTCAATTTCAGTGCATTTCACAAAAAAGAGAAAAAGTAACATTTCATCTTTCACTGCATCCGTCGAAATAATTAAAATGATACCACGACCGGAAGCACAATTGTAAATTTTAACATACGTGAAAAATCTACTATTCCCGAGGAAATACGAATAAACTAAATTCTTTTGTTGTGAATGGTTTCAGTGCTTGTTATACGTACAAATTGTATTATCTGTACAAATTCTTCGCGGAGTAAATAAATTTTATAAGGATAAATGTTTGCGCTTTACAAAATACAAATTTTTTAAATTTTCATTTTATCTCGAAAAAAAGAAAAAAGAATCAAAAGTAACGAATACTTTCGTTTAGTCTTTACCGAAAATAATTTCGCTATCATTATTAATTTATATGTATTTTCGAGTCACAAATAGTCGTTAATCACCCCGTATAATGTTCGCAGAAAATACCGTTACTTTATCTGCTTAATTTTTTCCAGTTTTTCTTTTTTATATAATGTAACAACTACTTTATATCAAGTAGTCGTTTGTGTTCCCAAGTTGTGGGGGTATAATGCGACAACAGTTAGATGAGGTTCATATCTAACCTGCTTCACTGTCGCTCGAATCAGTTGAACTCGAGGAGAGCGAACTGCTGCTGGAATCACTATCACTGCTACTACTACTCGACGCCGACAATCTCGATGGTCCACTGGCTCCACCAGTTCCAACCACATCGACTGATTTACTACTGTCTTCTATAATATCAATACACAATAAAATTGTTAACTTTGTATATTTCGACATTTTCCTTTACATTAGAAATTTATATAATATAAAAAGTTTTTATAACTTAGTGTTTCCAATAACTATAATTTAAATAATATTTATAAAAAAAAAAAATAAATTTTTTAAAAGTATTTCTTAAAAATAATGGATATTAACAGTAATTTAATAATGCCATTATTAAATAGAAAAAAAATAATTTAATTATAATTAATTTATATACTTTGTCATATACTTTTATTTTAATTTAAATATATATATATATATATACATATATTTGTAAGGTTCCTTATAATTAATGATCTGACATAAAAGTATATTATAGACATCAAGAGATTATATATACTAGTAAACCTATATATATATATATATATATATATATAAATACTGCAGCTAAAAAATTTAATTCCCATCTATATCAATATTACATGTTTTATATTCAATGTAATAAATAATATATTGACAATTAAATTTAGGAAGTAACTTACATATACAAATTTGAATTAAAAAAATTTTATCTACTAAAATTCATAAAATAAATTAATGATGTACAATTAATATTTTGGTTCATAATCCTCAAATAACAAAAAAGCATTCTCATTGATAATCCACATTTACTGACCTTTTTTCATAGGCTTTTTTACATTTCCCAGCTGCCCTGTAACATCCTGTAACCTTTTCTCTAATTCTTGTTTCTTCTCAGCTATCTGTTCATCCTTGGACTTACCACTGACTTTTTTATCTAGAAATTTTAATACAAAAAATATAACTTTTATTGCAACATTTTAATATAAAAAAAAATAACTTAAAATTGTTTAAAAAAAGAAAAACTAATTTTGTTTGTGTAATTATTAAAAAAAAATTTGTGCATACCAAAACATAATATATTGGATTCCTTATATATATTTAATTTGTAAATAATTATAATTTTTATAATTAGCATATTATCAATATAAAGAAATTGATTATCTCCGTCATCAGCGTCATTCAAGACAAACTGTTGCAATTTTTTTTTAGTTGCTAAGCAATCAAAATGAATATACTATAATTGATGGAATAGAAGACATAATTTTTATTTTATTAATTTTGGAAAAACAGAAAGTGAAATGCAGTTTCATGTAAAATTAGAATTCAAAATTTTACCGAACCCTTAAATAGACATTAAAACTGAACTTATTGTAGAGCTTACGTGACATTTTTCGGAGGCAAGATGCAACATAGCTTTCTAACTCTCTGAGCGTCGACGGTTTTAATGTTTCAAAATCAATTTCTATTTCATCAGGATTCGAGTCCCTCAACGATGGTTCGCGTGATTGAATTATATGCACTACACGCCCCAGCTTGTCACCTGTACAATAAAATATACAATAAATAAATCTTACATTAATTGATAAAATATAATATATATTGCTAATCGTCAGAAGTTTAGTTTAAAAAACGTACCAGGTAACCTATTAATATCCAAACTAAGCTGCCTCTTCTCATCGTAGGACATCGGCTTCGCATTGTCCTCATCTTCCGAGTCAAAGGCAATAGCAGGTGGTTGATTCGCTGTATTCTTCTTTTTGTTTCCCGCTGACCGACTATTCGTCTTGGGCCTCTTATTTGCAGGGTTGGTAGCTGTAGCTTTACCTGGTCCTCTACCTTTGCCCTTTTGGCCCTTGGCATTCACTGCTACCGCAGCGGCTGCCGCTGCTGCTGCTGCCGCCGCTGCCGCAGCTGCAGCTGAACTTGGCGGTAGATGATGACCTAAACATACAATGACAATTGAAACAAATTCCTATGAAACTGATGTTCAGTAATGATAATAAACATTAATACAATGATATTGTGTAGTATTAAAAAAAAAATAATAAAAATCATAGTACATATTTACAACTCGAATTTACCATTTGAAATCAATCAACTTGAAATGACAAAAATTAACGTAAGTACAAAAAAAAGATTCAAAATAGTAATTATTTATTATTAAAATTATTTTCTTAATTATTAATTTTTTTTTGTCATTGTAAATTTTCACTTTTTAATCATTCACCTATATTATAACGCTTTACGGTTTATTTAATAATGGATTGCATATTCAATTTTAGAATATTTCTCTCAAAATTAACAAAAAATATAATAATTGTAAGCTCATAATTAAAAATTTAATACTTATAAAAAAAAACTTAAATATGTTTACTATTTACCTATAATTTGATTTTGAAATAAACTTTCAAATAAACTTAGAACAATCAAAAAAATATTTTTACCTGCTCCCAATGAAACATTGGCTAAACTAGCACCGACACTATCCGATACGCTTCTCAAACCTCCTCCTGGTTTCATCAATTCTTTCATGGCACCACTATGTCCACCTGCCATCAGGTCCTTGCTGTTAAGGGGTTTAGTCTTGTTGAGCTTATCAGGCTTCTTCTTTTTACTCTTTTTCTTACCACTCTGCTCAACAAGTTTACGCATTTGTTCTTGCATTGCTTTCAGCTATAAAATGAAGTACAGAAAACTGAATTAATTTAACAAAATTAAAATATTATCATTTACATATAAACTATCTAATATGTATGAATTTTGAAATTTCTAAATAAATTTATAATATTAAAAAATGTTTATACATATTTTAAAACATATAAGTATGCTCTTTTATTAATTAATTAAATTAAATTTGACTTTTACCTCTTGCTGTAAGGCAACTAATTTCTGCGTCCTTTCTTCCTCTGAATCATCAGAATCGGATGATTCTTCAGAAACTGAACTGCTGCCACTACTATCTGAGCCTTTTATACCAACTAAACCACCTACTGGTTCATCAGGGATTTTTGCATACCTTTTGGATCAATAATTAAATTAAATTTGTAATTATATTATTATATTTTCATTAAAGTATTTCATAAAAATATTAACCTCATTTCAAAAACATCTTGTAATTTTTTTGCCATTGCAACAACATCATGATCAGGAGGATTGTATTTATAACAATTTGTAAATATAAGTCGCACATCAGCAGCGAACTCCAAAGCCGTATTATACTCCCTCTTATCCATTTTTAACTATAAGGATAAAAATATAAATATTTGTAATACATTAAATATGTTTACACCTTGTTAAATGATAAATTACTTTAAAAATAATCTTTCTGCTATAATATATAAAATATAATTCAATATTTTTTCAATTTAAATGACAACTATAAAAGTGTAAATAACTTTGTGAAAAATACAAACAGTTTTTTGCAGGTAACTTTAAATTTCTATTTTCATTTATAAGGAAGTATATTTTTTTATCTGATAAAGTTATGTTACAAGAAATGCAAAAATAACAAACCTTAACAGTACCAAGATCCATAGGTTTTTTGATAATGTCATGATAATCATGAAGACCTAAAAGTTCTGCATCAACAGGCTTGTAGAAAGGCCATGCATAACTCTGTAACATTAAATAAAAATATTGATATCTTCTCTTTAATCATTAATTTTTTTTAAATAAATTGTTATAATTACCGAATGTTTCTTAGAGAATAATTCTTTTAATATTTCATTACATGATTTTAAAGCATCCGAGAGTTTGTCTTTCAACTTGTTGCCTGGATGTTGAGGCTAGAAATAATAAATATTTATTGATTTATTATTATTGTCAGATATTGGTAATTAAAATTTTGTGATATAAATTTAAAATAAATTTGATTATTTATTTTAATAACAAATTTAAAACTGCAAATTATTTATTTAAAGTTTATGTGCAAAACCTATTAAAATGATAAAATATTTAAATGAAATAAATCAATTTTTGTAAATAATTAAATTTAGAATAATTATTATAATGAAATAAATAGAATTTGAAAAGTTTGTTATTAAAGCTCTTTAACACATTTAACAATGAGATGATTGATGGAATTCTAATTTATGTAGAATTTATGTGTATCGCTTAATTTATTCTGAATAGTTTTCTTAATTTGTATTTGTACTCAAAGTTATATGTATGACTACTATAAGCTCCTTTATAAATAAAAAAAATCACCAAATTTTGATTAATTATGATTTTAAATTAATGTTAATTTTTTAAAAATAGATATATAATGAATGGCTCATTTTCCCATTATTCAAAAATAATTCTTATAGAATATTGAATTCAGTAGTTACTTTAAAATGCAGTATTTATTTTAATGAATAAAATATTCTTTTAAACATATTTGCAGCATATGCAACAACTACAAATGTATGTTTGAAAAAAACTTAAGTTTTTTAAATTTTTATTTAATGTTTAAACATATATTTAAAAACCTAAAAAAACATCACAAATGAATGGTGAAAGTTTTGAGATGATAAAAATGAATGTACCTGTTGGGCCATAGCCCCCATCAGGGGCATGTTGGCCTGATGGAACGGCACCAGGCCGTCTTCTGCTTGCCTCGTTGGCTGAAACAGCCCCATCAACCCACTGTTAGTACGTAATGTAGTGACTTGGTTATACAAGCATGCATCAAAGACATTGTCACATATACCATACTATTCAATGAATTTGATTTTTTCAAAGATGAATAACTTAAACCTAACACTATTAAATATTATACTCCTCTTTCTTTAATATTAAATTGTGATATTCCAATCATTTGTGTAAGCTACATAAAATGATCAAAATTACTGAATTTAAAATAACAATAAAATACAAATATAGAACTACAAAATGAATAAATTTGATTGTTTAATAAAACAAAAAATACAATAAAAAAAAAAAAAATAGAAAAAAAAATGTAAATATACACTAACTACTGATATTGTTTTAAAATTATATATTTGTAAAAAAATTTTATTTTTCAGATAAACACAAATTCTATGTATAATTTGAATATTTACTAAGAAATATACTAAATCAAAGATTTACTAAAGAAGTAATTATTGCAAACAATTTGGTATACTCAATAATTACTGAAGTACATAAAGTAAGAAAATATATATAAATCTATAATTGAATAAGGCGCAAATTTAATTATGTCTTTACATAATTTTGATATTATGTTAATCTCAAACAGCAAGTCATAATTAAAATTGTAATTAATTTAATCTAATTCTCAATTTATACTTTTAATTTAATAAATATACATGTATCTGTAGATTTATATTTTATTACATAGAAATTATTTTCATATTTTATATTATTCTTTTAGTTAAGTTAGTATTTTATCTTAAAATAAATTTTTATTTAATTTCAAGTATCTACATTAGTTTGATCGAATAGGTAGCATAATTATTTTCTTTCATTTTTTATGAAATTACAAATTTAAAAAGTAAAATATTAAAGATCATGTATATAAATTAAATTGTTCAAAATTAACACATGCATATGTATTTTAATTAATTAAAAAATAATGATATTGCATAATATAGATTTCAAATAACATTTATAAATTGAAAAACGTTTTATAAATTTTTAAAAAAATAAATATTGTTTATATAAAATTTATGTGAAAATAGATTTTTTATACAGATTTATATCATAAAAATGTTTTATAAGAATACATATTTATTTTAAAAACATAGTATACAAAAAAATAGTATAAAAAAAGAAACTTAACTTGTAAGAAATTATTTATTATAATTTATTTTACGATAAAGCAAATTATAATTTTTCCCTATTTAGATTTTAATGAAAATAAAAAATACAATCTGTACAAAATTGTTTTTTGTATAACATTGCATATATATTTTAATTTTTTATACCTTCATGCATATACTCAATACCAAAAAATGATTAAAAATATATTATTTTTTTATTTTTCATACAAAAAAAGGATGTCTACACAAAAAAATTCAAACATTTTATTCTAAATATAATAAACAAAATATTAAATCTTGATAGAATTATTATTCTGTTTATTCATACACCAACATTTGTATCCATTAAATTTTAACACAACAAGAAACAATAAAAATTATTTTAATTTGCATACCTTCTTAATTTGTCTACCAGACTCTCGCCTTGCAGGAATCTTGGCATTTTTCGAATCCAGTGGTGGATAAATGGGGTCAAAAGAGTTTGCAGTAGGAGTTGTTGTATCGGCCTTTCTTTTCACCCCTTTTTTAAGTTTGGCAGGTTGTGGGGGTGGTATGACAGCTGCCGTTGGTACCTGTAAAATAAAAAATATAAATAATGTTAACAAATATTTACATTTTTTATTAGCTCTAATAAATTACCAGAAAATAAATTTTTACTTTTATCGATGTCATTTAAAAAAATATTTTTAATAAGTTTAATTTAAATAATTGATGTATCTTTATAGATTGTATTATAACATATACAATATTTATTTATGATATTTTAAGGGTACTTTTTACAATTTTAAACTATTTTGTTATTCAATAAAAAAAAAATTCACTTTTAAAACTAAAGAATAAAAAAAATGATAATATTGATTTATGAAATTATTTTAATATAAAAGAAATATGTAATTGATATTCAAAATTAAATAAAAAATATCATAATTTAATCTTAAAATACAATTTTTTTTTTATATTTTTAAGTCTAAAAAGTCTTATTATCTTATAAATTATTTAAAAATGAATGATTTTAATATTGTTTTATGAATTAATAATGATATAAAAATATATGTATAATATATAAATAAATACATAACAAATATATATAATTTGAACCTACATAGATATATTAATTATTTCTCAATATAAGTATTATAATCATTATATGTAAAATTTATACAAAATCAGTATTCTTCCACCATATTATCTATACTATTTTCCATTGATATAATTAACTTGTCATTTCGACATACTACATTTATGGTTATTTTAAGAATAGAAAAATAAAATAAAAAATTTTTTATTAATAGCAAAATTTTTCTTTGATATAAATAAATAATAGACGTTTATAGGAGTCTCATAAAATTATATATAATTGAAAATAATTAAAAGAATATGTACATTAAATCAATCAGATAAGTAAATCATCAAAACTAGTATTAAACTAATAATCTTGTAAGAATGAATATAAAGACAAAGTATAATATAATTAAATATGCAGAGTTATTTAGAACATTATTGCCTAAATATACACTTAAAATTGCAAAACTGTGAATCAGAATAAGGAAATCGTAAAAAGTAATGAACATCACAAATAAATATTAAATACTTATAAATTAAATAATTTCATTAGACTTTTTAAAAATCATTTAATTATAAAATACTGTTTTTGTTGATTACCTTTAATTTGATAAATCAAAAGCATTTTTTTTTTTTTTCGGTCTTATTATACAACTATATAGTATATATAATATACAGTGTAGTATATTTGAGTTTATTTATGTTCTATTTGATATTTGATTATCTGTGTTTGTTTTAGAAAAAGGATTATTGTATCATTCCTTCAAAATAATTGTCAACAAATTTATAGTTTATAAATTCAATTAACAAATTTATTATTAGTAGAAATTTTTGAACACTTATTGTGTAAAAAAAAGTAAACTGTGTAATTTTAATAAAAAACCAATAGTTCATAATTTTTATAATTTTAGTAACACATTTATAATTAATATTATATAGACAAAAGATTTTAAAGTAACTGGTAGCAATCAAAAGATATTTTTTTTTTTTTTTAAATTTAGTATTTAAGAATTATTGTTCCAGTGTTAAAAAAAATAAATAAGTATCAGTATTTTAAAAACATATTTAATATTTGTTAAAACTCTTATTGATTAAACAATAATTTTATAATTAATTTTTAATTGTGCAAATAATTTGAGAAAAATAATTAAAAAATAATAATTTAATAATTTGACATCGATTACTAAATTAATTTAATTTCATTTAATTTCAATAATTTTTTTAAATATTTATAACAAATAAAATTATTGTTGTATGTAAAATATATTACTTTTTTATTTTCAAAATTATCAAGTTATAAAAAATTTTTGTAATACCGTCATAATATATTAAACTTTCAGTAACATTTATTCACTTCACTGTTGTATAAATAAAATTTTTAGTGTATATCAATAATTTTTAGTAATACTTTTTATTGTATAATATTTACATTTTTAGTAATTTTAAAGCATATAAATCAAACAAATTAAAATTAATGTGCTTAAATAAAATGAGCATTTAAAGAGAAAAGCTTGAATATTGAAATAAATTGAAAAAGATTTTTATTACATTTTTTAAAATACATATTACTTGTTCTTAAACCGATATAATTTATCTTTTTATTTATGAAAATTATGAATAAAAGTTTATTAAAGAAAACTTAATTCATAATATTATATGATCAAAAAATCTCTATATAACAATACAATTAAAGATTAAATATTAAAAAATATCACTTCTAATTAAAACCATAAATATTAACACTGCATAACTGTTTTTAACAAAGTCAAATCAGATTTTTATTAAAAAGACAAGCGTCAACTTTTTAATTATAAAATAAAATTTATGTAACTTTATCAATTATGTAATAATTACAATTATAAACACTTCCCAAGAAATGTAGGTCATATTATTACGAAGCTAATTGGCTGAAGTTTGCTTCTGAGATATGAAACAAAATATAATAAAAATAAAATTATTTAAAAAGAGTTAATAACGCAACTTGATCTCCAATCAAATACGGTTTAATTATTAAAACTATATTAATAAAGTGCTATCAAGATGAACATCAAGGTGCACAATGTCTACCCAATTCGTTTTAAATACATTAAGTTGAAATGGAAATTTTAACTAACCTGAGGCGGTGCCACCACCGCCGCGGTCGTTTGCGCGTCCAACGCGGGTTGGGCATGATAACCCGTTGTTGGCGGAACAACTTGCGGCGGTAGCGAGTTGTGAGTGGCCATCGACGTTACCCCCGCAAGACTAGCCGCCGTGGGAGGCGCTATCGTAGTTGTATTGGTACTACCGGGTACCGAGACCGGAGCTTGGGTGCCGAGTGGCGGCATCGGAGGTATCGAGCCCGTTGTGCCCGTGGTCGTTGCCGTTGGCACTGTCATGCTATTCGGCACACTCGAGGATACTGTCCCCGCTCCTGAAGATGGCCTACCTCGACCTGGAGTCACAGTGGCCCCAGGAGTACCTGGAACCGGTGCTCCCGCGATTCGGCCCACCCCCGCGGGCTTTTTGCCTTTCGGACCTTTTGCTACTGGAGGATCCAGTTCCACCTCTTCCTTTGGCATTTGTGCAACCTGAGCATATGCAAACAATAAAATGATCAACATTTATCCACAATAGTATTCAACTTTTATCTTTTTGATGTATTAAATTTTAATGCATTAAAAATTTAATGCACAGTGTATGACTAAATTTTATATATATTTCTAATTAATTTGTTCTAGAATTAACTACAAAATAACCGTAGTAAAATTTTTAAATCATTAGTTACAACAAAAATATTATAGATACTATAAGATACTATAATTACCTTTGTAAGAAATAATTTTTCGAGGGTTTGTGCCATAACCACGACATCTTCGCCAGGTTTGTTGTAGACATAGCAATTCGTGAACATAGTATTGAAGTCTTGAACACATTCTTTGCCACTCCAATAATATGTATTTTCTAAACGCTTTTTTATCGTTCCCAGATCCATTGGTTGTTTGATGATTTTGTGATAGTCCTAAAAAAAATATTACAAATATTTAAATTTTGTTTTAATTAATTACTATTAATTCATATAAAAATAATTTCTTTGGATATGTACATAAATTCTTTTTATTGATAAGCAAGTTGACAAATAATTTAATTATAATACTGTTTTAGATTTTTAAAAAATGTAAATTATTCTGTTTTCAAAAAAATCTTTTATATTTATATTCTTATTATTATTATTATTATTATTATTATTTGAAGTATTTTATAAACTACATATTTAAATCTACCGGCAAATTGAGCTTTTTTGCGTCTACAGGTTGCTGGAAAGGCCACGCAAATTGATGCTTCCATACTGGCTTAAGAACGCCTTTTTGAAGAAATTGAAGCTGATTAGTAACCCTTCCTGGTCGATTTGGGGGTGGAACGACCGGAGGTTGAACTACGCCGTTCACCGGATCCACGGGCGGTTCTTCTCGTGGAGGCGGTTCCTTCGCAGGAGCAGCTGGCGTAGTCGATGCCTTGCCAGGGGCGCTCGTCTACATAATATGAACAAACATGCAATTTCTCTTGCTTTTCAAAATTTTTTATTTTACACATAATGCGACTACAAATTTACTGACACCGTGATTTTTTTAAAATTTAATTGATAACTACTTTATGTTTTTATAACAGAGGTACTCTAGAATTTTGATCACAAGCCCCCATATATTTATAGATCTAAATAAATGTAAAATAAACTATAATCTGTAATAATTACAGATTGAAAACAAAAAGTTTTAAATAGATTAACAAAATTAAAAAAAGGATTGATTACATTAAAACAAATATTCTTTTTTTTTTTTTTTTTTTAAATTGACAGCTTATAAGCCAAAAGATTTTAAATTAATCTTTATTTGATTCTACATAATGATTAAAAATTCTTTTTATTTATTACTTAAAAATTAAATTATAGCATGCATAGAAAAAACTGCAACATATAATATTGCAAAAAAATTTTTAAATAAATTTATAAATTGTTATTCTTGCAGTGATCATTTTGTTTCAACTATGTACAATAAATTATTTTTACTTCTAAAATGAACACAAGTAGTATAACTTATTTATATAGAGATACTATAAAAAAAAAAAAAATTATTTATAAAATCTTAACAAAGCTTGTTATATTTACTGTAACATAAAAAACATTTTTTACATTATACAAAATGTGAACTGAACAAGATTAAATAATATATTTTGTATTTCACATTTATATATTATATCAGATAATATTAAATTATTATATCTCTATATTGGTGATGAAATGAAAACATACATGCAAAAACAGTTGTTAAACGAATGAAGTTGCGAGCGAAGTAGGCTGTCAAATACAGTGATTCAATCATAATAGAAAATAAATAATACAAAATTAAATTTAATAAATAATTATTTAAATAATTTTATAAAATAAAGTTTTTTTAATTTAATAATGTAATAATTATCACTTTTCCTTATGTTCGAATAAATATAAAGTAATATTAATTATACATTTGCAAAAATATGATTTTTATATATAAGCATAGTAAATATACCACATATACCACCTTTTATATAATAAATTACAATTTAAAAAAAAAAAAATTGAAATTCACATGCATTGATTCACTATTTATATTATATTCATATAATAAGACAATACTAATAAAGAAAAATAACAGTTCAGTTCAATAAATTGTTAAATAATATATCCTCCACAAAATCCATAATAGTCCATAGTCAACTAGTCATCTCACCTTCGGTATATTACACAGCCTTTCTCGCTCCTCCACATCTAACTGTAATTCATACATACTTTTCAGTCAAACAGGGAATATATTTTTTAAATATTTTATGTTATCAGGTAATGAAAGGTAGGCTGTTACTTAAAGTTATTATTTCTATTCTAATGAAATTCCTAGAAGCACTAATAAAAGCAAAAACAAACTAAATCTAAACATTTTTCAACAATTTCATGTAAATAAAAGTAAATTGCTAAAATTTTTGCATATTTGGAATATTTTTTAAAATACATAATTGCAATAAGTCGTCCTCAGACTTTTATAAAAGCAATAAATTTTACTCATTATACCACATAAATAATTTTATAAAAACAGTGTCTATAAAAAAATTACACTGAGAACAATTTATAATTTTGCAGCTTTAAAAATAGTTAGTGTTTTTACACAAGCTGCATTCTTAGTAAATACTTAAATTAATAAAAATTTTTTTTTTAAATGCTTACCGAGTTATTTTGCGAGATTGAATCCACCTGCTGCATCTTGGCTTCAGTGCTGAAAAAATCATTTAGATATTTCACAATGTTTATAATTACAAGCATTATTTTATAATAAATTATAAATACATTTTATAGAAACATTATTTACTTATTTTTAAAATAAAACAATTAAGAAAAATATAAATATACAAAAAGTTTGATTTAACAATTGAACCAATTTTTAAATGTTCGAAAACTTAATTTTATCAATATTTAAAGGATTATTTTATTAATATACATTTAAGGTAACTCTTCATTATATGAGAACTACTTCTAATAAAATAATTACTCTTAAATTAACATACCTTTTTGACATATATTGAACATAAATGCTACGTAGCAGGTAACTGCTGTATGTTGATTATTTAATTGATGAGGCTTCATCAACAATTTAGTTGACAAGGGTGTACCCTGAACACAGCATAATAATTTAATAATCGCTTGCCAAGATTGGGCCAAGGAACCCGATGCCGAGGAGGCATAACACTACTCAAGTCTACCGAAAGGTAGCAGCTTGAATGTCAGCCCTGTATGTTACTGTAATTCACCGTTCCTCCAAACGATGCTTGCAATTCTAGCAGCATCTGTACAACATAATAAAAATTTTACATTATAAATATATGAATTTATTTCAGATAAAAACATTTTTTAAATATATTTTTGAAAAATTATTTCAATTAAATAAATTATGAAAATTTTTTTAATTATTATTCCTTGTGCAAGTTGTAAAATGTTTATGAATTTAAGAAAGCTATTTTTAATAAATAAGTTTTTAATGGTGTAAAATTTAATATAATTAAATATCTTACAAACTTTATTTTTTAATCATTATGTTATTCTGTATTTATAAAAGTACAATTTAATACAATTAGAAATTAAGAACTGTATTTATAATTTCAATAATTTTACATAACATTTAATTAAAAAATGTTTACAATAAGTTTAATTAGATTTTAGATACTACATTCTAGTAAGATTACATCAGATTTTCATTAAATTAATCAAATTTGAATTGATTTTATTATTTGTGTACAAAACTTTACAAGAAGTTTATGCAAGAAAAATATAAACTTATTATATATAATAGAAATTATATGGTTAATAATAATTTTAATAAAAATATAATGTAAACTTAAAAATTATATAAGAAATATAAAGAATTTGTTGTTAACAACCGATTAAGATTAACATTACCATTAACGTACCCGCTCGCATTAAATCATACGCACACACACGCGCAAGCGCAAGCACATACAGCCTACTAAAAATAAATAATTTTTAAATTAAATTTTCCATTTTACATATTTAAAATATAATAAAGTTTAAATTGATTTGAACCTGTACAAATGTTCATAAATAATTATGACATACATAATGCAGTGTACACATAACTATTGATTTTATTAGATACAAGTTAATCACTGCTAACTAGATCAATCAACCTTAGTAAAAATAAGGATTTTTGAATAAATTAATAAATATTTTAAAGCCTTTCTATTTCAACAAAGAACTCATAACAATGCTTTATTAATAATAAATAATTAAATAAATATCAATAATTAAAAAAATAATATTTTAGAGATCTTGAAATACTTGGATAAATAATTATGAAGGTTCTAAATATTTCACATATTCCAATACACTTTTTGAATATTTTAATGCATGCGACACATATATTCAATAAATCCACCTGAATAAATACAAGAATGGAAATTTTTCCATTTTCAATCTACTTGTAACGAATAAACTAGTTAACTTCAGGTAAAAATTTTATAAAGCGAGTATATGGAAAGAGGCTAGAAAAAATTAGATGATTTGAAGTTTAATTTAGACAATTTATTACATAAATAATAATTTCCAAATATATACTGTTGACTTTAGAGGCTACTTGTGATGTACACACTACTTTTCCTCAAAATCCTTCCTGCAACTCCTAAACATTAAAATCTAGTCAAACTGTACGAATAGGAAATAATAGCTAGCTATAATGAACCTATAATCAAATCTTCCAAGTATAGGATAAACAATTCTGCCCATAAACCAAGTGACCAATCAACTCCACCATTGGAAGCTCATCAACTACTTCACTCGAGCACCATTTACACGATAATTCCCAGCCATCCGAATATCAAATATTAAACACTGTCACTCACACATGTACTATGGACCAAACAAATCACCGCAAACCTAAGGATCCTAACGCGAATGTGCGGGCGAGGAAGCCACGCTTCAGAGATACACGGAAGCAATAATCTACCTAGCACGAGGAAGTTACGGGCGAGCGAGCGAGAGGGAAGATGGGGCCAAAGTGGACTCGCGCTCCACAGAAGCATGGGCCGAGCGCGCGCGGCAACCGCCAAGAGTCCCGAGGAGTCAAACCGCGTCCGGAGCTCGACTGCTCCAGGAGCCAGGGTCCACACACAACCCCACGAGCCGCACTGGGCCACCCCGCGCACCACACCACACCACACCACACACTGTTGTGCTACTCGCCACTCGCGGCGGCGGCACGCGTCTTCCTCGCCTTCGCGCGTACTCGCCTCTTCTCACACGCACACAACCACCCGAGCAGTGCCCCAGTAAAATAACGAGCAGGAAACGCACCGACCGACTCCTGGGGCTCGGCTCCCCTGTGGTGCTCTCGTGGCCTTGGGCTCCGGGTCGACGTGGAGCGCCCGCACCTGGATCTAGTGCGCGCGTGACGAAAGTTCTCGGCCGCTCGACTTGGCGTAGCTTTTCAAGCAGCCATTCAACATGGCGGTGCTGTGTCGTGTGTTCAGAGGGAACAGCTCAGCAGCTCCCGGTCGTGCCGCCAGCGGCGCACCACAATTCGAGCGGTCGGCTCCCCCCCTGGCGCGCGCGTGTGTGCGTGCGTCAGCGGCCGGGGGAGGGGGCCCGGACGCCACACACACACGCACACCGACAGTGGGGGGCGGGGGCGGGGGGGAGAGAGGAGAGCTCGGTGTCTGGTGCCCGGGCGGGAGAGGGAGCCTCGGGAGGGAAGAACGCGCGCTTGGATGTACGAGTGCGTACGTGGGGAGAGAGACCGGCGACGGAGAAATTTGCGCGGCACACACGACGCTTACCTGGCTCGGTGGCGGCAAACGCTCGTCGTCCCGTGGCCACGGGTCTATGCGGCTCCTCCACCAGGATATACCCACGGGGAGGTGGCCGGGGACGAGGGTCAGGACGTCCCGGCGAACAGGAGCCACGCCACCGTGCGAGAGTGAGCCGAGAGTGTGCAGGGGCAGACGGGCACCGCTTGTATTATGGCCGCCACACTGTCACGGCGGCCATCGCATCGGAATCGGATCGGAGCAGCGCCTCCCGACCTCTCTCTCGCACTCGCACTCGCACTCCTGCCCGAGTCAGCGCGCTACCGTGTGTACACAGTGCCGCTGGGAAGGGAGAGAGACGACGCGATGCGAGGGGACGGCGGAGGCAGCGAGACGGGAGACCGAGGCGACGTTGCCGCTCCGCTCTTTGCATGTACGTGCATGTGTGGGTTGAAGGACACGGTGCGTCGCGCAACTCTGGCCTATTCTCTCACCGACACCGTTCCTTCTTTTTGGAGTGGAGCGCGGGAAAATTTTATCCGTTCAAACTCCCTTTTATCTGGCTTTATTTTGGGCGCAAAGGGTGAGCCCCGATGCTCGTTTCGGGAACCACCCTTGAGTGGGGTCTCTGACCTTTCGGCTGGTGGCCGTCGAGGGGAGCCTGAAAAAGCCGGCCTTTGAGGTACCAAAATACCGAAGAACCTTCATTATCAAATGTCATTGACCCTGCTTTTCGAGGTGCGGAATTCAATTGGCGTGAAATTCTCGGTCTTAAGTTTGCGCCCATTAATAGAGCTTCAAAACCTTAGCATTCGTGGAACTCGATATACTTTTTTTTTTTTTCTTTTTTTTTTCTTTTTTTTTAAAAGATCATTTCACACATCTTTTAAACCACGTATTACATAATTCGAACATTGTAAAGGCAACGCGAATTTCAACTATCCGCGCAATACTTCGTTTCCCACGTCTTGGATCCTATTTTCATTTTCATTTTTTAATAAAACCGGCTTCAATTATAAATTTCAACAAAGATTATTGGATGATTATACACGTACATATTAATTTTACTAATTATTCATTAAAAACGCGAAACAAAGTTTAGATCAATATATGTATATATAGATATATATATACATCAATGAGCTGAAAATTTCATGATTAATTTAAATATTCTTTAAATAAAATACAATGTTCATCAAATTAACATTATCTAATCTGTTCATTAATTTAGTTATAAGTTATTTATATTCAAAATTACATGTAATGTATTGATACATCAAAAGCTTTCATTTTTTATATTTTACTAATGAAAGTGTAATCATCAAATGCTTTAAATTTAATAAAGTTACTTTTTATAATTACAAAATTATAATGTATATGTACATAATTTGTACAAAGTATTAAACATTTGTTTTTTAATATATTATACATATAATTAAATATTTAATATATTATTTATTGAGACATAATCCAATGGTTACATTAATATAACATTGAATTAAACTTTCAGTAAGTTATTGAAATTCAAACAAAAGCTATATCAAAAAATTAATGTTTAATCAATTCATGTTCATTCAATACATACTATCTGTATTATTTATAACCTATTCTGATAAAAAATTTATTATACTTAATTAAATTTTCTATTAAATTAATCATTTAAATTTAACAAAAAAAAAAAAAAAAAAAAAAAAAAAAATTGAAATACTCTTGGCTTTTAAAATTTCATTTCAATTATAAGTCTAGAAGAAATAAGTTTTTCCCCTGTATGAAATCAGAGAACAAATTCAACTTCTTTTATACATAATTACTGTATATACATTTAAATAAAAGTGCATGAAAAATATCAATACCATAATTTTAATTCTAATATTTAAAAAATTTTATTTGTATTTTACCAATATTTAACAAAATAAACTATATTTTACGACTATGCAAGGAAATAAAAATACAAATTTTATTTTAAATTTCAAGATATTTATCAATTTTGTTTTAAAAGAAAACATGATTTCAACAAATATATTTAATAAATAATGTATAACTTTACAAATGATTGATGATTAACTGAATTACATTAAATTAAATTAAATATATAAATTGTAATAAGTAAATAATATTTTCATGTGTTCTAAATAGTCATCCCGTTAAAGTAAACAAAATGTTTCACATCATACAGTGACACAATAATAACAATAATATTACTGTAAATAGTTCCAATAAGATAATGTATAAAAGCCCAATAGATAGCTGATATTGAATATACATTAGAATTGAAATTTACCCACTAAAATAATGATCAAATACAATGAAAAAGAAATTATTATTTATATTAAAATCTGTAGCAAAATTCTAAAGCACCGTGTATTGATAAATCCTTTTAAATCTTTGTTTCTTGTAAAATGTTACTGATAAAAATATATGTTCCCTCACTTTTTCCACACCAACAACATCTAAAGACCACTGGTAAAAACAATGAATATCGTCTCGAATAAAAATAATGCCATTAGATTAAAAAGATGATAAAAAGTAAGCTGTAATTCTAGAATGATACAAGGTAGCCAACCCAGTGTCCACGAGTCACAAAAATTCAGCATTAAATTTCCAATTTTCCAACAGCCCACATCATTTCCTCTGCAAATGAACTCGAATAATCTCACGAGCATCCCAGCTTCCACAACACGCACATAACCCACAAATGTAGCGTGAGTCCTAATCCCGAGGAGGTGGACGAGGGGCGCCAGACTCCTGTGTGTGTCCTCCTTTATGCGTACAACTGCCGCCACTGCCGTGAAAATAGTGCAGAAGCAGCAGACGTGTCGCACATCACACGCGAAGCGAAAAAACCCATCATCCGAAAGATATAGCGAGAGAGAGAGAGAGAGAGAGAGAGAAAATGCGCAAGTACTCGGGCGCGGACTTGGCAACGTAGCGCCTCCCGCCTCGCAGCCGAGCAACGCTGGGCCGCCGGGAACGAGAACCGGACCACCGCGCGCTCGCGCGCTCACACACACACACACACACACAAGCACAGCGGCACACGGTCGCGGGCCCGCACGCGGCGATGGTGCAAGAAGGAGAGAAAGAGACGCTCGCGCCGAGGATGAGTCGACGACTCGAACGTGCACGCACCTTCTCCTTGGAGTCGTCCCGGGGCCGAGCCTCTGATCAACACTCAGGGTGCTGTGAGTTCCGCCTGTTAGCCCCGACGCAGATGGGGTTCCACGAGCGCATGATGAGGTCGTCCCTTTTTAACAGAGGCTTCAGTCACGGGCGCACCGCTGACAATGGCTACGCATTCTTACGCGACGGACTAGAATGGCCCGAGTTCCGCCGTTCCCCCGTGTATATACGCGTGAGCGGGTGGAAATGTTGTTCGTCGATTCGTGTTTCGGTTTCGAGAGAACGTGCCCCCCCTCCCGCCCTTCCTCCCCCGCCACGCTTCGCAACTCTTCCCTCCTACTGCCGAGCCTTTGAGAAAGGAGAGGAGTGACGCAAGCGTGCCGGTGAATGACTGTCAGTCTGACCGTTTGGCCGCATGTGATGAATGACGACCCGACTCTTTTCTTTTACTCGATGTTTGCTTGATTTGTTGCTTTGTTCCTTTAAGGATATGACTACGTTGTTGTGCAAAGACGACTTTACTCAACTTGCAGTAAACATGATTAAGCTTCCTTCTTTTCATTATCGTACCAAGAATTTTCTATCCCTATTTGCTCATAAACGTGACTCCTACCTCCAAAAATGCACAATTTCAAATAAACACTCATGAATCCCACTTTAAAGAGCTCATTTTGTTTTATTATCTCCACGTACAGCTAATTTTTCAACAAATTTAATAATTTCCTTCACAGTTCCCCATATTAACTAATGCTTTTGTGCGAACCAAAGGACTAATAGAGCAATCATCCTCAAACTAGAATTTTACATGAATACTGCAATAATTTACAAACCAGAGAAACGTTGAATTAATTTTGTTTATAAACAATTTATTTGATTTACTTAATTGATATAAAAATGGTCAACTTTTATTATACACAAACTTTAATATATTTTATGAAAAAATAATTATTTTAATTCTGTTAATACAAAAAATATAGTTTTGTAGGCATACTCTTTATATAACATTTCGTATAACTGTTTAAGTTTTTACGTAGTTTAAAATAAAATTTTAAAATACCCATAACCTTGGAATAGGTTTAGAAGGTTAAAATGAATTCAACCCCACATGTGTGACCCAAATATTAAAATAAACATCACTCTAAATTTGTGTCTTTTAAATCTATTTGCACAATTTATATTATTAAAACATAATTTATTAGGAACTCATTTATTATTATTATTATTATTATTATAGAAAACTATTGATTAGATCAATAGGATTAATTTTAATGCATTTAGAAGAAATAAATTGATATTCGATTGAAAATATCAACAAAATTTTTTATTATTGTAGCATTGTAAATTTAAGGTTAAATACACATTTTAAAATATTTCGAATGACGTGAAAAATTCACCGGTAATGTTGTTTATTATATTAATTTTTTAATTATCTCTAGGTGGGGAAACATTTCCCGTACTCTTCTCCTAAATAATAGAACATTACGTAAAAATTTATAATTTTGTAAATTATAAATAAAATGCTTTCTTATAATTTTACAAATATATCAAAGTAAAATTACAATATTTGACAACTAATTTTGAATGAAACGGTGATATAAAAAACGAATAATAAACACTATTGAAAATGAAAATGTATTTATTGATTTTTAGTTGAAAAATTACAATATTGAACTAACGTTAAAAAGTATATGTCAAATGTGAAGCTGTAGAATGCAGTTGAAAAAAACTTTTCTCCGAAGTTACTTATAATTATGATAAAATATTACATCTGAAATATCAAATATAAAACAAGGTAGTAATGTTATTAATAATATGTCCTATGTGATAAATGTATCGACAGACAGTATGGTCGACTCGAGATTTTTTCTAATAAAATAATAACGGCACTCTGGTAAATTCAAACAAACATCTGTGTTATGACGCATTGAGCCCCAGACAGTCATCCTTGCACGTGTCCTTGCACTTGGTAAAGTGACCGTCATTCTCGCCACCCGCCTCTGATCGTTTATTCTTCCCGAGCTCTCACATTTCCTATCTCTTTCTCTTTCTTTACAAATCACACGCGCGCGCGCGCGCGCGCCCTCACACACACACGCACGAACGCGCGTGCAAAAGCGTGTATATACGTGTGTCTCTTTCCGCTTTTATCCCCATCTCATGCATACGCGCGCGCGTTGCTGTCTTCCCCCTCCTGCGATCCCCCGCAAAATCGTCGATTTCTCCCTTTTCTCTTCCCGAGAGCCGAGAGCCGAGACCCCAGACCCCAAACCCCGGCCGAGAGGATGATGACACGCGAAAGAATTCGATTCTCATCGGCACGCGCGCGCGCTTGAATTAGGAATTTAGCGAGCGCCAGCTGAGCGGCAAAAGAATCTAACCTCAAATAGAAGTGCGGACCTGCGAGCACTTACGACTTTTGATGCTCGAAGAGGCGCTCGAGAGGTCGTCTGGCAAAACGCTTTTCGCTCTTTCGCACTTTCTTCCTCTCGTTCTCTCTCTTTATCTCTTCCGCTCTTTTCTCTCACTCTCTCTCTCTCTCTCTCTCTCGGTCTTCAACTCTTTCATTTATACTTTATTTACAATACTTGCCCGGACGTTGGATCGTTTGTTTTGATTTTCACGAGGCCTTTCCGACGGACTTAAAGACTTACCGGACTCGCGGCTGCAGAGAAGGGAAGAACATCGCCTCGAACGGGACTTTTGGGCAAAATCACCAGGCTCGGCGGCGACGGTCTCTCCTCTCTTTTCGTTCAAAGGAGATAAGGAGGCAAGTAAGCGCTGCCAAGGGAATTATTTACATGCGTGCGTGCATCTCTCTCGCTCTGTCTCCTGCCTCTCTCTCTCTCTCTCTCTCTCTCTCTATTCTGTCCACGGAATTCAAACTGTTCTTTCTCCGTTCTCTCCACACACAGGCGTGCTCCCCTCGACAAAATTTACGTGTGTCTTACATGCGGGAAGAGGATTCCGGAGCATAATTTTCCCCGTCGTGTCTGTGCGCGTGTGTTGTTTGTTTTAAATTAGCGATTACTTTATTTGCTCCTCGTGTGCGAGCGTATACACGGAGGAAAGTAACGGTACACCTTTTATTCAGAGAACATACAACAGGACAACTACTACTCGCCTTACTATCCGATCAAAAAATTAACGGTTTCTTTCCACCGTTTCGTGCGTTCCGCGGATTCAAGCAGTCTACGCGTATTTCTGACCCCCTCCACTCCCCGCCGCGCCAACGCAGCCTAACTCCTCGCTCTCTCGCTCTTCGTCGGGAGCGCACACGCCATCGGGGCCGTGTTTATGTGTGCTCGGGCACTTCCTTTTCTGTTCTCATTCCTTCTTTTAACGCACAAGTACGCGCCCGACTTTCGAAAAAATTTCGGAGCGCGGTACACTCGAACTTTCTTTTCAACGCGCCCCGCCACTCGTTCCCTCCTCCTCTTTTTCGCCCATGCCGAAAACGAGAGCGAGAGAGACGGGGAACAAAAAACAGTCCAATACCGGAGTTTCTCGTTTCACCCAGAATGCACTATCCGCTACTAATGTGCGGGGAATTAAAGGCGAGTACTCGTCCCTCGCTCGGCTACACAACAGCAGCAGCAGCAACAACAACAACAACAACAACAAGAACAAAAAAACAACAACTCGCAACGTGTTATTACCGTTAACAAAAACTCTCAAATGACGGTGGACGCATGCACGATGGTTTATCGGTGCACTCGGATTGTCCCGCACACCGTGCCCGTGTCGTGTGGGAATGGACGCACACACGCGACTGCCGCCGCCGTGAAATAGCATGAAAGCAAGCGGTGTCGCGGTAGTTGGGCGCGTGCGCGGGGGAGGCGAGCGCCAAAATGGCCGGCGCGTTTTCTCTCTCACTTTCCTCTGTTCAAGGTCTCTCCACAACGCCACCCTCCACGGGGTTCCGCTCTTCTTGAGAGCGGCGAGCGGTTTATTTGCTTTAGCCTTTTTTGGGGCGTTGAAAGCGCGTGAGCGCGTTGTGGAGACACCCTGGCTTTGCTTATTCGACACAAACCTTTGATCTTCGATTTACAACTTTACTTCTTTAATTACCGGTTGCTCTTTTTTTTTTGGAGAAGGGGACAACGGAGCCAGGCCCGCCTCGACCGCGCGGACGATACAACACTTTCGTGTCTGTGCTTTCGTTTTTTGAGCAGGTGCGCTCGATATTCGTGTATAGAGTAGGTGAAAACTGATGCATTAATCGACGCCGTCGGCCATTTTTATAAGCTCAATCGACTACGCGAGTAGATTGATAACTGGGACCATCGGTCACGTAAGCCTCGAGTTTGGCGGAAATTCGGAAATTATCATTCTACCCGTGAAAATAAATACCCCTACTCCCATAAATTCCACAAGCTAATTCCCTCCTTCATCGGCCATGAGCATTTCATTTTATTTTCTCTGTTTTGATGGTCAAGTGTGAATGTTGAAAAAAAATTTGTGATAAAAATTAATATTCATAGGATAGTCATCGTTTATTTATAATTGTAAGCCATATAATCATTGCCTTCTTAATTATTCTTTAAATGATACAGTATAGATTTTCACAATATGTCTTGAGTTGCTTCCTGTTTCCCGTCGGATCAGATCAAACGATCGACGAAAAGTTTACAAAAATGCATTGCATTGTTATCGGACAGTAGTCAAGAGGTTAAAATAAAATAACTTATCAAATATGCAATAACAAAATATGCCATATAAACGAAAAATTGCATTATTTTCCAACTTCAACAATATCGTACATACATGACGCACACTCACAAGATGCGCAGAAGCTGCTTCCTGCCCGCGAAAATACCGAATTTCCCCGTGAGCAATGCACGGAAATTGTAACAAATTTAGCGTCAAACCACGAAAAAAAATTATTCACGCCCATCAAACTACAAAAATCTCGTAATTTTGCAATCTTTCACGACGCGGACCAACGTCTTTGCGTGCACTCGCGGACATGCGCCAACATGGCTTCCATGCAAGCCAAAACTGATGAGGAAAAGATCACGGACCGACTTATGAGAAAAACAGTCTGCAACTAGCCGTCGCTCTTGAATTTGTGTTTTTCCGTATTATGATTATGTAGCGTTCCCCACCCGCGCGGCCCCGAACAAATATTTTCTTCTCCTCGTCAACGTCTTCGCCTTTCTCTCCCTTGTTCCCAAAATTATTTTGCACAACGCTAGTCAGCGAGTGGTTTTATTTTGTTTTGAGTCATCGGCGCCTTCTCAAGGCCATTTCCGGATCTCTGAAAGTTCTCCTGGCTGCGTTTGTGATTGGCTCTTTCCTCGAGCGCGTCCCCCTTTACGGCCAATCAAAATCCAGCTGACGACATGCGCTGTTACAGAGCAGACCCGTGGAACTTACTAGATGCTGGAATAGAAAATGAGAGAGCGAGCAGGATAGGAAATGCAATGAAAGAGAGGCGGCGGGCGCGTGTTTTGAACTCAAATAAAGATAAGGAGCGAAAGATTTATGATTGCGATAACAATTTACTTTGCCGCTTTACTTATTGATTTTTGTAGATTGCATAATTTCAATTGTAACTGTCTCGAGTGTCGGTTACGTTAAAGTGAGAGGGTGGTCCATAAATATCAGACCCGGCGCACAGATGGCGAAACCAACAAATAAATCCGTGTGATTTTTAGAAACTACCAACTTTACAAACCCAATGTTTCGAACTTAACAACATTATTATTATTATTATTATTCATTACTATTATTCATTACTATTTTATGGACATCCATTGAAAATAAACTTTCTTGGTCAATCTTTGAAACACGAAGAAATAACTCGATCTTCGATATACTATTTAATATCGAAAGGTCTTACGACAATTAATATAAAAAAGGTATTGAATTCTGCTGTGGTAGAATTTGCTCTTTTGTCAAAAATATAAAAAATATCATTGCACGAGCGTTGACAAGACAAACAGCGCAGTAAAAACTTTAATGACTTAAATATACTTTTCATAAAAATAGATCCCCATGAATGCATTTTTAACAACTAATAAATTATTTCAATCATATTAAATTTTAATAGTACTTATTTTACCTTATTTAAATTAATTATATAAGACATCACAACATTAATTCAAGATTTTCTATCAGATTTATTGAATATCCATTCTAAATGATTTTATAATCAAATAATTTTTTTAAATAAGTACAAAAGGAAATTTTTTGTATAATAGTGCTGCAAAATATTTATACTCAAAAATAGTTTTTCCTTTAAGATTAAAATTTAATTAATTTGAGATTATATTTATTATTTTTGAAAATAAATACAATCGTATAAATAAGAATTAATTTTTTTGTTTTGTGTTGATAAAATGTTTGGATTTGTATTCTTTAAATGCTAAACATTTTTTAATAAAATATATACAGTTAAAATGGAAAAAACATAAATAAAAAAAATTGTGCTAAAAACTAAATGTCATTGAAAATGAAATCTTATATATTTATAAACACTAGAAAATGATAGGTCTATAAGACATAAAGTAATAAATATCTTGACAAGACAATGAAAACAAGAATAATATAACGAGTAATACCTGATATAACGTGTATTTATTAGAAGAGAAAACAAATATAACTTGCAGATTATCAAGAAAAAAAAATAAATGATGAAATTTATTTTTAAAAGTGCAAGGTGTGAATTAAAAAAGAATAAGAGATGGATAGAAATATTGAAACATGATGGAGACTTAAGATTTATAATAGAATAAATAAGACAAGATTGATATAGAATAATAGGGAAAAGCACATATGATATTAGAAAAGAATCCTATAAAAACTGGAAAAACATGAAATAGAATAGCCAAGCTGCATGTAATTACACAATACATAAAATACATATGTATGAAATATATATTTTATATTTAGAATATTAATTTTCAATTTCTAATTTAAATAAATCATAAATGTAAATCGTTTGTAGTAAAAAATTTATTTACTAAAATATATTATATTTAATATTATAAATATCTTACTAAATAATTAATAATTAGTAACTAAAAAAGACTTTACAAATTCTTGCAAAATTTAATGTATTTACACTATAATGTACACTTATTATAGTCCTTCAAGATCTTTATAAAATGTATAAATGGAAACTTGATCTTCATTTAAAATTAAAAATAAAATTTTTAAAAGAGAATATATTACAGCTGAAAAATCATTAAAGAATTCCCCAAGCTTCTTCAAATGCTGAACATAATTTAGTACACGTAATAGCAGCAGAAAGTGGATAGTTACTAATAGAAAATGTGCCTTCAGTGTAATCAGTTTTCACCTGAAACCATGATATTTTGAAAATTAATTTGTATTTTTTAAATTTATAATAAATTTTGATTAATAAAAATTAATACATTTATTATTATTTATTAAATAAATATTTAATTAATAAATAAAAGTTTAATGTATATTTTTAAGTTTATTTTTAAAATGTAAAATCATATAACTTACTGCACCATGTGCCATTGCTCCAACAACCATGACAATAGGATCATTTTCAGGGACAAAATCACGTGGATGTTTCACATTATCAGAACTAAATGACATACAAAATTTTTTACAACCAACTGGTAGATGATCAGTAATAGGATTTTTAATAACCTTCAATAATTTCATATTGCCATCTGATGCTCGTACATTGTATTTATGAAGTAATTGTACTAAAATATAGAAAAAAACAATAAATAAAAGCAGAAAATAAATACAAATTAAAACAAATTCTTTTTATTTTACTGAATCTAACAGATCAAATGAGTCTAACATTTAACAAAAATAATTTAATTTAAAAATTTGTTTATTCATTTTCATTATATTGATGAAATAATGGAAAATTTTAAATAAAATTTTTTATAAATAAAACTAGTGTTTAATAAAATAAATATAAAATATTTTTTAAATTACAATAAAAACGATTTTCATAAATTTATGATTATTTATAATTGGTTTGAATTTATTTAAATCCAACAATCAATCAATATTTTAATTAATATAGGTATAAATCAAGAATCAGTTCTAACATATTTTTTTTATTTATTTTATTTTAATCTACATTTAAATTATGACAAGTGTAGAGATAATATACACTCATAATATTTGTTTTTTATAACTAATATTAAAAGTAATTATTATGATTTCAATCAAAAATTAGAAACTTAGCAATTGCTATTTTATTGTACAAATGTTTTCGTTAGTTTAAAGATATTTATAATTACCCATTAATCCAGCAAAGCGTTTAAATGTGCGTGGTATTCTTGTTTGTGGATTAATTTCAATCAATACATTTTTCTCTGTATGAATGTAAACTTGTAATAAACCAGCTCTGTTTAGGGGGCTATCCATTAACATCAGCAAACATTGATGTGCTATGTCAGGTCGACAACTTCCAGCTTCTCGATTGTGTTTTTTTAAAATACCTACATGATCGTCACAATTTAATAATTCAAAACTGTTTCCAACCTGAAATAAAATTACATTGAATAAATAAATTTAAATATTAGTTTATCAGATTTAAAGATTTATGTAACTAATATTTATTTATTGTATATTTTATAGTTTTAATTTATAAATAAACTTCAAAAATTACGAAAATTATAAAAGTGCATACATTTATTAGAAATATTTTATTTGAGTGTATAAAATATTAAATTTTTTAATTTCAAATTCTGAAAATAAATTTATAAAAAATTTCAATAACATTACATACAAGTATAACCTCACCTTAACAGATTCTAATTGTGCATTTTCTAATATAACAATTAGACGTTTTTCCTGATTTTTTATGTGAGCAGTTTGAAAATGCTTTGGAGTTGGATCGAATTCCGATTCATCATTATCATCACGATTCCTTCTTTTCCCCATTTTATAACAAAATAAAATATTTTTTACTACTATCTACAAATAAACAAAACGTGGTTTCATCCTCGTGTACCACTCTACATCTGTATTACTAACAAATGGTAAAACAGTAGTGTATAAACTTCATGTAGTTCCACTTTTTTACCACAGGGGCAGTAATTCTCGGATCCTTTTTAGAATTGAATTATATTAATATTATTTTGATTTAGTGCGACAAAATAAACAAAAGAAATTTTAAAATAAAATATTTAGTCAATTCGAATAAAACATAAATATGTACGCATATCATTATTGCATGGTATTACCTTTTTTTTACGTTGCACATCTTTCTATTCCTTGAAGCACACTTTATTGCATGACGAGGTGAACTTTAATAATATAGTAAATTTATGTATTTATGGAAAGTGCACTATCTCAATATATACCTTAGTAATTATTATAATTTTTAAATTAAATAATTCCTTCATTGATGTTTTTTATGTTCTATATTCTATATCTCTCATATTATTTATTTTTTTTAATTATAGAAATTTACCCGTAGAATTTTAGTATAAATCATTTTTATAATGTAATCTTATGTTTTTATAATTCTAAAATATGTCATTTTGTTGTTTATATTAATCATACAATCTAATTCATATTAATTTATTAAACTGATGTTGCAAATAATATTGCAATGATTGATCGTTATAATGATTTATAAGATGTATCTAAATTTAATGTATCATTGCTAATTTCGCTTATTTCGTTAAAAAAAAAATAAAAAATTGATAACAAAGCAAATTTCATATAAATCTTATGGAATAAATATTTTATTAATTAGACAAAGTAAAAAATTATAATGAAATTTGCTACAATAATTTATTTTAAATACATTTTATATATATTCCACAAAAAATAATGTAAATATAATAATTTGTATTCCGAAAATATACATGAAATATAAATCTTTAAGAAATAACTAAAGAATATTTATAAATAATATTTCATATTTATATTTTATACAAAATAATGTTTACTGTGAAATCTCGTCTCTAAATTATATCCATTCTAATTTTATTTATAAATGTATTATCATTTTAATAAAACAAGAATACAGAATATTTAAAAAAAAAAAAAATATCAATTTCCAAAAACTTCGACATGTATTTAAAATCAAAGGTAATTAAATATATTTTTCAGAATGTATTCATAAAATAGGAAAAATAGAAAGATAATGATTTTACATGAAAAATTAGGATATAAAATAGACAATAATCTATAGATTATCGAACATACCATTATTGAATAATTTGAATAATAATTAATCTTCAAATTTCAATGATTAAAATTATACATCGATAAAAATATTGAATTTAAGCGTTATTTGAACGTTAATAGAATATGATTAAAATAAAAATTAAAATAAATATTATTATCATTCAATACACTGATTTAAGTTTATAAAAAAAGTTTATAAAACTGACTAGTTTATTTGGTACCATAAAAATGCACATAAAAATTATACCAACAATTATGCAAAATAGAAAAGAGTTGATTTCATTTACAAAAGCTCGTCGTAAAATTATCTTTTCATAGTGAATCCCTTTCGTCTGCTCTTTGCGTCTACGAGTAATTGAGCCTGTCTTTTCATTAAACTTCTCGATGGAATGTCATCCTCGTCTTCGGAAGCTGGAAATTGAGCGGTAAGTGTGGCGATAGTCGGAAAAAGAGGAAACAGAGGCTGGTCATCGGCAACTTTTGTATGCTCAGATTTACTTCCAACCGATTGAACTTCGATCTGTATTCATTAAAAAATCGTAGCCATTGATATTTTACGGATTGGCAATACAATTTTGAAGAACTCACGTTGTCGTGTAGAATTCGGTCCATGAGCTCTTGGAATTTTTCTGGCCCTCCGAAACTTTCAACGCAATCGCCAATTGTGCCATGGAGTTCGTGGAGCGCCCCCAATGGATTGGATGTGTCCAAATTTTCTTCTGATGGAATTTTCATTTCATTTTCCTTCTGGAAAACTTCATGCCATCAATTTCATGTTCCCAAGAATTCATTTAAAACATCCGATTTCCATGTAGCGATTGATTTCGTTTTAATTTATCAATATAAAGGCAATCGCGTGCAAATGATTAAAGTAGACACGGAAGATCTAATGATATTAATCTAGTGAACAATATAATCACACGAAACATGTGGATGTAAAGTTGCCTGCCTGATACCGATTATACAATGTTAACTTTAATAATGGGTGCTATCAAGTTCTATAAAACGAACGGTCACTTTAATCATTTATAGGGGTACTCTCTAATTTAAAAGCCAGCTTACTTCTATGTCTTGTACATTTTTGGAAGAGAAATTTAAAATAAGCTTATGAAATTTAAATGGCTGAATTGATTCTGCTCCATTCTCGTCGCGATTCATACTATAATTAAATAAATATATTATTTATAAATAAATAGGCGTATTATACGAAATATTTCTAGCGACATCTTTTGCATAAACTAAAATAGAATATAAATAGATGTTTATTAATAAATAGTTTATTTTATTATTTTTTTTTTTTTTTTTTAAACAAAATCTTCTCTTTTAAAATATGAATTTCAATTTAAATGAAAGAAAATAAAAATTAATCGAATGAAATTTTTTCCTTATTTGCAATACAATAAATTAAAATATTTTATCAAATAAAATGTAGACATATAAAAAAGATTGTGTCTCGTATTGAGGATAAATTTAGAAATATTTTTTTATTAAATAAATAATCAAGTAGGAAAATATTCAACTTACTCTTAATTTTTTACATAGTGCAAGAAGCTTTTGCTCGGCATCTTTAAATAAGATTTGAAACGATTCAAGTTTTAGTGATGCTTTTTCTTGTCGGCAAAATTGTTCTTCAATTTCTTTATTAAACTTTTCTAATTTTTCCGTATTTCTATTATAATGAAATAATTAATGAATTAAAATTGTTTAAATTGCACTATATTAGTTTTATGTGTAAGAATCAAAACATTTAATACTGAAAGTATTGATCTATATAAATCATATTCTGAAATAAATTTTTGTGTTATTTGTTAAAATGGTTCATTTTTTTTTTTTTTTTTTTTTTTTTTTTTGTATTAATTCAATAAATATAAAAAAAACGTTATCGAGTAATCCAATAAAAATATATTAAATAGATTTATACAAACAAAATTTTTTGCAAATACAAATCTTTGTGTATTAAAATATTATATCAATTTTCTACAAATATTTATTCCTTTAATGAAATCTTTAAAAAAATTTTTGAGTTAAATCACTAATTTTATATGTCATAATATATGACACCAAAGTAATGAGTTATATTTTACCGTATATAAATAAAAGAAAAATATTTTCAAATGAATACCAATTATACAGTTCAATACGCGCAAAAAAATTCAAAATTACTTTGTTAATGTCAAAAATTCTATACTTTCAATATTGAAAATGATTATCTTACTGGTCAGCGTCTTTGGTCTCGGAAAATTTATGCATTTCGATCTCGGTGGTCAGCTGTTGCCTCGTTTTCTCAAGGGTCACCTTCTGTTGCTCCGTGATTATCTGCATTTTCTTTAACTTTTCTTTCGTCCGTTGCTGGGTCAAAAAACGATCGAGCACATCCTCTGTCTTTGAAACTCCGGTGGCATTGCGCAGAGTTACGAATATTTCTTCTAATCGATTCAATTCAGTTTTCAATATATCGTCCGAGTCTTCCTCGACCTTGGGATTTCGGTTCGTGTCCAAATCATCCCTTGTCCCTGATTTCGTCGTCGGGAACAAAGCCCTTCCAAGCCGTTCCAAATCCATTTTTTGATCTTCTGCACATTTTCTGCAATCATTTACTTTGCATTGGTAATGTTTCATGGTTTAATATTTTCAATTTCTCATTCGTGTTTGCTTGAGAAATTTACTGATTGAATTCATATTAATTCATTCAAGGTATCCTTTAACAACGTCGAATAAAAATGACATATATTATTACTATTTAAGTACAAAGAATAATTTTAAATTGATTTCAAATAAAAAATTAATAAAATTGTTATAAACATTATTTTATCAATATAAATTTTAAATTCTTAACGTTAAATCATGAATATATTTAGAATATTTTTTAATAGTGAAAACAGTGCCAATTAACTGTGTACGTGATGGCGTTTCTCTACTAGTTTGTATTCATAAAAAACTATAATTTTCTGTGATAAATTTAATTTACATCAATTATTTTATTCGAAGCTTTTTATTTCTGAATTGAAAATTAGATTTATAATTATAGTTCTTTTACATCCACACCTTGATGAAACATATAATATGTAATAATATACATCTATATTTCATTAACATAAATACCAATTTTATAAAAATCCACTAATATTTGTAAATAAAAGTTTTATAGAATATTACAGTAACTAAAAAATGCAATGTTTTTATTACTTTTTATTTACTTATAACATTTTGGATTTGGAATATCAAAAAAAAAAAAAAAAAAAAATTATTATTTGCATAATTATAAAAGATTTTAAAAACACAAAGAACAAACTAATTATTGAATAAGAAAGGAGCGATATGAAAGTGGGCAAATCAAAAAATAAAAAATAAAAATACGTGTATTTATTTTCTAATATTTTCATCATTTAATCATAAGCTTGCATTACAAATAGAAAAACAAAAATAAAACGCAACTGTTTTACTCTCATCTGATGTTCGAACACGGTCAGTTTTAGCCAGAATACATTTATGAAAAGGGTTTTTCAAAAAAATAAAATTGCGATTAAGTTGTAACTGATTCTATGTATATTGTACAAAAAATATTAAAAACACATGGCCTTGTTACACGATTGTAATTGTCGAAGGAGGGAAGGATTTGTTTTAGTAATGGACATGGCCGTTTTAGTTAAGATAAAATCGGACAGAAACAACGTGAATCGATGCAACAACTTCAATTATCTGATGAAGTTGTACAATATATGTAATACGAACACATACACTTGAGGATACAAAAGTACATATATTCCGATAATAAAAAAGTTATAATACCAACTGAGGGCTGGTTGGGTCAAAGCTCTAAAAGGTATTGGAATATGTGAAATGAGTTTAAGATTAAATTCTACAAGCACCAAACTTCTCAAAAGAAATACCGTTATTTTGACGATGCAAAAAAATATCAATACAAATATTTCCAGTAAAATAATCATTATAAATTAGATGTTGAATAGAATGCAATAGAAATCCACCCTTATATTATTTCACTAATAACGGTTAATTACATTTAGGAAATCCAATCAAGATTTGAACTATAATTATCGTTTTAAAATATTTGCAGGCAGAGTACAAACACTTTTTATTCAAAGATAATAAAGCTTGTACTATTTATGCTAATTCCGAAAATATAAGACATGATTGTTAAATTAAAAAACGGTTTTATTAACATAAATTATAGTATAGTATAAAAAATGAACAGATATAATTTTATAAATAAGTCACAATTGATATAGTTATGAACTTTTCATTAATTTTAAATTTAATATTAAAAAATATTGAGATCTATGTACATAAAATTTTTAAAATATAATTTTTTCTTTAATGATACATTTAAACTTTATTTTTGATAATAATTTTGTATTATATATAACAATTAACATGCTTTTATATAAAATACAGATTATGTTAATACAAGTATATTTTATAAAAAATGTTTATATAGAATATAATTATCTTTTATTATATTCATCAATTGACAGCATACAATAAAAATTTTACTTATAAAAATATCAGAAAATATTTAATGTACACTAAAAAAATGTATTAACACATATAGTAAATATTTTTATATATATAATTTATTCAACTCATAATAAAAAAAAATTATTTTAACTCGGACATGTTCGTGACTTAATTTAACAATTAAAACTTAATTTGACTTAATTTTTTAACAAATAATTTTAATTTCTATATACTAAATTTATATATTTAAACTGATCAAATGTAATAAAAATGGTAGGCAATTATTATTAATATTTTCTTAATCATAATGGATGACTTGTTAACCTTAGAGGATGCATTGGAGAAATACATTATATTTTATCATTTAATTTCAAATCAATCGGACAATATTTTTAAGCTGGAATGCCAACTATTTTTGAAAATTTAGTTTCGAAAAACGCATCTAAAATTTTGATTAATGATCTTTGTATTAAAAATTTCGTTGCATTGTCATCTCATAAATATTTATATTTCATTTTATATTATATTTTAGTATATTGGTTTTTGAATGGTACACTATCAAAATATGCGAAAAATTATTTTTAAACAAGAATCTAATTAAAATTTTTTAAATGTAATGAAAATAAAGTTGACGTTGAAAGTTTTTTTATTCAAAATATTTCAAGTAAAATTACCTGTATTCTTGAATTACAATTTCTCGATCTTTTGCTGAGCGCATTTCCTCAGCCTCCTGTTTTACCAAATTTTCCTTCGTGGCATCTCTCAGTTCAATGGCTTCTTCCTTTACCTTCTGCCAATAAAAATCGCGTTGCATAACTTTTTCCAAAAAGTGTCCAATTTCAGGAAATGAATGGTCCTCACCTGGAGTCGCTTGATCTCATTTTCCTGATTACGAATGTCGTCCTCGAGGGCATCGAGGCACGATGCATAAAATGAGGAATCCATCTTCAAACTGGACCTGATGGATCTGTACTTTTTTCGTATGGTGTCGACCTCCATCTGCATTATACCAACACGGTGCAGCTGATTTTCCAGTCCGATGATTTTCTGAGGTAAAAACACCATTAATTTGTCGGATGGTTATCACATGTTGACGCATCGCTTACATGAAGAATTGTAATACTTTTTTTTTCTTCTTCATAGTTATTAAACTCTTTACACGAGGGTAACTTGTGAAACCATTCACGTGAATATTTACAACTAAAGTTTAATTCCACAAACCTTTTGGCTCGGAATTTTCGGTAGTTTGGTAGATCTGAATTTCTTTGGCTTTTCATTTAGAAATTTGTTGTATTCTTCCAAGAGCGATGACAATTTTTCTCGTCGCTGCGAAAAAAAAAATAGTACATCTTTAAGACTTGAAAAGCAAAATAATAAATGTGCATTTTTCACTTATGAATAATCGTTGAAAAGGCATACATAAGCACGTATTTCAACACTATTCATCAACCGAACAACACTTAATTCTAAAGTACTCCATGTTATTTCAAAGCAACAGTTACTCCCAATTCTTTTTGTACTTCTTTTCAAGCTCCATTCACAATAGTTCAAAAGATTGCAGTGGTCACCAAATAAATCGACACTCGGCGAAATTCGGTTCACGAATCTTGAATGAAAGGAAAAAAAAAGTTCAGTACCTTGGTGCTCTGGTACTTGACCAAGTCAAGTTTCTTGCGAAGACGAGTGTTGTCCTCCTCGAGCGTGACTTTTGCCTCCTGGAGATTTCGCTTCTTCACGTACCCGGAAGACGTGCGATTGAGATTCGCAACTCGCACGATTTCTTCGTCGTTCTGCGAAGACACAACTGTGTTATTCTTCTTTGGCACAATTGGGAATAACCTTGTAAAACATTGTAATCCCCGTGGAATTGCTTTGAATTTGAGTAATTACAATTTTACACTGTGCGACAAGATTTAGGAATTTTTAAGATATTGTGTTTTTTTGCAAATTACGCAAAGGAAATGTGTGTCCTTTGCAAATAGTAATTAGTTAAGTTATTGACGAATATTTACGTAATGTAAATTCGGAGTTGTATTTTGTTAGGATACATTGTACAGCTTTGAAATGAACAATTTAAAACTGTTGTATAATAAGAAAAATGTATGTTGTATAAAATATTTTAATGATTTTTAAAAATATATGCTTTTATAATTATAAAAATAAATTAATTTTGATATTAATGGATTTATATTTATGTTTATAGCAACTAGACTTAACATAAAATAAATTTTTTTTTTATTTTCAATTGAATCAATTAAAATCGAAAGAATTAAAAATACAACATCCATTTCTATATTGCTTTAATAGATACATCAACAGAGAACTTTTTAGGTCATGAAAAAAGCAGCTAGTAATGCATATCAAAATTTGTAAAAAAAAAAATCAGTAAATTCCTATTTTATAAAATGCCACTCATGATATTCAGGGGTTTTTTTTATTAACAATTTTAATAAAAAAATGCTTTTTTTGTACTTTTTCGTTATAAAATGAAAAGTCGTAATTTGAATACTATAGTGACAATGAATGATTTTTAATTGATAAAATTTTGAAGAAATTAATTTTTATATAAAGTGATCGGAAAATTAAAAGCGGAGAAATTTTAAATTAATTAAGAAATTTTTAACTTTTATTTTTTATATTTAGAACTCTAGTTTTAGAAAATTAAAGTGATTAATATACAATTTATTTGTACAAAATTTTATCTTCTACGGATTATTAGTTTTCGAGTAATATTAATGTCAATTAAAATTTATGAACAATTAGGAAATTGTTTTCAGCTCGCCCTACCGGACGATTTTAGTTTTCTCAAAGGTTTTAAAAAATATAATTGTTGGACAACAAATCGTGTGTTTTACATTTTGTTTAAATACTTCGGATTGCCTAAAGTATGAGGATAAAGTTGATCAAAGAAGGCTGACTTGAGGAGGAGTGGGGAGAAGAGTAAACGAGGGGATAGTTAGCGCATGTTTCACTTATATTACTATATATTATAATTCCTCAGTTCTTGTTCTCCCCACTCCTAGCGCACTCGGCCGTTTTTGGTCATCTTTATCCGCATTTAATAGATAATTCAAAAGATTTCTAGAAAATTTAAGATACAGGATTTGTTGCGCTAGAACTATATTTTTTAAAACCGTAGGAAAAACTAAAATCGTCTCGTAAAATGAACTGGAAATAAATTTTCGCATAATTTAATTAATACTAGTATTACTCGAAAACCAATAATTCGATTCGACGTTAAAATTTTGTACAAATAAATTTTATATTAATCACTTTCGTTTTCTAAAACTAAAGTTCTAAATATAAAAAATAAAAGTTAAAAATTTCTTAATTAATTTAAAATTTCTCCGCTTTTATTCTTCCGATCAGTTTATATAAAGATTAATTTCTTCAAAATTTTATCAATTAAAAATCATTCATTGTCACTATAGTATTCAAATTACTACTTTTCATTTTATAACGAAAAAGTACAAAAAAAGCATTTTTTTATTAAAATTGTTAATAAAAAAAACCCCTGAATATCATGAGTGGCATTTTATAAAATAGGAATTTACTGATTTTTTTTACGAATTTTGATATGCATCACTAACTGCTTTTTTCATGACCTAAAAAGTGCTCTATTGCTGGGTCTATTAAATAAAAAGTTTATTGACATTTATAACTAAGTAAACCAAGTATATTTAATTTGCATTAAATGAATTTTTTTTGAAAATGTAATATTTTTATGGTATTTTTTAAAATTGATCATAAAAGATAAATATGATTTAAATTAGTTATACGGGATTGGTATTTATAAATATTTATAGCAAATTTATTTATTTTATATTTGTTTGGTTACTCAAAGACTTTGACAATTTATAATTGATAATATGTATTTTAAGAATTAATTTTGATGATAAAAGTTATCAATGTATCCATTGTTTCTTTAAAATATAATATTATAAGATTAATTAAAACGTAAAATTAATTAAATCTAAAATAAATTAAGAATTACGACATTTATAGATAAAATATTTAAAAATACATTTGAAGAACGAAAATTTTAATGACGTGTATATGTATACTGTAAATTGATGCATTTAATTAAATATGAAATAGCAATTATACTAATTATTTTTATCTATCTATCTATATATATTAAGCTTTTATTAATGTATTGCACAATATAGTATAAAAAATGTAAATAATGAAAGTACATATTATATTACATGTTTTCTATGATAGTGACGAATTACTTATTTTGTGAAATTCTGAAATTAAACTAATTTAACCAGTTGTAAAATTATGCAATTATGTAAAAGACATTAATCTTATCATTTAGATTCAGATGTGTATTTCCTTTCTACCATTCAATTATATTTATATACAACACTATTATGTACAAATGCTTATGTACATTACTAGAGTTTAAAGAATTTATATATTACTTAATAAAATTGTTAAAAGTGACATGAATTAAAATAGTAAGTCTATAAATGTGAATTTTCAAAAATATTGATTTTTATATTAAAAAATATTTTTTGTAAAGTTATTATTTGTAAAAATTTTATAAAAGTTATTTTAGATAATGAAATCAAATTGTGAGAAAATTATATATTAAAATATTTTAATTATGTAGAAATAATTTTTGTTTTTATTAATAATCAATGATATATTTTTAATAAAAATTGATTGCACAAAACTTTGTAATTAAACCGGCATATGTATTTTGCTAATTATTTTATATATTATCGGTGGATAATTTGAATGTTTATAATTTTAATTCAATAAGGAAACTGAAACATTAATTTAATACAAAATTTTGTTGTTTTTTTATTAGGAAACAATTATATTTTAATCAACAATTTTAAATTATTGAGTGCAATTTGACGATAACTTCATTCAAATGTATTTATTAACGAATTTTTAAATATAATTTATACTCCTCATCGTAGAAATCAATGTAGTTGAGAGAAAAAATTGCCAATTAAATGACAAAAAAATGTACTTCATGATATAAATTTTAAAAAAGAATATCTGTACGAATTACTCGGGATGATTGAGCATTATTTTATCTAAAATTTTAATGAAAGCATATAATAAGATAATTAATTATCAGTGGAAAACTGTTATTTTTGCGCCAAATCTTGAAAAGCCATTGGAAAGCACAATTTTTCTTGCGGTTTGCAGTGGTTTTGAAGGACAGAAGAGCGGCCGATAAGTGGAAAGGCGGATGAATTGTCAGCAATTGGAAAAAGGCAATAAATTTCCCGGTGAAATCGAGGAAACGGGGAAGGAATGCAAAGCAATTATGTACGCGTTTCCCGGGTAAAGAGCGAGATCACATGCAAAAGATGATAATATCACCAGGGTCGCGGGCACGCGGATCGGGATTCCCCCGAGGGGCGAGAAATCGCGCGGAAGAACATTTCGCTGTATAATTGCGATGCACTCCAAGGGTCATACGTCTCAATGTCAATTAAAGTACATTCTTAGCCTTGGCGAATTCCAGCTGCAGCTCCTTGACTTCCCTCTTGAGCCGGCCAATCGCGTTCAGGCTCTCCCTCTTCCTCGTGTCGCATTCCTCGAAATTCGCCTTCCGCTGGCCCTCTGGAACAAAAAGGAACAAAAAATGTCCACGCGGATGGGGTGCGGACTTGTTGTCCAAGTCAAGTCACCCCCTCGTGTGGCTTTTGCTCTCATCGGACATCCACTTTGGCGCCTGTGCCTCATCCGTTTCCGCACAATCAATACATCCAACCCTCTCCCTCATTTTATCAGAGCAACCCTTTTCTCACTAGCCGGCACATTTTAATTTACAACAAAAACCTCTCCAAATTAACATTAGATAATTATTCATTTATTACTCGTATCAAAAAAGACCCAAAATAAAAAAATAAAAAAAACAAAAAAATGCACATTGTATTTTAGGTTGGTTGTACTTATGACTATACTAACTTTTTATTTTAACTTTTGCTTGAAAACAGATCTTTATATAACTAAATACCTTATATAATTAAATATATATACAGATTTTTAAATTTTCAAATTAATTTTTACAATGTGTATCTCATCAAGTTTTACTGCTACGTTACAAAGTTAAGGTTAAGTTAATTTGAAAAATGGCTTGATTAACTTTATTCTTTTACCTTTAAATCATGAATCTCGAATATTTTAACTTTTTACTTTTCGTTTCAATGTTCTATGTAATTGGATTATTTTTAATTGGTTTCGTATGATTAAAATCCTTATAGGAACATTATTAAACGGCAAAATATTTGTTTACTGAAAAGTTAAAAACCTAATTAAAACGAGTATTCTTATTAATTTGAGCGATAAAAAGAATTTAATTAAATAAAAGAAATAAAAAGACTATTGAAATGTTATTTTAGACATCAGTTTTCAGAAAAATTATTGTCTAAATCTCAATATATTTAAGCCATTACTGTTTTATTTACAAGTATTGAAATTTCTGCGTATTAAAGTTTAAACCCCAGTAAAATAATTGTGATTGTGTAAATAAATTTAATGTACACGTGTAAAAATTTATATCAAGTATCAGCTGGTTTTGATATAAAAAATTATAATCTTTTCATTTTAAGGAATTAATAATAGCCCAAATTTATATTCAAATTAATGTGTACACATATATACAACATATTTAAGCGTTCTTTATTTCTGTCCTGGAGTTTTTATGCATGAAATTAGTCAAATTTTAAATTATAGATATTTTAATAAACACCATTATCAAATTAAGTGCATCGAATGTAATATTTAATCGATCCAATAATTTACGTAAATAGCGTCAATTAAAAATCTGATAACCGAGATTAAATGTCAATTAAATCTAAAAGTTAAGTGAATATGATTATGATAACTATTTAAAGCAAGCAGGACATTTATTATTTATCGAATTTCTGAATTAAAAATATAGCCAAGGCTTTAAACTCCTTATAACACAAAATTTACAGCTCCATATTAAATGAATAAAATCTTACATTTAGCTTTAATAATTGCGCCAATAAATTCTATTGGCAAGTTTTAAGCGGCCCGCATTATCATCAAACAACCAGTACACAATATTTATTTAATAAATGGCAGGATTATTGTCCTCGTGGTCAACAAGAAAGCCCGCCAACATTATCAAAGTAAAAAGCAAAGTTGTCGGCTTCGATTAAAAGTCCGGGCATTTTTATTCGCGGGTAGCGAATGCATTCGAGAACACAAGTTTGACGATCGGTTTGAGGATCGGTTAAACCGTTAAAAAATTCACCTCCGAAGAACCCGAGAATGATCTCATTTTTCTCGTGATCGGCACGCATCCTCCCGATGTCTCCGATCGGGATGAACCGTTATCAATTACATCGATTGCAGTGACTTTTAAACGCTCTAGCCAATCGAGCGACTTCTTGTGTTTGTCCGAGTTGGGTGCAATTTTTCGTGGGACTCGCAAAAAAAAGGGGGACCCGAGAATGGGGTATCGATGCCGAATTAATGAGACCAATTAAATGGAATCGCGCGCTCCTTTCTGTTAAAGGGCAGAGAGCTCGATCCGAACAATGACGATTCGATCGTCAAAACACGTATCCGTTTCCCCTTTAGGTGTTGGGAAGAAGCATTGGATGCTGCATCTCAGCTGATGGATGAATTCGCATTTTGTCAAAGTGGGCTGACGCTCGCATTAGCCGTATTTGGCGTGAACGGCACATTAGTCCTTTTTATGAGATCGCACTCTTTATCTTCTTTTCAAATTACGTTCATTGGCTCTCAACATAATGCATCAGCACTACTTTTCATAATAAATGTGTTAACAAGCGGCAGATTTCTTAAAATACACAACACGTGCTTCATTCCTTTTAATAGCATTCATTCTTATTAATATAAAACATTTGCTTGCATAATCAGATGTTTGCAATATTTCTTTTCTCTATCGATGAACGTTAATGATGTTACATTGCATTTTTTAAATATACACGATAAAAGCTGTATAAAAGCTTATCCCTGTATACTTATCAATATATTATTAATAAATAATAATTAATATATAAATAATTCGAGTTTTTTTTTAAATTGATTTGTGCCATTGCAAACAATTTTGTTAGTGATTAAAATTAGAAGTTGTTTGTGAAGCGCATCTTCGTATTTCGATTTCAAACAAGTATTATAAGTATTAAATAAGATGGAAGAGATGGGGAAGTAAATAAATATTATAAAAAATTTCAAGCAATTAAAATATCTCAAGTAATAAGTTGTCTTTTTTCCTATCTCCCTGACTACTCTTTTCATTCTAGTATTTGAAAAATAAGCATGTTTCAAATCATTCAGAATTTAACTTCGAAAACGTTCGAAAGAGGGCGAATGAAAACCTTTACTTTAAGTCGCTAACCGAGTGCTTAAATGATAACAATTTGAACGAGACCAGAGTCTCTTGGTTTAGGGATTAGAAACATGGGCATTATTATTGTCTTTTAACACAAAATGCTTATTATGTCAATTGTGGGCTTTGTTTGTGCGTCGTATTACTTTGTTTTATTTATAGCATACTAGTTGAAGTATTCAACAAATGCATGCTGACATCCGACAAAAGTAATAAATGATTTTTAACATATGTAAAAGTTACAGGTAATACTACACATGTTAATGCAAAATGTTACAAATACATATGGATCTAAGGTGGTTATTTACAGACAAGCAGACACAATAATAATAAATATCTACTTTCAATCATGACGAAAGACTTAGCTCATTGTATATAAACAATGTAAACGTGAGTGGTTTCTCAATACAGTTGAGTTGAACGTCGTCACAATGTAGTTTTTACGTCAGATCTATCATAAATTGTATGAGCCAACTATATTTATTAATTTTTGTAATTATATTCAACGTATTTTTTTATTATTTACCTAATTTTATTATATTTTAATTCGCATGGTTTTTCGTAATGTAAAACAAATGACATCTACACCCGACACTAATATGAATATCAGGCAACTTTTCAAAAGAATCTATCGATTTGAAAATGCATAAAATAGATTCAATTACATGAAACGACAATACGCCTCTTTATTGCTTCAATAAAAATTAAACGAGGATAAAAGTTAACCATCAGGTCCTTATTTCAATTTCAAAAACATATTCTAGGGAACGCGAATAAAAAACAAATTATATAACTGAGTAGAACAATAGTTTCAACAAATGAGTGAATTCAATGTAAAAAACTTTTTCAAAATAATTTATATATAGATTTTAACTAAATGATGGTAAAGAAAAGAGCTTGTACGTGCATGTAGGGTATGAAATAGTTTAATAAATATTTTTAATGAAACTAAATATCCAGTATTATATTACATTGTATTTTCTAATTCTGAGAATATCCAATTTAAAATTTAAAAAATAAAATTTAAAACTTCTAATACTTAATTCATTCAACTTTTATGTTCACCAATTAATACATTCTTACAGTTGACAATATTGTAAGAATAGAATTGTTTCTCATCGAGAAATAAACACAAGTTAATTATACTGAGCCTCGTTAAAGAAACGATTGATTTTATTTGATACCTCTAAAAAATATTAAATTATATATCTTTATAATTTAATTATATTGAATAAAATATTTTCTGATTTATTCTTTAATTAAATATAACTTTGTTCAATATTTAATTCTTATTATTAATTAATAAATATATGCACTACATAAGAAATGTAGGAGCTACAATGAAAAAATATATAATTTATCCAGTTTTTTAAATTGACCCCAACTCTTATTATGAATTTTCCTGTCAGATTTATTAAGAATAAAAATAACAATGAATAACGAAAAATGATCCTGAATGATGAAATATTTTTACAAGGAATGTACAAAATACGATTATTTCAATAATGACTAAAAAATAAATTTTATATAAGTTTTTGAATATATTTAAATAAAAACTTTACAATCTTAAATTACAAAAAAGTTTTGTTACATAAAATGTACATATTAGAGATATTATATTGAAACAAATGATTGATTGCAATGTAAACATTTTTTTAATAAACAATGTATCATATGATATTTATATTTAATTTAAAAAAAGCAATGTGGATATTGAAATATTTAATAGAAATTATATTATATTACTAATAGTTTATGAAATAAAATACATGAGTTTCTGACTAAAAGGAAAATTACAATAAATAATAAAAACAATAACCAATCAAATTAGTACTATAGTTTTTTATTAATAATGAAACATACCTGATAACTGTATTTTCTTTTTTATTTCTATTATTTGTTTATTTAATGAATTTAATTTTTCATTAGGTGGAAGGACTTGATCCGACATATTCACCAATATAATACTTGTTTTAAGACTAAAAATATTGATCAAACTCGGAAAGTTCCTTGACTACAATTGCAACAATTATATTTGAAAAAGTGGAAATAATAATGGAAGTTTATCATAATTACAAATGTATGAATAAAATAGGAAATATTTTATAATGATTTGAACTTAATTTTTGAAATAAAAATATTTACATAAATAAATTAAAATTATCAAAGTATTATAAATAAATTCAAAGTTAACATGATTTTGAAAATTATAATATTTTAAATGTATGTTTTATTCATGGTATTACATCGAATAAATAACTATTAAAGATAAATTCCACATGCAATGCTGCTATTGTATAATCAAAATATATCTTCCACATTATATCTATGACACACTATTTTCAGATAATCATCCACTAATATTAATCTTTGATTAAATTATATTAATCATAAAATAAATTGATTTAATCATCTAAGTTAATTAAAGTATTATTTAAAAAGTTATCGGAGAATTAATGTTTTTATATATATTACCAATCTTAGGTAGATAATTTCAACGGCCATGTACATTTTGCATATAATTTTGAATAAGTTAATAAGATTTTGAACTTGCACAGATTTTTAAGTAAAACTATTTTTATTCCAAAATGATATTAAATTGTTTTAATTAAGAACTATAAAAATCCAGTTGCGCCAATAAATTAAATATTTTAAAGTAATTGCAATTAGTAAAGTTTGAATTGTTTTAACTAATACATATTATTGTAAAGAAAATTATTTGCAATATGTTTTATTAGGGTTTATTTAATTTCACAATTTTCAAATAACAAAGACAATCGGTATAAAAATAATATTTCCAGTTGCATAATACATAGAATTGAATCTTGTATTAAATATGAAAAGACATCGCTTATGTACATTTGTGCACGTGAGGCTAGGTGGATTAGTAAAAAAAATTACGAAATATATTATATAGTTTTGAAAAATGGAATCTAGTGCAACACCAATGTTAAGGTTAAAATTATATAAATATTATCGATGCTTTATTAGTTGTTAAATTAAGATTCATCGTATGAACGTTATTAAAAGAAGACCATTAAAAAAAATCTAAATACTACTATAAATAATACTTACAATGAGTAATTTAAATTAAATACATTTTATTATTTTTAAGGAATTAATTAAAAGACGATAGAATTAATAAAATACACACCAATAATAAATAACATTTAATTTATGGATAGTGATTTGAAGTTAACTTATTCACTCTTATTTATAATGCATATTATTATTGCGTACAGACATGCGTAAATTAATTTACATTTTGAAGGTATAATGCGTTTGATGATCATCTATTTTCAAGAGCACAAGTTTTAATATGAAAGCCAGACAATAATTACAACGAATATTACGCAAAGAATTGAAAATAATTCAGTTGGGGCTGATTACAATTTATGATTCGCGGCAAATAATAAATGATATCGTGCACCTGCGAGTATTATGATTCGGTGTAAAATAGGCTTCCTGATTGCTCGGACGCAAGGATACAAGGATAAGGCAGGATAAGTGCTTAGAACCTTTGAAAGTGCACTAGCACACGTTCGAAGGTCGCGAAAAATTATGGGCTCAAAAGGCCTTTGAATGGAATTAAAAGACATCGAATTATAATTTCGCATTTGTATTCGTTAGGAAATTGCGCTCGCATGCGAATTGTTGGCGGAGTTCCTCTCGTCTCACACTGTGAATTTTGCGGCTCACGCAATTCTCGGAGGAAAAAATCATCCGCATGTTGTTGTCCGAGGCTCGTCCCATCAATAAGTATTGGACCAAAATCTCGGAGAATCTTTCGAGCAACGGAGGGAATCGGAGGGAATCGGAGGGAATCGGAGCCGGAGTTGCGCTTCATTTGATAATAATTCGCGTAAATTAAATTAAATTAAATTAAATGCCCCTCCCCCGCCTCCGACCCCACCTTCTATCCATTCGACAGGCCTTAATTTTTTATTGTAAGCAACAATAAAACCGAGGCAAATGAGGGAACTTTGACAGATGCGCAATTATTTATCCGAGCTCTCGGGACCGCGAGAAGAATTTACGGGCGATACCATCCGAGCGACAAATGCGTAATAACAAAAGAAAGTTTAATTTAAATAATGTATCCTACACGCAAATTATATTAGAAATGATATTTTCGAGCGCCGGAGTTCCCGGAGAACAAGTTATTCGAAAATTATTTAGCCTTCTGATCATTAGGGCGATAAGTTTCATTTTTATAGGATAGTTTGCGTATAATTCCAACAGTTTATCGTAGACGATCTTTTGTAATCGCAAGATCTCCGCCGCTTCCCAGTCCTCAGCCTCCTAACCCGTGATTCAATGACCTTCCGAACAATCTTCCTGCTGTACCTTTTCAATCCACTTGACAACTCTACCTTCTCAAACTTTTAAGGAGTAAATTGATGCGCCCAGACGATTCTGTGTAAAAGTGAGAAAGTGCTCGTAGGACTCGAGCATTTGATCGGTGTTCTCTCCCTCCCGTCCACCCCTCCCCCCTTCATCCCCCTTCATCCCAGCGGGCCCGACTCGTGTCTATGATCGCATAATTTACTGCCGCGATTCCTCGTACGTGGATTTTTTGAGCTGCGGCTAAAAAGGCGAATTAAATTATTACACGAATTCATCAATTTCCTTCGAGATCTTCTGATTCTGATTCGATAATGGCCAAATACAATATACATTTGTTACAGGATCCAGCAGCACTTCATTATTAGGAATTCAAAAATTCAAGTGTCCTTTACAATTTTGGTGGGAATCCAACTTTGGGAAATTGAAATTTTTAATTGCAAAAATATCACGCCTTATTTTAACACAAAATCCATACTAATTCTTCTATTCATTTTGTTTGTATTTTATGTAAAAAATCTAATACTCATCTAATAATCCCCAGAAATACCATTTTCCCGGCTATTTCGATAATGAAAAACCGCACAGAAACTCTAAACATAAAACGCCAAAGTATCCTCGTTTAACAACGACATTATTACGTCATTGTAAAAAGTTTGTTCTCATTAATATTTTACTATTTTCTCCTTTTTCTCTAATCAAATCATACGCAGTGTTATTAACTTTGTATGGAAAAAGTTAAAGGAAAAAAAGAAAAAACTAATCATGCATTTCAATTCATGTTTTATTATAATAAAAGTGTTGAGCTTTCATTCAGAATTAATTCTTTGAACTAATAAAAATATTTAATAGATAAAGTTTTCAATGTCCGTTTTTAGCTTTAACCAAAAAAAATAAGCAAATTTTTTCCAAATACACAAATACCAGGAATACGTATTTCAATTTCAATTAAAATTTTTGAATATTTTATTTTCATTTTTAGTCAATACATTTGTATTTAACACGATTTTATCAATATTTTACGGATATATTTTAGATTTTTATTAGGCTCGGTTCGATATAGTGCGAAATGATCTACATAAAACATACTCAATTTTATTAGTACTTATTTACCAGTCTCATAAAATATATATTGTTAAAATATTATTCACAACACACGAATAAAGCGTAAAAGTTGCTTATCTTCGTTCTAATTATAAAAATTGGTTGTCCGCAACCTTTTCACCCCGAGTTAAGTGGCCTTTGATGAGGAATGCGCTATGAAAAAAATATGATCTCTGGCTGTACTAATTTTAAATTATTGAGCAGTATATTCCCTAAAAAATATTTCGCATTTCTTTTATTCCACGAATAAGTTCAATATTTATTTTATATTAAAGTTTTTCACCTTTTTCATAATTAGTTGGAAATGGAACTTTATTTTGATCCTCGAGGCACTAATTCTTTTGGATGAGATTTTTATTTTTTGTTAAATATTTTGTCAAAGCTAATGTTTTAATTACTCGATATTACTTGATATCATGCATAAATGATGGTATAAAATTCTCGGCGCTGAAATGTGTGTTGTGAATTTATTAGCCCAGTCGGGAAGTAAATTAGTACTTTATCTATTTAAATGTATAGTACATTATAATCGCCTTTATGATCCATCCTTTTAATTTCTTCTTAAAGTAAGATAAACATTATAATTGGATAGAAAGCAGAATGATATAAAATTTGAACTTGTGGCGCTTCTTCTTCTTCTTCTTCTTCTTCTTCTTCTTCTTGTGACTCAGTGCTTTCTTTATAAGCACTAATGAAAGTGTTTAATAGCGAGACACTTAAATTGACATTGTAGAGTATGATATATTCACCCATACACACACGACCCTTGCATTTGCGTAATTTTTGCCATGTGCAATTGATACAATATAAAAATTGGTGATACCCCGTAAGGCGAATAAAGATTATTGCAAATTGTCTGTATTGAGCGATTATTTCAAAGATTAATTTACGATAATTATTGCAAGTAGTACAATTGATGTTTACATTTAATTAAAAAATATTTTAAGCAGTTATTTACAAAAAATTTTGAGTCGTCTGTTCGTGACACATGAATTAATAAAAAAAATTCTTGAAGCTGTTTAAACCAATTGTGAATACAACTATGTAAATAAGTATGAATCTAAAAATATTCTTCAATGAAAATAAATTAAAATTTAAGTAATATCTTTAATTTCTTCTCTATTATATTCGTCTTTTATTACGGATATTATATTTTATTTTATAACTCTCAATGTAATAGATTTCAAAAATGATAAATTTCATATTAAGATTTTGTGTAATTATTTTTGACTGTATAATGAGGTATTGGTTCTTCTCTCAATTAATTTCAATTCAAATATCTACGAAAAAAGCTAGAATTTTCCGCTAGCATTACATAAATTTAAAAACAGTACAATTAACTACATTTATGTCGGAACATACGCTGTACCTTAACATCTTTTAAATCATACAAAATCTTTTCAAAAATATGCATATCATTCGTATATAAACATATTAATCTTCGTCTGCCGTTAACTTGCAATTATTGTGTAAAATTTTCTTAATAAATTTACATTTAAAATTTATTATCAAACGACAATATTCAACTGGAATATCACTATAATTAAATAAATCTATTATTGCAATATGTGTATGGTTATGGCGATGGTGTCATACAAAACAAAATCACAATCTTAAATTTAACTCTGACCAAATGCTTAGCATAAATAGAGCACGTACATTTAAATCATAAATGGAATTATTATTAATATATAATAAATTTTTATCGATATATAATAATGAAGATAATGCAGTAAGTCTTGAAATTAAAACCAATAATTATAAAATTTTAAAATAGATTAGCTTAAGATTTTTAATTTTTAAATTTATAAAACAATTAGATAGCAATTCCCATAGAATTTTATTGGAAAATGATCGAATATTTTTCGATTAAATCTTTAAATTTTAACTGAAACTATTAATATTTTACTTATTGTGCATAAAACGTATTTTTATATTTATTTAGATAAGCGATTGACTTTAGATCTTTTGTAACTAAATAAATAAGTATATGTCTTAATTAAATCATAAGCTGACCTTGATATGGAATGAATACAGAATTAAATAAAAATAATATATATATATATATATATATATATATATGCGGGTGTGTGTGTGTGTATGTATAAATAAGGGAATATTGTCACTAATAAAGTGTTTAAGATATTTTATTCAAACATGAATATTTATTGATAGTACATATGCATTGAAATAAAGTACACCAAACATCAAAAGATTATTTTTATTATGACGAGTATATAAAATTTTGAGAATAGCATTTATGGTTACAAAAGGCTTTTTGAAAAAAATGCGAAAAAAATTTAAAATCCCAAGTGAACAGAAGAGAACAGGGAATCAATTTGGGTAGTTAATAAATTTTAACGTTAAATTATTAAAGAATAAATTATAAAGAAAGATTAATAATTTTAAATGAATTATTAGCGAATGAAAATATTGATTCAATAATTAGATATTTGGTGAATAGGATTCGTCGACAAAAAGTAATTACAGTTGATAAGGGAATGAAATTTAAAAGGTGCCACATGAAGGGGTGAAATTTGAAATCGTTATCTTGCTAATCGTTGAATATTATTTAACCGAAATTCTCCCCCTCACCAATGTAATGCTGAGCGTCATGGGTATCTGGGACGGGGAAAAGGCAGGAAAAAACGAACTCATTAGGAAGTCCTCGTGACAGGAGTCGCGCGACGGCTTTGGACTCCTTGGGCCAGGGTCCCCCAACACTCCTTGACCCGGGGCTCTTCTACCAGGGCCGAGGGCGCACGCGCGGGGAAAAAACCGTTCGTTCATCCCCCGAGGGAGGGGTGCGCCGGGCAGGGTCGAGTCGAGCAGGGGCGGGTCGGGTCGGGTCGGGTCCGGCCCCTTCCACTCTCCGGGCTCGGGCCGACGGAGGGGCCGCAGCACGAAGCCGCACCGGGCCTTTTTCCTACGCGCGGGCATCATCCAGTCCCTCGCACACACACGCACGCACACACGGGAGCTGATGCGCGCGCACCCGTCGCGGGACTACTTTCAGCGCGTACGGCGAACAATAGACCCACAGACGTGCTCCGGACGCGGTGTACTGCTCTCGTGTGTGTACACACGGGCGCCCGAGCGTTACGCAGTTCCTTAGCAAACCACCCCCGACGTCTTCCCGGCGACGACCAGCGGGGACTCGCCGTCGTCTCGTCATCGCCTTCCTGTCGCCCGGACGACCCGCGCGCCGCCTCCTGCTGACAACCGGCCCCCCGAGTGCCTCTTCCTCGTCGCGATCCGCGTGTGTGTTATTGTATATACCCGAGAGAGTGCGGGAGGACACGCGGCCGGCTGGCTGGCTCCAGGACCTCCTCGGGGTGCTCCCTCCAAGGGAGGAATGTGCTACCCGGGTATGTGCGCGACCGACCAGTGACCCAGTGCTCCGGAAGACCCAGTGCCGGAGAGTGCCTCCCGATGAAGTGTGTGTTGGGCCCCAGGTAGAGAAGGCTGCTCCGAAGAAGGTGCGATGCCGCCGCTCCGATTCCCGGGACGGGGGCTCCCCAGGGAGCCGCACATCATCCTCGCCACGGCCATCCTGCTCGGGCTTCTCCCACTCAGCTACGGTGAGCCTCTTCGAATTTTCCCGCGGGTTTCCCGACCCGGCCGTTGTTTTCGTCGAAGGGGCGGGGGACGAGACGGGCCGGGACGGGACGGGACGGGACGGGGGATGATGTCTGCATCGGAGGAGAAAGTGCATCGGTATTCCGCGGCGCGTCGACGTCGCTACACTCGCAGCTGCTCCAGCCGCTCGCCGTTACTACCTTTGGTGAAAATGTCGACCGGCTGCTGGAGCCCGCGTTTATCTCGAGGCCAGGTGGACCGGACCGGAGGCTGGGGCCGAGGCCGAGATCCTGCGAGCGCCCGCGGGGAGTCTTGCGTGCGACTGATCCTCCAAGGGGTTGGACGCTCATTATTGGGGAGTGGATTATTCCGGGATTATCCCTACCTGTTGGCTGGCTCGGAGTCGAAGGGCACCCGAACTTCGGGGCTAGGACATCCTTGGGTCCTTCATCGTGCACCTCCAAAGCTCTGCAACTAGTCGAATTTAGCACTTGTTCGACTGGGGTTCGATTCTCTATTGCTCTCGACATTTGGCTTACGAATTTTAAAAATCATCGTTTAGATCAACAAGATGAAATTAGCGAACAATTCCATCGAATGCAAATTCATCAATTATATTGTCCTGCAATAGCTCGTAATCCAATTATTGTCTCTTTCTTATCGCCGAAATTGTATCTTCATTATGGTCGATCGCCTACTTGTCAGTGTGTTTGTAAATAATGAATTAACCTGCAGACCAGAGAGATAAAAATTGTAAAAAAAATTATAATTTATCTAGCATAACGATGGTAAACAAACCCAAGAGTCATACTGCTTTCATGATTATGAGGGAATTGTCGAACAACAGGTTGCAATTCAAATGCCATCCACTTTTTATCATCCATTTTTTATCATCCATGTAATTTTGTAATACCTGCAAGTCACATTAATATTAAGGAAAACACGTTGACAAATTTGCTCTTCGATTCACGTGTAGTCCAAAAGTGATTTTAATTAAAATAAGGAGTATACAAGAGTATATATGCATGCAGTTTTACAGTTGAAAGTGCCCTAGAGCACAATAACAGATAATCCGAGATAATTAAACGGTCAGGTACTCGATGATTATCTTACCTTTCATATCCTATTAATACAATTATTATCCATCTATCTGTGCTTTTATTGCTCGGGGCTAATAATATTGAAACTTTAAAATTTTATGGCTTCAATCATAAAAATAATTATTTTCGCTGCCATCTAACTTTAAGCACCAATAATATATAGACGTGTGATGGTAAAATGAGAAATGCAGAATCGAATGAATTTCGCGCACTACACATACTACATTATATTCCTAGATATTTAAGTTTATAACTGGGTCGCACGATTTATTTCGAATTTAGTATCGCAATAAAGATTAGATTTTTCATGTATTTAAAATAAAAAGGGGAAAAGCAATTGTTTCCTTTTCTTATTTTAATGTAAATGTTGATAAAATTCCAATTCTTCGTAATGTTTCTTATCGAGGAGAAAGAACCTTTGTGGAACAAGTTTTAGAGAAAACTGATAATTTTATATTTTTATTTAGTTTTTAAAAGAAAGTCTAGACAAAATTTGCAGATTTTTTTAACTGTTATACTTTACAAGTCGTGTTTTTGTTTACATTCCCGACTCCCAAGCCACGTAGAATTTGTTCTTAATCACCTATTTTACCTGATAATTAAAATATTGTACACACAAGCTTCTTTTTATCAGTATTTTCTTTCACCTATAATTTGCAAATGATAATAAGTTATAGTAGTTTTAATACATGAATTTTAAATTAACGTGGAAAGTTTTGTGCTCTAAATTGTAAACCCTAGTCGGTATTTAAGGTAGCCAATTTTTTTTTTTAAACTGTGATGTAAATTATAAAGCTTAAAAAATACATAACGGAAAACGTGACCATAATATCGTATTTTTCTGTTAAATAAACATAAATGCCTTGTATAACAATTACCTCCTTTTTAATGCTACTTCTCAATAGAGTATGTGTATAATCATAAATTGTAGAAATTCCAGGGGAGAAAAAAAAGCATTAGAATCATAATTCGATTATGCTAATCACCTGGTTAAATGGAAATATTCGGTTTATGACAGGTCCTCGATTTGAATGATGCACGTGACAGATTCCAGGGCACAAGTCAGACAGCTGAACCTTTGAATCGACAAAGAAGAAAAGCATCTTCTCATCATCTGCAAGACTCGATTTAAAATAATAATATCCAAGTTGCAAGGGTGAAAATTGGACGAGAGCAGATCGGAAGGAAGGGGTGGGGTGGCAAATGTCAAATACCAGAAGAATCGATCATTCGTTTCAATCGACTCATTGTTTACCCGAGTTCGAAATTCACGCGTCGGGGTAAAAAATTCCCGACGCAGGGCATCTCATCTCGCCTTCCTGCCCAAGGGATCCTGCAAAAGGACGAAAAAAAGGGAGAGAAAAACAAGTCGGTGCTTCGGAGGATGTTGCGCATGTCGGTCGGTCGGTCGGTCGGCGGGTGGGGGAGGGTGGAAGAGGGTCTTGTTCGCTCGCCACCGGAAGAACACGCACGCGCTCCGCGAGCGTGTGCGGCCCGACGGGGCCTCACCCCCACCCCTAGGGCCCTCCAACACACGTGCGCCGTTGTGTAAGCCGCGTAACGCAGGGAAGTCGCCATACGGGCGGGGCGAACCTCTCACGAACCCCGAATAACCCGAGATTCCTCTTTTCAGTCTTTCAGCTTTGTTTTTCCTCTCCTCGGTTCTCTTTTTCAAAAAATTTGATTTACAGTTGCAGGTCGCGATAACGATCGGGGCTGGATTTTTCGATTTACTCGGTCCCGCGAGGAGCCACCTCTTAACCTTTGTGCAACGCTCCTGAAGCGCTTGATTGCGGAGGAGCGCAATTTTCGCGGCTGAAAGAAATCGGCTTGAAAAACCAGAAAAAACGAAAAAACGAAAAAAAGAAAAAAGCCGAAAAGTGAAAGTGCATTAAGAAAATTAGCGTGAGTTGCTCGGTATTTAATAGTTAGCTAAAATTAATGATAATAGCCCCGGGGATCAAAGTTATCGACGGCATCCAACCCTTTTCCTGCTTTATTTTCAAATTTCTCACGCTCCTCACAATGCGCTCCTTACAATCAATCGATGAAAATAAAAAAAAGGCGCTCCAGATCGTGGCTCCGAGTCATGCTACGGTTGTGGACCTCGACATGCGTGTCTCTCGAGTCCCGGTGGTTTTTTTGGCCCCGGACGACGGTAACGATCGCGCCCTGGATGGATGGGGTTGGAGTCGAGCGAGCGCAGCCGAGTTGAGGCCGCTCGGGTTTCCCTAGAATTCGCGTAATTTGCGCCTGGCGTGGTGAGTTGGCGGCCCCGAACACGTGGTTGCGCGCTGCCTCCAGGGGCTCTCAACCCGGAGCCACCCGGGAGGGAGGGAGGGAGCACCGCTGGAGGAGGGACAGGTGCCCCTCCATCTCCGCGTCTTTCCAGGAAGCGGGGCTCTCGCCTCGGGAGGCAGTTTTACGCGCCGAAACACGAGCCTCGGGTCCCGCTTTTTCTTCTCAGGCCCATTTTCCACGTCGAGCTCGGGTCGTCCTTTCAGGGGGTGAGTTAGGGGCTGCACCGCTTTTCACCGAGATCGCGCTCTCGTTTTTATTCCTTTCGTAAATCTTCCGTAATACTCAATAACTGAAAGCCGAGCAAGTGCTTTAAAGAGAAACATATGGCCGTTCGATCACTTTAAATTCGGGGGTGCAACTCGGATTTCTCAAAATGTCATCCTGTGTGACTATTCACTTTAACGGGCCCAATCCAATGGGCCTTTCTCATCTCGAATCACAAATTTGACAACTTTTCATGCCTTCAATGGCAATGTAACTTACACTGGACAAATTTTATACACACGATTGATAAATCTACTTGATAAAAAAGACCCATTGGTACCCATGATAGAAACAAAGACATCGACTAGGAATTGCTTTTAATTTATCTTCCGTCAAAATTAAGATCATTATTTCAAAATCAGAAACATTATTTCTTTTAGCCTAATTGAAGCTTCAAAACAAAAAATACTCTTTGTTCGTGAATTCAATGTACATTGCTTAATCCGTACAATGAATATCCAATAATCTTTATGTTTTAATGGTTATTTTAATAATACAAACTAATGATGCAAAGCATAAATTAAATTATTATTAAATTTAAATATTATGTCACATCACTTCAAGAGTATTCCACTTAAAATACTTTTTACGCGTATTTTACTTCTTTTTTTTTTAAATAAATAGTAGGGAATATTATTTTTTATGAATGTGTATTTTTTCTCACATTTTCGAATTTAACTCGATAAATATGAATTTTAGAGATAAAATCATTACGAATAAAATAATTTATTATAAAATTTCTATCAAGCAGTATTTAGAAATTGCTTCATCTATATATTTTGCTGTCGGATTACGATAAATCCTGTGTAAATTGATGAAAATTTAGGTATTTTTTTTTTTTTTTTTTTTAATAATGTATTGGTATATTAATTTTTGTACGAAAAATCATTCATTTTTTTAATTAAATTCCGAGCTGTAAGTTATTTATATAAATTGGCACTGATTTTTATATGTAAACTACTACTATTGAAATATCATAAGTAATGGATAAAAAAAATAATGTTTCGTCGATTAAAATGTTTTGGAGCAATTTTATCAGTTCCAAAGCCTTTGGCCGTATGAACAAATGAATTTTGTAAAAAGGTCTCAAGTTTATAAAAGTAAAAAAAGCAAAGTAGATTAAAGACGCAGCGTCGTTCTAATCGCTCGATGCGAGAGAGCTAGAGAAAGGGCGAGGGAGAGGGAGAAGGACAAGGAGATAGATAGATAGATAGATAGATAGATAGATAGAGAGAGAGAGAGAGGCGACTGCGAAAAATAAAACTCCTCGTGTACACGAAGATTTATACACATGCCGGACATTCCTGCGATCGATTCTGCGAACGAGCGAGCAAAGTTGCTAGTTTTGCATGTGTATACCACTTTTTGTGGCGCGGAGATGATTTTAGGGTTTGGCCCCCTTTTGCTTAGGCTGCGTTACGTCCTTACTCCTGCTTTTCATTAAAAAGATCCCGACTTGGATCTGTATCATTTGCGCTTAAGCGGCTTGAAAACCTCTGGCAATAATAATAAAGACGAGTGCCCCGATTTGAATACATATTCAAATTCTAAATGGAAATTATAGGACTATATACGCTCCTGAGCTCATAGAAAATTACATCCTTTCCGCGTGCGAACATTTCTCAACAATAGTTCGATCTCTACTAGTTTACATACCCACCCGTACTCGTATTTACTTAATTCATCAATCGTAAACACTTTTTCTTCGTCTGCAAATTCACACATCAACACTTTCTCCCTTGCGTTATGAATAATGGAAAATTAAAAAACCGAGGCGGAATTGAAAGGTCTCGGCCGGCACTCCATTATACAAAGTATTTTCAAATGGATCCATTTGAACGGAAATTGAATGAAATTCGAAATTCTTGAGTGCGCTAATAGAGATTGAAATAAATTCCCAAACTCAAAGCGAAGATAAACAGGATTCTGGAATCTACTTAATAGCTCGCATAATTTTCGATGCTTTTTTTCCTTTCGTGGTAGTATTGGGGCTGTATCAGTTTTTTTGCATTGGCAGAATGAAAGTTTGAGGCTTGTTAGTCAAGAATTTTAAACGCTATATGATTTGACGTATTTTAACTTTTTTATTAGACGACTCGTTTAATATTTTGTTAAATTTAGTTATTAGCAGTTATAGCCAATAAAATTTCAATTTTTTTGCAATCTTTGATTATTAATAAAAATGAGCGCATAAAAGTTTATGTTTTCATTTCTCGGATCCATTCCAACTGGGCGTATAAAAATTGTAATTTATGAATCGAATCTGAGCTACATATTTAAATGCAAGCACTGCCGTCCTGATCGAATGGGAAATTCGTAATTATGCAAAGATCCGGGGAAAAAAGGCTCACTTGTAGCAAAAAGAGAATTTATTGCGCGTCACGGCATTAAGTGGTAGTTGGTAAATCGCGTCATTCTGGAAAATCACACGTCCATTCATCTACGAATTGTTTACGCACTTACGACTCGAGTCCTTACCAAAGTAAAGTTTGAAAAATTTCAATTTCCCCTCGATGCGCGCGACTATAATTATTAAATTTGTTTCATGATACGATTGCGATAAACTTCCGAGTGCAAATAAATAAGAGCTCCGCTTGCATTTGTAACTGTTTACACCAGTGCAAAAAATAAAAAATTCACTAAACTTGTACGCAAATTATTAAATAAGGGCTTTCGTGTTTGGAGTGTTTAAATTCTTACATTCAAATTAGTGCTCCATTTTCAATGGATAAAGTTACTTGCAAATGGAAGCCATACACAATAAACATTTTCTTGCGAGCCGCGCATAAATATAAAAGTACGCGTATTAGATCAGAAAGATGACACGGAGAACTTCCGTTCTAGAGGTGCACGAGTCTCCTAGCGATTAATAGACTTATCAACTCATTACTCCCGGTTATGAAATAAAAATCCTCGTGCGTGCTGAGCCACGGTACTGCTCGGATGCTGTGCTATGGACCACAAATAAAGCTCAGCTGTAGAGTCATTGGGAGAGCAATCTTGGGACTCGGTGGGAGGGGGACGTGGGGCGCGTGGGTGACGTAACGAGGTTGGTGGCGGCGGCGGCGGTTGGAGGGGCAGAAGGGGGAGGAGGGGGAGGGTAATCGAGAGACGTCGGCGCTCCAGGAAGTTAATGGCTCGACGCGTGGTGTTTGTTGAGAAAATCCGGGGTGGTTCGCGGACCCAAACCCAATAAAGACCCAACCTAGGGCTCAGGTTTTATTGGCAGTTGAATGAGCGAGAGCTTACATAAAGTCCGCCGATTGGTCAATAACTTTATGCGCATAAAACGCAAGAGGAATTATCATTGTCAATCGTAATTTTCAGCAGAAATGGAGTTAAAGACTTTTCTTTTTTTTTAAACGAATATTAACTTTGGATAATCGTGGACATTGCGATACTGTGACGCCTCGAGTGCCTATCGTGATAAAACTTGGAAAACATTATGGGAAATGCCCGACCCCCCGGTGGAAACTATCCTACACTGTTTTCACGTAAATACAGTAATTATAACTTAAGAAGTGACCTACTTCAATTCTTTCCTGAGCCAATGGGGTTTGTTTATGTTAAAAATTAAAAATCCCTAGTTTATCTTAATATTTGCGCATTTATCGATGAATAAATTATCTTTAAGAGAGCACATCGCGATTTATTTTCCACTTAAACTCGTAACGGCAATTGAAAATATATTTACAGAATATTATTTGATGTTTAAAATAAAATTATTTATGTACGCCTTGGAAATTATTACAGAAAAAAAATGTATTAATCGAGTTATTAATGTTTATGCATATCGCGAACTTTTTGTTATATCTTTTATGGCCGCAATGAGGCTTCTCGTAAATCGAACTACTTACTTATTTAATAAAATAAAGTAAAATTAAGTTAAACGTGAAGTAAGTAAAGAAAATAAACAATGAATTATCTATTTATTTATTTATTTATTTATTACCATACTAAAATAAGAGAGAAGTTCTATTTTCTCGATAACAAAATGTTAATAAATTTATGTGAAAATTTTTCAAAATCGACGTAAAATAAATTACATTTTTTAGAAGCATGAATTCGCAATAGGCATTTGCAAATATTTTGTTTTGCAAAAATTTACAAATAAATAAGGTACTTTTGATAAAAATTACTTTTGCTTGACACGCATATTCGTTTAATTAGTAAGTAAATTAAAAATTACACTGTCAGCATTAATCGTATAAAATTGATCGAAACATTTCAGTATCCGTTAGTGTAGATCAAAGCCTCATTGGGATCAAACCGAATTTTCATTGTCTCTCGCGTATTGAGAACGACACACATTGTAAATTGAATGTAGCCTAAATTGACTAAAATTGAATTGAAGAAAAAAAGGAGGAAGAGTAAAAATGCACCAGCGGGTATTAAGAATAATTATCAAGAAGAAAAAATGTATAAACATTCTTTCTTTCGTAGATTGCATATGAGTTATTTAAAGTAGGTGAAACTTTCCTTTAATTTGTTTGTGCTGCATGTTCCACGATATAATTATTGTTATACGCCCGCCATTCCCTTCTCCATTTTTCGAAACGTAGATGCCGTTTTACACACAGAAATTATTTATTTGAGTTTATCATGTCGGAGGATATTTACGGTTACCAATGAGGTTACTCCGATGCTCCACAGACCGCAAAAATTGTTTTAAATCTCGCAGAGGCTTCCGATTTATTAAAAGTGTCTCGTAAGTATCCCCGAGATATCGCAGCTCAAGCCAATTAAAAAATTAAGTTAAAAAACGAGAATGAAACTTAAAAAATGTGAGTGGTGCATCTGCTACTCGACGAGGCGGTTAGCGCCAAGTCAACTCGCTTGCATTATGTTCTCAGGCTTTCTCCTCTCTCTCTCTCTCTCTTTCTCTTTCTCCCTAGAAATTAATTCTTTCTCCGTTGGCTTTTAGCGTGCTTTCACACGAAGCTATTGGAACTCTGCGCCGTCGCCTCGGCATTTAGCGCCTTTAATTCAACTTTTCCATTTCGATTGAGACTCTCCGAATTATGCATAATTTTATACGTATTCTCAGTATTCGCTTTGAAGTTTATTGCTCTGTCTTATTGTTTGTTTTTCTTACTTCATAATACTTTATTCAAATTTTTAAGGCACTATTAAACACACAAAAACCCCTCTTTAATTTCGTCTAGTGATAAATGGTTTTTAACGCAATTTAACCGTGAGTAATGCTCGACAATTTACAAAGATTGACAAACTTATCATCTCGTGTGGATTTAGCAATCAAAATTTTGTAATATCAATTTTAAGAATTTCAGTCTCATTTACTCGATATCGCAGCAGAATATATATATATATATATAGAAAATATTTAGGAGCTGCTTGAGTTTTTAAATTAAAATTTCGGCAATTAATTGAAATATAAAAAAGTTTCGCAGTAATTACTCCAGAATTTTATAAATATGCATATACATATATATATATAATTAATAACACAAGGTTTCGAGCAAATCTTTTTCACTGTTCTCATACACAGTTCAAGTTAATTGTACACAAGAAGATTAATTTTAAATTGCACCTTTTATCAACAATTAATTAAATACACTTTAATCCTTTAAAAACAAACTGCCACAGTTTTTAAGTAGTTTTTATTTTGTGAAAATGAGTAGGTTCATGCACTTCTTTAAGATGCATCGAGTAACATCTTGTTAATAAAATTAATCATCAGACTTATAATGCTTTTAGAGCACTTATTGCACTCCCTTCGCGCATGTGTACGTGTGTGTATTTAAGCGAAATTAAATTTCACACAAAGGTATTTGCAATTTAAAAAATACCGATTAGTACCGATTTAATGGTACACAGGTAGAATTTACACTTGCACCCCATAAAGTTAGACCTGAATTACAGTTTGTTAAAATTCCACGGGCAAAGTCTCGCTCACACCATAAAGACAGTGCCACATGGCCAAGGAAATAAATCCATCGCGTATTTGGTAATGAGCTTCATTACCAGCTTCTTAATTAATCACCCATACATGTCTCTACATCACCCGTGCATGTAATTCTGGTGTACACGAATCTCATTGAGGCGAGAAAAATGAAGTTTGCGGTGATTCCGTTATATCAGTAGTTTGACGTCGTCAAAAGGCCAATGCAGACATTTAATGATGAGTTACAATCCTCGGGTGCATTCTAGGATAATAACGGTGTGCGGCGGGAGGGGGGGGAGTGTTCGGGAGAGGATTTTTAGCTCAAACGAAAAATTCTTAACGTGCGTTTACACTGGTACGTGCGGTCATACAGAATAAACCGTCAAGTGTCATGAATGTGTGTGTGTGCGCGCGCGACCGTGCGTGCGTATGAGTCCGACCGGTGGTGTACCTCGTAATGCCTCAATCTAGAATTCGTTTTGTATGAAAAATAGAAAGTCTTTGGGTATTTCGAATAATTATTTCAATAAAAGCGCATTTGCAAATTGTTTTAAGTCAGTATTATGATATGTATTTATTTATTCTGAAGCACGTTTGAATAAATTTTTACATAAATCAAACATTGATTGTTATAAAATGCTACTTTTAACGTGATTACAAAGTAAAATTTTTATTTTCAATTGGCATTATTTAACTGATGGTGCGGTATTAAAGCCATTGCTCAGTTATGAACTCAAATGTGAAATATTTTTTATGCGCCTAGCACTACGAGTATATTATTAAATTGCGAAATATTACCTTTGGAAATAGTATGATTAATTTATTGAGCAAATGCTACAAAGCCCGATTTCAACAATTATTCATAATCAGCGACATTGATATCGAGAGTGCCTAAAAAAATATTTGTAATAATATTTTTATTAAATTTTATTACAGTTCAGGATTGCACTCAGATTACACGTAGATTATGTGATTTGATTATAGTTTTCTTCTCTAAGACATTTCCATAGGACTATTAATTTCCGAATAACAGGGACCTAAGCGCGTTAAAAATGTTTCCGTTTTTGTTGGATCCGCAAACGCGATAAATCAACTTGTGCCACACTTGAGCTTTACGTTCACTGTACTCAAGGAAAATTATTGTTGTTCGTTTTATAATACCGTGTAATAGCTGTTAATAATAGAAAACATGTAGGAAAATATATAGCTTGATACTTTTTCCCTAGCGGTTGAAAACATCTTTAAAAAGTTGGAAAATTACTGTTCGACGTCAAATAGATTTTTCTCGCATTTCAAACAGAACCGAACAAAACATTTAAATGTATTTCAGCATTTGAATATTATCAGTTTAGCAGTGACCAAAAGTTTTTATGTTGTGCAAATTTAGAATATTTCAAATTATCCTATTTCAGTAATATTCACTAAAAAAATTATGTATTGTGTAAAAAAAATTTTAAAAAAATAAATAATTTTATTCATTCAGTTGTTTTAAAATTATATTTTGAATTTTAGTTGATTTTTTTTTATTTATATTGGTATTTATAAATTTTTTTTTAAAAGGAACTTATTTTGAAATTAATAGAAATTTTTTTGAAATAACGTCTTTTAATTAAAATTAGCAATAATAAAACTTTACTAGGTGTATAATTATTGTATTAAAAAGGGTTTAAACAATTGACAAATCTTCAGTGACGAACATCATAAAATTAAGGGTCATAAATGATAAAGGATAGTCTGCTCGTCTCGATTCGATAATCCGGGGATCAAAAGTGCAGCGGGAGGTAACCAGTTTTTTACTTTTTTTTTCATTCGCGATGAAACGACAATGACGAGGATGAGGATGAGGACGAGGACGAGGACGAGGACGAGGACGTGGACGTGGATGTGGACGACACGCACTAGCCTTATCTTGGTTTTGATCGTTTACATCGGGATCATCCTCGCTTCCACCCTCCCACGCGTCCCTCCGAGAAACGAACTCTCCTCTAGAAATGAAAAGAGAGGAGAGGAAGCGCATATCCTTTGAGTTGGAGGCCGTACTCCAGACCTGTAATATTAAAAAAATTTTATGGCTCAAAGTAAAACGATCAGCCTTATTGCTATTCAATAATGGTAATGGAGGAAGTGAGGGAATGCCCTTGTGACACCCAAACAACAAAGTATACAATCCACTGATTTATACTCGGGGGATCATAGGTTCAAAACTGCAAAACCCATTCCTCACTTTTTGCTTTGTCAATCGGAAAATACTCGATAAACATGGGTGTGTCCGCAAATGTATAAATAATGTATGCAAGATTCGCGAGCAACATCCCCAATAAATATTTTGGTGAAGGTACCTTTGGCCTCTCGTCTCTTCCCTTTTCACGTGCGTCTCTCTCTCTCTCTCTCTCTCTCTCTCTCTCTCGCCAGCTCCCTCTCCATCATCCGGCCCACAAAAGAAATGAAGAAAGATTTTTTTCAATTTGAAGGTGTATACAAATGCCAGGGCCTCCTCTTTCTTCGGTCGGACAAGGGGACAAGGTCAGTCCTCTTCACACACACGTACGGAGGCACACGTGGGACTCTCCCCAGCCTCCGTGCGTCCGTGTGCTCCAGTCTCCCTGGAGGGCCGAGGGGGTGGGTGGGGGATGAGTCCCTCCTCGGGGTATATCTCGCGGCATCTGCTAACTAAAAGGTCCAGATCTCGTCGCAGAGGCTGGCTCTCGTTCAGGTTCACGGATACACGCGACATTTGCATTCGCCTTTGCCCCTCATCTTCGCCCACCTCCCCCTCCCCTCCCCCCCCCGCCTCCCGGGGAACCGCATAATTAAGGAGGAAAAGCGGTTTGTTTTTCGAGCGGACACTCGGGGATTCTCGGAAAGGAGAACAGGCACTAGTCGACTTTATTCCCAAGTTGGCGTTCGGTAATAATTTTTAGATTTACGGCGAGCTGCTCAGTTACACAGTTCGGCTGGCTCTCGGTTAAGACGCACTAAAGATTATATACCTTATCATCCATTCGAATGGAGTTTGAAATTCAAGTTCGAGCTCCTCACGTGTATCATTTGCAAGGGCCATTAACTGCTATTTCGCTATGCTCCTCTAAAAATACGATCAACTTTTTTATGCTGAAAGAGGTCCGAAGGGAATTCCTCTCGATATAATTTTACATTATTATAAATACATTATCTTGCTCTCCGAATGCCTGTAATTATTCGAGTGATTTTTTAAATATTGCCCTCCTGCACCAAAAAAGTAATAGTGGCATTCCAGAAAAAAATCTTTTCCAGCACAAGCGTTTTTTCCTCTTTGATTTATTCGCTCTCAAATATTATCTCGAGTTCTTTCCAGCGCTTAATCCGAATTTGTTCTCAACAAACTCTCGTTACGTTTGCTCGACTTGTATTAAATCACTCGATTGGAGTCTCAGACTTCTAAGGCTAAAATCATAATTCCTGAGAAAAGCGTTTTCGAAAGGTCAAAGGAGGCAGGCGAGGGCATCCATCCATCCATCCATCGAACTCCAGGTCCCTCCAAGTGCGCGTCCCATCTGTCTTTAACCTCCCTTGTCCTTTATCCCTTTGCCCTTTCCTCTCTCACTCGCTCACACGCGCGCACTCTCTCTCTCTCTCTGTCTCTCCATTTCACGGCAACCACCGAGTTTTTCAAAAAGATCAGGTGGACGCGTAGTAGGAAACCGAGCAGAGCAGCAGATGCAACCTTACGATCATAAAGGGAAATCCTAGTTCGATCCGAGATTACACTACCGAACCAGCCCCTTCGTCTTCGCTCGCATCCCTTCTTTAAATGCAAGCAATCTATCAATTTTTGTGTTTATTCAAATGTGGCGGTGGTGTGTAAATATGACACTAAAATTATCCTCATAACGAAAGATAAACTGCAAAAGGAACAAACGGATCTCGCGTTGTTTTGTGCTTGTACAAATGCTTAAAAAAGTAAAAATACCCACGCTCGGTTATAAAAAATTCATTCAAAGTTCCAACTGTTCATGTCGTTTGTTCATTCAACTGTAATTGCATTCGGTGTATATCTTATCGACGCTCGACTGTTTCCCATTTAATTAAACAGTAATTCTTATTTTTTAAGTATTTCGTATTGACAAATATATCACTGTATGATAATGAATAATCATTGCTTCAACTTCTAATCAATTCTATTATATTCAAAATTCAATTATTACTTTTACCGATTGAGATTAACGATTCTTGCAGAGGAGGTTGAAATATATCGGCATATTGTTTAGAACATGTTTGTTTGCTTTAAAAAAATATCTAATAATAGGTATGATTAAAATTGTTGTTAAACGATTTCGATAATATTTCTGAATGTAAATTCTTATAATTGCTCACATTAATCTTCATTTTTAGCAATAATAATATATCTCGTATTGATACACAGTTACATACAATAAATGAAGTTCTGTTGCATTTGATATTTATAGTCTGTGAATGTTTTGAGCACGGAGGCGTTATTACATGTCGTTTGCGTGCAAAACCGCAATTAAAGCTTCCATAAGGCTCATATCTTCATTTAGTTAAGATCCTCTGTCCTACTGTTGCCTACCATAATTTATAAATTACCTGATTCGTGTCTTTATATTGGATTTCAATGAATTTAAATGAATTTTTGATATAAAAATATTGATTTTCTGAATAACGACTTTAGCCTCGCTTTAAAATCGTTTTTAATGTACTGCCAAAGTATTCCAATTTACCTTAGCTTTGCGTGGGAAGCTCCTGTTAAATCTACTCTTCCCAAATCGTTGTGCATTTGTAAAATCGTGTTACCACCCGTTCCAACCAATGAAATGACACAGGTAAATGGTTAAAAACGGAAAGCGAACCATTAAAATGGTGACCTCATTACACCTGATACTCCTGACGTCGAGTCAGGAGCATATCGATCTCGAGTCAACAAATCGATACCAATCAAGCGATCGATAGAATAAAGATCCATTCTTTGGAAATGGATTGATCGGAGAAAATTATACGCGCTCTTCAGCCTCGGCCAAATAAATACACGAGAGCGTTTAACGAACACCAAATCGAATTCGATGGAACAGATGCGCCTCTTTAGCATCTAATCGGCTAACCCACCAACACATGCGCATTCCTTCATGTGTGCTCAACACGAACGAGACTTGTTCTGTTGTTGTGCTTTATGATTTGCTTTTCTAGTCTTTCTCTTATGTCTTTCATGGGAATGTATTCGTTTAAATGCACATACTTTTCCGTGTACTTCATGTCCCCCCCCCCTTTTTTTACACACTATTTTTAATTATTTTTTTTTTTTTTTTTTTTTTATTGTAACAAATTTACATAATTCCAAAAAGTTTTATCTTGTCAACGGAATAAATATTTTGATTCAATTTAGTTTTTCATAATAATCGTGTGTTCTATATGAAATGGCATTTTTTTATATATATATAAAACCACTTTCATAAAGCTAATTAAATTTTACGACCAATTTAACTAGCTCATTTTTGAAAAAAGTTAAAATTACTTTTTTATACATATATTAGTTAACAAAATCGATAATTATTAGTCAATAAAATATTTTATATATTGATAAATATGATACGATAATAATTTGAAAATAGTATCGTTCATTTTTAAATTTTAAAGGGAAATGTGCGTAGTGTTTTACTTTAGCATTTAATCAAATGTAGTGACTTGAAATATTTAGGCCATTAATAAAGTATTAATTACATTCCGTAATTTTTATTTTATCGATTTACTGTTAATCTAAATATATTTGTCTATCAGAAGTAATTGCACTTAGATTTATAAAACAAAAATAAAAAAGAGTTTGTTCCAAATGATAAGTTTTAGTATCTCCATGGAATCGATTGAGTCTTTGTAATCCGTAAAATTTTGATACGAATTCATCGTGATTGAAAAAAAAAAATTAATTGTCAACACGATAATCGACAGTTTAACTTTTTCAATTGTAAGATTTCTATAATTTTCATGTATTTCCTTTTTTCTCGTAAACTTGTACTAAGAAAAGCTGTGTTTAATGTGAAATTACTCTTTTCATAAAATCAATTTCCGATATAGCAGCTATAAAAGCAAGTAACGTTTTTACGTTTTATTATCTAATTTTAAGAAGAAAGTATAACTCTGATAATCAAGATGTACATAAACAAGGAGAATCATATATACGCAACTTTTAGCGCTGCGGTTAAATTTCACTTTAGCACGAGTAAACGTAGCTATCAGAATCATAATTCCACTAATGCCAACTCTAAATGTTTTCCTTGTATTTTATTTTTTAAATAAGTGATTAAGATGAATTCGTTTGCAAATTTGAGCTATTCTTATTAGGATTTATCGCGATGGCTTAGGTAGGGTATATTTTTAAGGCTTTGATAACAAGAATATTAGCTTCGTAAAAAAGAAAAATTTGGATTTTACTTATGCTTGGAAAAATGTAAAATTTATTGTGGATTGTAAGGCAACACTAGCTACAAATTATGTAATTTGCTCAACTGTATATTGCAACGTGATAAATTTCGAGGTGGCGTTATAAAGTGCAGCATCGGCCTATCGTAACCCGTAGAATGTAATATCCAGTTACTGGAATTTTAATATGTAATATTAAATTATTATAAAAAAAAGAAGAAAAAAATAAGGCGTGACGTAATCTTTCGATTAAGAATAAAGCGCATTCAAATAAACGCACTTCGACATTCGTACTTTTTTTAATCGAAACGGTGAACTATTACTTTTTTTATATTTTATGTAATACGTCCAAGAGTTTTATCTATACTTGGTTATTATACACGAGAAGGAGAGAGAGAGAGAGAGAGAGAGAGAGAGACAGAGATAAAAATTGTAAGCCATGAAACTGTATCGTGAGAAAGTTGATGTGGGAGTCAGTCATGAATCGCATAATAAAACTATTAAAATAGGTAGTCTATAAAGTTTTCATTAAAGTAAGATAGCACAGAAATTTGATCATAAGCAAATTTTGTAATTTCCATACAAAGTCTATAAGTAATTTCTGATAACTTAGCCGAGGCCGATTCTCGTATTTGTTTTTTATCTGGGTTCGTCCGAGGTGCACGCGAGAAAAAATCTTGCAAAATTGTTCGGGCATGATTGGTAAAAGGAATAAATCGAGGATGAAGAAGTCAAAATTTTTCGAAACTCTTGTGTAATTACGAGAGCGATCAACGTGCCCCGATTAATCAAAAAACGCGCATGCGTGCATCCGTCCACTCATTATCGTTTGCATTTACTTTTATTAATTTTCTTTTTAGTCGAGCCAAGTAGGCTGCCAGTAAGCGTACATTTTTTTAAACAAAAATTAATAATACACACACAAGGTAACGATTTATAATAGCTTAACATAGAGAGATTAGCCCCTTAATAAAGCGCATCAATACATTTACAAGATTCAATGTCTGGCTTAATTTGATTTTATTTGCTACTGTGAAAAGCGCAGCAGTACTTACACTTTACATCTCGTTCAAATTTTATTTTTTCTGGCACTTGATTACTCGGCGTTTTTCGTTAATTAAAGCCTTAAATCTCCGAGGACTGAACCGTTATCAGTGAGTTTTGAATCTTGAATTTTGTTTCGTGATTACGTATTATATTATGCATTGTTCGTGAACCTGCACATGCATGTTCTTATCTTAAGCGAACATCTCAAAGGTACTTTACCAGGGTTGAGCATTAAATGCAATCATGTCTTAAAAGATGAGAATTTCCTCAAAAAATGCATGGCCTTTGCATCTCTGAAAGCCGGGGCGGGGCGTTGTTGCATTAAGCAGGCGAATGTAACGATTATCGACACACAGTTTCAATCAAGGGATTAGCTTACAAACTTAGACTCCCAACGAGGAAACTTTGTATTATCGGGCAGTGAGTGAATTAAAAAGCTGTCAATCCGATTGATTTTCAAACAAACATCGCCGGGTCTTGTGCGAATAATTAAAAAATGACTCTCGATATCAGATTGCCAACTTTTACACGGGGCTAACAAATTCTTGGGCACGCACATGCTAACTCGGATACAAAGTGTGTAAAGTGGCGGAACAATCAGCTAATTGATTTTCCAGGTAAGTTATAGTGATGAGCATCCCGCCCATGGACATGGGCTGCTGACTCCCATTACACGCTCGAGGAACGGAAAGTCAAGTCCGAGTTGCCCCATACATTTCCGCTGACCGCTCGGATGATGATAGGAAAAGGGGAAAATGCTTGTAAATGCCGTGTTCCTTGATAAATAGAAATGTTTTTTTTTTCTTTTTTTTGTTCTTTTTTTCTTTTTTTCTTTTTTTAAGCACGATCTGAAACGGAGAATAAGCCTGGAAGAATACCCAACTCTTTTGTTTATTGCTGTACTAAATAGGGAGTTTTATTGACGTTTTCATTTATCTGTCTTTGAAATTTAACTCTCTTTCCTGTGAAAATCTCTGTTGTCTATAATTTGGTTTTTTCCCTCAAACATTCAATTATTCATTATACCAAGTGAGTTTTTCTTTATCGTAGAAAGGTAAATTGGTCAATATGCCTCAAATTGCCTCTGAACGATTCTATTGTGCCAAGTGCCCCTTGATAAATAACAGTATCTTTTATAACAAAATTAAATGATTCAAGAAAAGCCTAAGTCTAAACCTTTTTTTTTATTATTTACTGTAGTGGATCAAGAATGGTTGATTGTCATCTTCATTGAAATTAACTATTTTACATAAATAACTGATTTGTAATTTGATTTTTCGTTGGGGAAAATAGGAAATTGCCTTATTTACTATACGCCTAGATTTGTTTCTAAATCATTCTAATAAATCCTCAAGAATGCCACTTTGAATCTAATCACCCAACAATTTTATCAGTCTTTACTTAAATAAAAAAATATTAAGAGCATTGGCCTATTTTAAATAGATAATTATGCACGCTCCGTTATTGCAAAACGATTTGCAAAATTTCAAATTTACCGAATCGTGTAATTCAGTAAACGCAAGTCGAGTGCTCACACCTATCAATTTGCTAAAAAGCTCGAAGCCCTTCGATTGCACCTGATCTCGTTTTTTAAAAAGGTATGGAGTGGAAAAGGCGAGGAGCATTCGAGCGTAGACGTCCATTTCATGCATCGCGATGCATTTCCCCAATGAAAGTGATTTTCCAACCGCGTAATATCGCACGTAATTATTTCATCGCCCTAATGATCAGAATGAAATGCTCGTTCCAGAGATAATCGCACTCTTGCAGTCATTTGTCAAATGAACCGATTGATGGTGGCTGTTCTTTTAAATAAATATATCTCGCAAAGTGAAACAAAATGTCTCGCGTCTTTGTCTACTCGCAAAAACGAGATCGAGAGTAGTGAGCTAGGTATTTAAGAGTTGTAAGTGCATTTGAAACTGCGTAACCCAAATATCACTCGCAAGCCATTTGTTAAAAAGCAGCGACAACCGGCAATTTAAAAATGCAATTTCACACAGTGCAACCTCGCAAATAAATCATTGGCGATGGCGATGGCGATGGCGATGGCGATGGCGATGGCGATCGCGATGGCGCCCGCACATCGGGTGAACGCCCCGCAATGCACTCCTACGCAATGTGGGTTACGACGATAGCCAACGGTTGTGTTGTGTGCGTCCAGTCGTTAACCACGGTGAGTTTCCATTATGATGCTGTGATGCGCGCACCTCGTAAAAACAGACTCATCTCTCCCAGCATCTCGGCTTTGGTCCAACCTCGGGTCATCTCCGTAATTCCTTCCCTAGACCCGAGCTCGCGTTTATAGTCGGCCGGGCTGTTATTACGCATACATTATGTGCGTGTGGGTTGTGTTATGGCTAGTTGACACAATGTAGGGTTGTCACTGTATTTAGATTTACAGGGCTTTTATTATGTGTAAAATGATGTCGCCGTGATTCAATTGTTGGACGTTATCCTAATCTCGAAATTACGGGTTTCCTATCACGTGTTGCCTTGGCTTTACCTTCAATTTGGGTACACCTGCTTCTGTTTACAGGGGGTTTTAATGCCCAGAGTAGTTTAATTGCAATATTGCGATAATGTGCATTTATTTTTTAAACAATTTAAATGCTGCCCAGGATTGATGATGCGAATCGATAAATTTTTATGCTCAAATTATCCAATCATGAAAAATATTGATTTCAAATTGATTCAAACAAAAATACGTTTCAAAATATTACACTTCAAGCTTTAATCGTCGTATTCAACATTACACTCATATTTATTTTTATCTTTCCTTACCATCTGAATAAATTTGTAATTTATTCTTCGAGTACTCGCGGATGATGATACGAAAAGTTTTCGTACCTCCACAGAGTCGAATTCGTCTCTGCAATCTATAAAATAAATGAAAAAAGAATTTTTTTACGAAAATTTTGATAGGAATTCATCGTCATTGAAAAGATTTATTGTCAGCATGATAATCGACAATTTAAGTTCATCATTCACAGTTGAAACTCATCAATGTCGTCCTTAGAATGAATCCACTTAATAATGATTGAATAATAAAAACAGCTCGAATAAAATCAGAAATAGCTACAAGACGTACTTATTGTATACATCTTGCATCAAACTAAAACGAATGTGTACGATTATACACGATGTTTTTTTCTTTAACTTTTGAAATGTTTACTAAATCTTCGATATTTATTTACTCACAACTATGTAATTATTTTATACATATTAAATAGTGTATTTAAAATTTAAAATTTCATTTAAAATGACTTTTTATTATTAAATTAACAAATGTTACGCACACTTGGTAAAATACTAAACTCGATTGCTCATATAAATAATGATTAATTTATTTTTATTTTTATTTCTTATGCTCACATATACGTTTTTCTTATTTTTAAATTGTCTGCCTTTTTTATTTTATTTTTACTACTAATAATTTTTAATATCTACAATGATTATTCTTATTTATGTTTCAGGTAAGCAAAAAGCAATGGACCTATTCTTGAATTCAATGGCGTACTAGTTTTAAGACAAATATAATAGAGAAGGGTAACGCAGAACATCATTCATTTTAAATAGAAACCAAGAGATAAAATCATCTTTTTTTGCCCAATTGTACTTGCGACGATAAGATCATTGATTTAATTTACAGAGATATCGATGATTAGCCTTAAGATTATATTTATCATCAAATTTAGATATTAACTATTAAAAATATAAAATGAAATCGATATTATAATGGTAATTTTTGAATCTAACTATACGATACATTCAATATTCGTTTTCAAATTCGATCAAAAAATCAGTCTAAATGAATATCTTTGCAACTAGCTAAAATCACTTCAAGAAATTTCATAAAATTTGAACAACTTCCGTTTTGTTAGCGTCAAAAAACAATTCAATTTCTCTGCAGTACATTTCCCTGTTTTTAATGAGTCCATCTGCAGAATGTCCGGGATGGTTTTCGCGACAAATGTCCGTTAAAGCATTTGCGCCGCCTGTCGGGGTCAGGAACCCGGAGTGCGGGCTCGACTCGATATTATCGGCCGCGTAGCAGCTTTTATTGGTGTTGGTTCGTTTTGGTAATGGTGGTGCCCCAGGCCCGCACTCCAATTAGCCATCCAAAAAAATTCGAACAGTCATCGAGTCATCAAACCACCGCCTCGACCTTCATCATTATCTCTTTCCGCTAGTTCATTTTTCTTTGCTCACCTCCGACTCTCCCATTGTTATTTTTCAATTACTTGCCGGCTTAATTAGCCACTCGCTATTACAGATCCAAATTCTCTAACGAGTAACTTAATTACCCGGCTTTAGATTAGATGGAATATTTAAATTGAGTCACTAAACCAGTTACTTGCATATTATGCTCCAGTCTTATTATCTTATTTAAAATGACACTATCGAACTTAATGCATTTTACACCGTCAGTATTCATTAGCTTTATATTCGATGATACTCTAGAGAAAATTATAATTTGCGTGTATTTCTCGACTACCTGGCTTGTGGATTATTTTAAAATGAAAAGCAAACCACGGTCTATATTCATTAGAAAATTTTTTCACAGCTATTTTTTAATTATTAATTCGGTAAATATAAACTCAATTTTCGGATTGCTCGATTAGATAAGCCTTATTGTGTAATGGAATCGCGCGAGTAGACAGAATTGGAAATAATATGCTAATGAACTCGTACACGTGCTATTTAATACGCATTGTTATGGGACTTATTTAAAGAATTTAGAAAAATTAAATCAGTACCACTCTCATGAAGATCGGCGAGCATTGTCTCAGAAAATCAAGAGATCTTTGTGTTCACACCGCAAAAGTTAATTACAAATGTTGATTCATTATATTTTCTAAGCACATATTCCAACATGAGACGGCTATAAAGTTATAAAGAAATATTATATAACTCGAGAAAATAACGAATCGCCGTTAAAGTCGAGAAAAAGTTTATTTATTCAACAAAGCAATTTTTAAAAGAAGACCCATTGTGAGGCAATATATTCAGTGTAGTAATGGTACTAAAATAAAATGACAAACTTACGAGAAATGCGTCTAGATTTCCATGGGGTCGGCATCTCGCATTTAATACCAAGATAAAGATTAAATCAAAATGATATGTCAGGGTGGTGTTGTTGCGCCGTGCGTCTGTGTGTGTGTGTGTGTGTGTGGGGGGGGGCAGTCTTGTCTCCTGCTAAAATCATCCAAAGCCACTCATAATTAGCAATCATTTTCTTGTAACTCATCCACGCACACTTTAATGAACAATGAGAGACACGCGCGGAATAATTATCTGCTCCTTTATGAGGATGACAGAAGAGGAATGAGATGAAGACTCGGTGTCCTCTTTCACCCCCTCCGCCCTTCCCCTAGGAAACAGAACGTCGATTCACCATTTTGATACGAGTATCGTGTTCATCTCTCGAGAAGTGCATTCGCACATGCCTACATTTGCGCACGTGCACATCGCAATCCATTCAGCAAAGAGAACTTTGTAACCAGAACTGTAATTCAAAACTTTGTTTACTCAAAATATTTGCCAGTGTACAATGTGCGATAATGCCTTGAGCAGATTCGAAAAATGATTTTTTAGCCATTAATGGCCTTTGCGACGTTAACATTTTTTTCAGAATTTTTCGGATTTTTCACACCATTTTCCCAATACCCTTGAATTATTTTTGGAATCATCTCGATCATCTTAATTTTTGGACTGACTGAAAAATATAAAACTTTTGGGGTAAAAATCAAAATTTCTTTAATGTAGCCAATGAAATATTTGAAAATTATATTTACAACTAATCAATGAACGTTAAAAACTTTCCTTCACGTTCCTTATATCGATGTATGCATGTATGTATAATTACCGTTTTAATTAAATTTTTCTTAATGGTATAATTATAATAATTCATTGTCTATGTAATTATTGTAATTAGACATTATTTTTATCGCTGTAAAAGAAGAGTTATACAAAAGATATTCTCATAAAGTCAGTCATCGAGATCTTTATACTAAATAATTTATGTAATATATCTATTTTATACTCCAATTTTATACTGGACTCGTGTGTAAACTAATGTAAACTACTACAAAATAAATATAAATTACGCAAAAAATAAAAGAATATTAAATTTTAATTTTTTCAATGTTATACGACGTAATATAAATGAATTTTATTTGACTGAATTTCAAATAAAAGCTTTTCTTGGCTTTATACTTTCATTATAATTATAATATCGGATAAATTATGAATGTAAATATTATTTTTGATGATTATCAGAATTATTTATTAGGAAAAATGTTTGTGTAAAATTTGTAAATTATTATTTATTCATTTATAGCGTTCAAGTTGATTGGAAAAAGAAAACATTTTGTATTTTTAAAATAATGGTTTTGGAAACCATACATGTTCACTTTGAACAATAGTTTTATACAATACACAATTCACCTTGATGTCTCGAAAATATATAAAGTTATTTGTGCAGTATACATATTTACATACTGAATATGATAACTACCAATAAGGTGTACCATTTTTGAATAAAGCATATCATTAAATTTTGAGAAGATTTACCAAAGAATGATATTTTTAATCATATTAATGTGCACAACGTACTTAATTATAGTAAACACTCTTCCTCGTTAAAAATATCGAACGAGGCATTGTATCGCAAGGCTCAAACCGTGCAAGATACACTGGAAATTGGTATTCTTTTTAAAATTTCACAATACGACATTGTAATCTCATGCATTACCCTTTGGTGTCAGTGTAATGATCAAAATTTCCCTGGCGACTTGTCGTCGACCATCAATCAACTCCGCACCGTTCAATCATTATCCTATAAATGAAACATTTAGCCTATAGAGACTCGATTATCTATGGCCATCAGCCTAATACTCAGAGTTCAAAGGCGGAATTTAAATAAGGCAATCGAACGATAAATTTTTCTCAACGACACAAGCCCATCGTCACGATTATTTATTGTCGTCCGTCGATCAAACAAGCGTACACACTCTTAAAGGGATCCTACCGGTGGTTGCTGGTACTTTCCCCTACGAGACACCGAGACACCGAGAGACACACGCACACTTACAACATTTTTTACGTCGTTACCGTGCATCTGTAGCCATGCCAGGTGTTTCCTCCTCCCAACCGTGACGAAATACGCAAAAGGGGGAAGAAAGAAAGAGATGACGCTCTTTTGGCGCCTCACTTGCATTGACTTCTCCTCCTTTACTTCTCCTTACTTTACAGAAAATTGCCCAATAACGATTAAACGTGACGCTTTCCCCGTGCGAGTGGACTTTTCTTCTTTTTCTTTTTTTATAAAAATTACTGGTAATAACATTAACAAAAAATTGTGCGCAATTTGCAAAGTTGGGTAAATATTTGCTGCAAATGCATATATAGTGTTTGGACAAAAACATCTCCAATGCGGTAAATAAAACTTTTAAAATGATGGGAAACTTTCAATGCGGAAAATGCGAACAAAACCATTCCAAATACTTGTTCTAATCCCTTATAAATTTATCCGCTCTTTTCATTGATGTGTCCTCGAATCTTGATTTTAATAAATTATAATAAAAAAACTTATGTGCCAGTTGAAAAGTAATACTTATTTACGCATAAATTACCTCGCAAATCTTATCAATCAGCCGATATCATTTGTATATACTTTTACGATAAATACCAAGTTTAATTTGGTTTCTAAGTAGACGCTTTAATGAAAAACTTTCTTTATTCTCTATCGCCAAATAAATCAGGTTTTTCACACACTAGCATCCGAGAAAAGTATGTGCACATCCATCATTTCTTTGCTCGATTTGGTAGTGAAAGAGCTTACAAAGTGGAGAACAGCTTTTTTGGTAGCAGTCACTCGTTTGGTAGCAAGTTAACTAAGTGAAAGGTCGAGTTTTTCCTCGGACGCCCGCGCTTACGCGAGAAATTCTCTCCTAAAGTGCATTAATGGCAAACAAAGACAAAGACAAAACAAATAAATAAAGAAGATGGAGAGGTCGGGTAGGAGTCGGTATGACCGGATTTTAATTATCGCGGTCGAATTTTTTGATGGAAATGTGTGGAAAACTGGGCAGACCAACGCCCTAGGTGGTAAAAGAGAGTTGGCTAATACAGTTTCGAAAGATTAGATAGTTTAACGCTCGAGATAAATAATGAATTCTCGTTAAAAGCTCGATTATCCGAAAGATTAAAGTTTAAGTTGAAAAAATGAATTCAAGTGTGCCGATCAAGTGCGGATAACTGTATCGGTCGAGTATTAATAAGTACAGTTGTATCAAAAGTGTACTCGCAATCTTGAAATATTTAATTGTTTGCACGATGTTTGTAAAATTATTTTCTGCCGAAATTCATTTATATTAAATGATGCACATAAAAAATTGGTTATCTTTGTATCTGAAAACTACTGAGTAATCAAACTTCTTATCGTCGGTATTACTGATGCGCAAAATACAGATTATTTATTGTAATGGATTTTATTGGCTTTAATGATAACGCATTGATACGAATCAGCCAACAACTAACTTATAATTATTATTCCATTAAATAAAATTGGATGCTCATTAATTTCCCAAACAAGATCGAAAATAATAAAAAGCTTATCAATTTTTTTCAGCTTGTATCCTGTGTAAGAGATTTTATCGCGAGTTACATTTATTCTTGTGCGATATCAATTTATTCACAAGAACCCTCATATCGCACCTTCTTATTTTAAACAAAACTTATCACAATTTACAAAAAACCTGTTACATAGACAAAATAGTTATTTATAGGTTTTCTCCTGGCGATTAGAGGAAGAGATAGAAAAATAAGTCGGTTATTGCAAATAAAGGAAAGCTTGAAAGAGGGGAAAAAAGAGAAACGAAAAGGAGAGAACATGTCAGAGGAGAAACAAAAAATTGTGGGCGAAGGGGCTACATTGAGATAGTAATTGCTGGCGTGTAGAGTAAGTGCAAGGAGGCCAAGGGGAAGAGCTTCAAGATGGTAATTATCTCCTAGTAACTCCTATGGCAGGATCTCGGAAGGAGATGCCGCTATTCCTTTCCGTAGGGATAATGGCCTCTTTTTTCAAGTTAACTCTGAACCTGTAGCTTTCTTGGGACACGGATTTTCTCTCTCTCTCTCTCTCTCTCTTTATCAAGGTTGAAATCCTCGGCAGTACTCGCATTGAATAAATACTAACGAAAATGTATATCCTACCCGTGTTAACACTCAATATCGGTGCAGATTATATCTAACTCGCTTAACCTTTATGTTTTAATAAGAGCTAATGAGTATATTAAATATATGCACGTCAGAGTTTTTTCAGTTGACTCACAATTTTTGTGGTTGTTTGTTTGTCGGCTCTACTCTAATCGTATTTAATAGGCGTTTCAAAAATAGCAATTATTTTTTAATCTTTAAAATTTTTAGTGTACTAACATTTTTTTTAAAAAAATTAATGAATTTAACATACAACGATTGGATTGATCTTTGTTTGTTGTCTATTTATTATTATTTGAAAGTTAATTGTTTAATCAATAGCACAATGTTTTACTTTTGAATTACGGCTCGATTAAGAGTTACATGTAATCGTGTGATAATTATGCATATTTATTTTATTAAAAAAAAAAAAATAAATAATAATAGAAAAAATGAAACGATTTTTTAAAAAAAAAAATTCAGTAATTACAAATTTTTAATTAAACGGATATGTACTGATCGATTCAAAAAATTTAAAAATTGAAGTATGTGGCACAAGAAACTTACAGGAAACAGTTTTTGCATCAGTCATAATTATTCATTTTACAGTCATTATATCGTATTTCGTTTTTGAAATATGATATATTGCGCAATTGATTTGTAAAAATCTGTAAAACATAATAAAACATGACTCATAATGAGGAAAAGTAAAATGAGGAAAAGCATTTTTACCGAAATTGAATTAGTAATAAATTATGTTAAAAAATATTAAATAATTTACTATTTATTACTGTTGACTTAATGGTGGAAATCTTTTGCTGCTGATGAATTATATTTTAATGAATATAAGAAACTCGGTTTCTTTTCGCAGCTAATATATAATAACCAAAAGGAACAATCGTATTTGCGATAATTTGAATTCCAAACAAAGGATGGCACGCAAAAAATAAATCCCACAAATCAATATTCTAATTTTAAATTGCGCCAAGCAAGCGCAATCTGCAAATCTATGATAAAAGTTGAAGAGTGGAATTTACACGCACACGCACACGCACACGTTCACAACAACTGCGTGGAAGTGCCACTTGCAAATTTAACACCTTGATTGCGCCGAACAGAAGCAGCGATCAACTATCCGCTGCACCCGAAAAAATCAAAGATCAAACCAAAAGCACCAAAGATCCGACTGCGTCCGCGTTTTTTCAGAGTAGAGGTGTAGCCACATGTTGACTTTTGAATATCGCAAACCATAAATCGGCCGATGGGTATGTACTTGTGCACTTGGGGGGATCCATCCAGGAACCAAACGACGCCGTACCTCATTTGCAATTGCCTCTCAATTCCAAGTGTCTAAGACGGTAGCGCGCTGTAACATCATACCAGCCCTATCTCGCCGATCTATAAATCACTGGATAACATTATGCAAGATGTAGGGGTTTGTACAAAATGGAACGTTGCAACAGAGTGTACTCCGTCATCCGCTGGGAGGGAGGAAGAACACACCTCCGACAGCAAATCCTGGGCTCCAGCTGTAAATTAGCCGGCATCCTGGCAATACACGAAAACCATCGTCCCTCGTTCTCGATTTTTCAATTTCCATACTTTTCCTCGTCTCGCCTGTCATTTCCTCCACCTCCTCCTCATCTACATCCATCCGCTCTTGTTTCTTGCCCGGGCATTAAAGCGAAGGTCATTACACGCGATCCTCGGATGCGCAAAGGTTATTGACGCTGGGCTCACACACGGTAGCCCCCGAGATGAGATTCCCTCTCGGATGCTGCTTCCGGAATAATCGATGCCTCTCCCGGCAGATTCGAGCCCAGGTGCTGGACCTGAGAAAAATCGTGCTCTGTCGCTCGTTGGGTAATGTGTGACGTCCGATATGTCCAGTTTCGACTCCGTACGGGACTCGATCAGAAGCTTGTAACTTGCGTGAAATCAAGTTTCTCATCGTGGTTTTTTGGAGTTTGCATCGATCTCCAGTGCTTCTTTTTAATTATTTTTTTGTTCGAGCAACTCTTGTAATGAGGGACGTTATAACTGTATCGATCCTCGCTATTAGTAATTCAGATGCTCGCTTCGCCCGACATTATAGGCTTTTCGAGATAATTTTAAAACCAAGCTTTCTTTCTATTATACTAGTAATTTTCTCATTTAATTGACATGCATTATCTCCCACAATTTATTGTATTCGTTGGAAGGCTTCAAGATTATCTACGACTATTCCATCCGCCATCAAAATAATGCGGTTAATCTCATTTCCCCCCCCCTCCCTCCCCCGGTGTAACAGTTGATTAAACTTACTTTGACTCAGCATCGCGCAACCGCCAGAGCTAATGAAATCCTCGAGGAATACTTGCATTCATAATAAGTATTACGATTATTTAATAATAATTTTGCAGAATTAAAATCAGGATTAAATTTTGGCCAAATGCGTGCTTTCGCTTTAAAACTTTAACATATCGTCATAAAAGTCGTTATCACTCGAGGGAATCGTTCACGCTTTATTTTGCAGAAACATCTGTAACTCAATCCAATCATCCATCCAAAAAAGGATGAGACAACTGCAGATGAGAAAAAATATAAGGCGTGTTATTGATCGTCAAATCGCTTAACTTAATATACTTGTACATTGGTATTTTTACCGGTTTTCATCAATAATTCATTCGTAATTATGAAAAAAGGCTGGATATATAAATTCGCACTTTTAAAAAAGTACGCCATTTGGTGAATCGGTTTTAATTACTCTGTACTGCGAGCATGAATTTTTTGATCAATTTCGTATGCCCATGTACCCTCAGTATTTAATTTATCATTATTCACTTGGAATTTATCATATATGTATATGTATCACGTATGTGTGCGCGCGACTAACTGACTGCCATTGATAAGTCAAATGATAAATTGAAGAGGATATTGGTCGTAAATGATATGAAGATGTTTTTCTGTATCTTTTTCTGCGTTTCTCAAAATTGAGAAGGTGCAAGGATATTTTTATGCATTTAATTATTTTAAATTTACTGGTGAAGCTTCCTTTCGTGATACGGACCCATCAAGTTTTATCTTGCACTTATTTATTACCATTTTCATTTTCAAGAGGTTTAATCCGATATAAGCACCAATGATTTCAGCAATTATAACATTAATTTTCAATTGGAGTAACTCAAAAAGATCGGAGGAAACGAGTAAGGGTGTTGGGTCTATAATTCATTAATTACGAGTATCTGCATAATTGATTGCATGGAAAATCCGACATGAGACTGGAAAAAGTTCACCAGACACAAAAAAAAAATCGCGATGAGGGTGATAAAATACAAATCTAGTTTTTTTTGAAGAAGCTACCCCGCAAACCGCATCGACAACAACAAAACAACAATAAAACATCAGCGAGTCGTCTTGAATTCGATCATCTGTTCGGAAATCGCGATAACTTGCACTTGTGTGCGTGTGAAGGAGACGAGGGGAGAAAGTTCGGCGGCTTCCCGTAAAAAGCAGGTGCGAGCTATTATTTGGAGGGAGGGGCGCGGGAAAGCGCCGCCGTTGGGCCAGTGGGGGACCCTTCTTATGAAACTGGCCCCCGGCATCGGGCCCTTTTTTTATCTCCCTCCCGTCCGTCTTTTGAGTACACGCAAGCCCCATTGCAGTCTGGACCGTAAAACTCCGATTATCGGTAAGGATGAGTGGATAAGGGCCGGGGGAGGGGGGTTGAGGAGAAAATCTCCTGGAAATCCTCTACTTTTTATCCTTCATCGGCACTTGCGCTTTATACTTTGTTTGACTATTTATTTTTCCCTTTTCCTTTAGAAGTCTAAAAAGTAAGTCGGGTAATGAATAAACGCAAGATGTAATTTTTTCGCTATTATTTAGTAACTTGTACCTTTTAATGGAACTAATAAATTCAATTTTATATCGGCTTTCTCGTTTTTCTTAGCCTATCTCATATAAACTTTTAAAATATCTATCATAACGGGATTCGCTTCCACATGGGTTTTGTCGGTATTCTTTAATGCTATCATGTTTCAATATATTCATAAAAATTATAAGATGTATGAGACATTTTCCAATTTTCTTTGATGATTTTAGATCAATTTAATTACGTTTAAAATTAAAAATGTAAAAAATACTCAGCCTTTAGATTAATACAATCAATTTTGTTTTTTGTCTTTATTACATTGTAATAAAGATTATAATTTTTAAATATCAATTTTGTGTATCTTATACATAATGTATATGAATTTTTTTATGCGGTGACCTGTGTTTTAATTTTTGAATTGTATTGAAATTGTTATTTTTATAAATTAAATATTACTATAACGTAATAAATAATATTATTTAGAAAGTTAAACAATAATAATGTAAGCATCTGAACATTTAATGTCATTTACAATATAAATCATTATGGATACGTTAACTAACGCTCGGTAATTGTATTATTTCAATAAATCATTTTAATTTTTGTTACCTTTTTCTTTTCATTATTATACTGCTACTTTATATTTTCTTTTCTTCTAGAAACTTCGCAAGCATTCCATCTATACGCAATTCAATAAATAAATTGATTTGATTTGTCTATTAAATTAGTAAATGATTTCAAATTAATTGAATTTTATCGACCTCTCTGCTCACACGTTTACATCATTCTTATAATTATTTATTATTAAATTATATAAAAATCAGATAATTAGTTTATCACATAATTAATGAAGTAGAGTTTTTTATTATCTACATACGATCAATACAAGAAAAAAATGAGATAAAAGTGTAAATAAAAAATAATGCACAAGTACCTTATCGAAGTTATGACTATTGTAAAATATATTCATTACCATTGAAAATAATTATATCCGCGAATATTTTTTAAAATATTCAAACTATCTTATAAATCATAACTGTATATAGTAATTTATCGACAAGGTTACATTTTTCAATAAATGATAATGAGTGAACTCGTTTGTACGCTTTGTGTTGTAATGATGATGAAAACAATAATTTTTGCTTTACATTTCCTATGAGAAAATAAAAAAAGAGTTTTTTTTTAAAATGAAGTACGAGTGGTACTATAATAATTCTCTCACATTCATTATGTGCATTAAAATTATTAAGTTATTACCTGTATTGTTATTTATTTCACATGTACTCAAAGGAATAAAAAAGACTCATATTTAGTAAAAAGTTGATTTACAATTTGTTTAAAAGGGATATTTTTCAATGTATTTTTCTTGTGACCCGCGCTCGCTGAAGTAAATAATATATTAAATATTAAATACCAGACTTTTATTTATAACATCCGAAATACATTTGCACTGTACTTTCCTTTGTTAATTCCATTGACTCAGACTGATGTATAAAAAGTTCACGAAGCAACTTTTATAAATGTTCTCCCCTCAAAAATTAGCACCATCGCGGTAACATCGAGAAAAAGCATTTAATTATCTCGTACAGATTTCGGGGTCAACTTGGAAGGGAAACGAGGAGCAGCGAGAGGAGAAAAATGTAGAAAAGGATGGAAGACGGACGCGTGCAGTAATATCCTTGAGCTGCCAAGTCAAATCCTGAAGAATCAAGGCGTCTTCGTATAAAATCCCTTTCTCTTCCTCACTCCCTTACATTGTCGAAGTACTCGTTGCCCTTTAGTTCGTAACAAAATGTAGCGTCGATTTTTGGGAAAAGACGCGAGTTAAATTGTTCAATTATCTTCATTTCGAGTTGCAGTTGACGTGCATTTGCAGTAATGCAAAAGAGATAAATCACGTTTCTTTGAATTTTAATTGATTTGTCTTGTTGGACTGTAACCGCTGTTCGCGCCCATTGTACTTTGAGTTTTGACAAATGTAGATAATGCAAAATTTTGGCACACACGAGCCAATGTTTTTGCATCCTTTAATTATGGAGGAGTGCCACATATTCTTGAAAAAAGATGTTAAGAAAAAATGTAGGGAATTTTCGAGAGAGAATCTTCCTCTGGTTTTTTGTCGGTGAAATTTATCGCCAAACGGTTACAATGATAATTACCCATGGGATACGAAAACGAGTACTCGTACTCGTACTTGTACTATACCGTTTCGCGAAGTTACTTTGGCGTGGCTCCTCGAAATATGCGATTCCTTTATGGGTTTACTCGCTCGGAATGAACTTTAATTTTTGCCTGCCTGCCAAACAAAATTCTGAGCTCTGCTTCTCTCTCTCTCTCTCTCTCTCCCTCCCTCTCTGCTCTTGCCGTGAAGAGAACGTTATTTTACGCAAGTATTTTTCGAGGCTCTAATTGGATTTTTCGTATTCCTCGCTCGGGCAAAAAATTGATAAACACGTTGGCGCGTATCAAAAATGTGCCAATCTCGGACTAGAGGGTGACTTTTATTGCGAATTTTGAGGAAAATAATGTTACGTAATTTTCTTCCTCGAATAGTTGTATTGTTTATGAGCGAATAGCGGTGGTCGGTTTCTTGCTCGGACACGGAGTTAAGTGCAACTCGGCCTGTATTGTTAATTTTTGCCGCTAGTGAGCGAATTCGGTGCCGTAAAATGAATAACCACCACGCGCACCCAGACAGAAAGGATATAATTTAGAAAATTATTTCAAAAAATTGTTTCAAATGGGTTAATTTGTGCACGGACAGTGCGTGCACTTAACGTATTTACAGTTTTCACCGCTTAAAAAATTTAATTTATCCTCGATTCATCATTCTTAAATGTTCAACTGTTTATCTTTCGAATGGATGTGCACTATTGTTAAGAATTCCAATGAGGCAAATAATGGAATTATTAAGAATATGTGCAATTTAAATGAAGCAGTCGATCAACCTCCTGCTTTTTTAGTCTACTTAAACGATTATTATTCCAATTTAATTAAATAATTGAATAATAATTGAAAAGACTATAAGGCAGTTTAGGATTATAATTTGTTTGAAATTTGTAACTCTTTACGCACAATTTTAAGCGCAATGGGAAGCTTTTACAATTTTAAAAATAGTCTTATCAAGCATCATTTAAAAAATGGGTAATCAATTGAATAAGCATTAAAGGAGACTTTTTAAATAACTTTTAGAGAATTGAGAGTATTTACCGTCGAGTTGAATTAGCTTTAATGGATCTGATCTGATAAATGAGCAGATTAATCTACTCGTGGACCAGAGGTTAATGTCCATCGGAACTCATACGTATAATTGAATGGATGTATTTCGACTACTTTTATCAGCTGGATACCAGTTAATTATTTCTCAAACAAATATTTCCCGATTCAAGATTGCGCTTAGTTAAGATAAGGATCGCAGTCAATTCATGCGCCATTTTTCCATACTCGCCAAGGATAATGCAACATTAGCCTAGCCGAGCTCTTGCTTAGTTGTCCTGGCGAGAGTGAAGTTGGAGTTTGCAGGCGAGTTGGGCCCTTTTCCAGAACACGACGATCATATCGAGGTAGAAAAATATGAGGACTATTATGAGCCACTCACCCCCCGAGCTTGTAAACCCGTTTGTGCGACTCGCTACCGGAAAATGTGCAAGCATTCGCCGTTTTTTCCTCCTCTCGTGCATTGTCCCTTCGGTTATCCTCGCCAACGTATTTATTCATAACGTGCAACACCCTGGGGACATCCCCGGGCACGCCGCCGACATCATTATCGCCGAGGTCGAGAACACCAAGGGCGGAACCCGATTTCCGCGATTCTCCCCCTCCCTCTCTTATTTATTCACCATTCCCGGCTGCTCGATTGTAATTCCATGGGCGCGCAACTTTAGGGGATTCATTGGTTTGGAAATTATTAGACACACTGCGCGATGGAATTCACTATAGTTTTATTCTTAATCAACGTTACTGCCCCTCATCTAGAAAATAATCAATAATTTAACGGTACGAAATTCGTATCACCGTGCCTTCTTGCATTCAATATTTAACAATTAAACTATTTTTATTTGTAGAATTCATGCAAAATTTTTTTTTTTTTTTTTTTTTGTAAATGTATATTTTCATTATCGTTCAATAATTCTAGAATTAATTTAATTTCCAATTAAATTTGGTAAAACAATTTTTTAATATCTTTGAAAAATGAACACGCAGTAAAGGTTGATTTTAGGGGATAAAAGATGTTTCAACCGAGTATTAGCAACGCAATATTTATTTAAAAATTTTAATTGCATCAGAAACTCCCGAGACATTTCAATAGGCCTAATAGACGTGTTAATTTATAAAGTTATTTTATTGTAAATCCAAACGAGGAAAGTATATTTATGTTTGCATGGAAACATCAGCTTTACAAGGGCAGAAATCAAAAAATTACAGACCCACACCTACAATTACCTCCAAAAATATCATTTTAATCGTATTTTTAAAAAATAAATTTAATGTAGCTTTTTAGTGGTAATTATTGTGTCCCGGGCTATCATAACGGCAATCATCGTATGTCCGAAATGTGTAATAACAGTACCGAAACACTGCAGCCGGTTACTTTTCAAATTGCAAATTCGCAAGCAACGTCTATCCTAAAGCCAAAGTAACGATGCAACGACGTAATGACGATGCAATGACGTGTCGATGGTGTATCGATCGGAAACCTGGCGACTCCTTCGCGAACTTTCCATCCGATTCCATTGTAAGTTGGGCCCGAACCTCCAAGTAAATCCAATCCTCCGGTGTGCACGAGTATGTGATCATTGGCAACTCGCCCGTGAATCAAACCAACAAAGATTCGCATCATCACGTCCAAAGTGAGATCCGAGGCTTTTTAGTAACGCTTCGGAGGATTCGAGTTTACACTCGGAGAAACGTCCGTTCGTTCCCGGCTAATCAAATCATTTTCCGAATCGTGTGTTGGATTAGAAATCGGTACTTTTGTTTATAATATTCGGGCGGAGAAAGTATTTTATAATACGTTAATGTATTTTATGGCGGTGGATAATAAACCTTTCAATTAAAAACTAGTTTAATAATATTTTCAAACTCGCATGGGCAGTTGGTTACGCGGTCCATCAAACGACACGTAGTAAATATTTTATCGCGGATAATTATTATTATTATTGTTGTTATTGTTATTATTATAAATTTTATGTGGTGGCCCACGCCGCATCGAGCCGAGAAGTGAAAATAAGCATTTAAAGCATTCAAATGTGACTTTAACCGTCGATTCTCAATCAATTTTCAATTAACAATAATAATATAATATCGGGCGAATTATCATTTATATAAGTTTTACACTGCAATTCATTCCAACCTATGAGTGCTTATAAATTATTTAATTGCTTGACAATGAACTTTTTTTTAAAAAATTTTAATTTTTCCTATGGTTTATTATTTAATTGACCATTGGTTACTTTCCTTTAACAATTTACATCGCGTTACAAGTTTTAATTTATTTTTTTTTGTTACGAACAATTTAACAATTGGAAGAGACTTCATTTGTCGGATAAAAATCTCTCAGCTGTGAAATGCACCAAATGGACACACAAAGGACTATTTTAACAATATATTCTTGTAATTATAACATCCATAATTGATAATCATACAAAGGATAATTTTTCAAAAATTCTCGCATCAAATACACATCTCCATAAAAATGAATGCCCTATAAAAGCAAAAATTCAATTCCATTATAAAATTGTTACCGTGTGCAAAACTAGTTCCCCGCTCGAATTGAACGAGATGCAAGATGAGTATTACAGAGAATAAAAAAGGGCAATTTCTCTTTCAACAAGAGGTTTCCTCATCCCGTCTCAATGAAATTATCTCCCGACACGTATCCCGTCAACCGCCGAGCCGAGCAAACCCTGGCGACACGTGTGGGGCATCTCATGACCATCGCATTGTTCTTCGGATGCCAGACACACTCCAGAGGCGAGATCCGGGACTTCCGGAAGTGACGCGGTGACGAGTCCGGGCGTACCCGGGGCTCACTCACGTTCGAATCTCCGTTTCCCCGCATTCCTGGGCTTCGTCCTCGCGGTGGCTTGGTCTCGCTCTTCTCCTAACGGGTTTCGCAAGTTATTCCAAAAATCTAGTCGGTACGTGTGCTTTTGCTCATGAGGCTCGTGTTGCCTTTGACGAGTCGCTTCTTGACAATTATTTAGCCGATTTCCCAGAGGTCTAACAGGCTACCGGGAATTGCATAGGAACGGGTTCACCCTCTGAATACCTAACCTTTCATTATAATCAGCCAATGAGACTTCAATTTGTCCTAAAGTTAACTATTCTATTTTTTGCCTGGTTAAGTGCACATCAACTTCACAAGAGGCAATATCGCCTACCATCTTATTATAAAACAAAGTTTTGTTGTTGGAAAGTTTTTGCCAGCCCAGAAATTCCATTATGTAAATTATAATTCATTCGTGCAGTAGTTTCTGGAGCCTTGGAAATTTGATTTCAAGTTACGACTCGATTCGATTCGACAGCCAATCATAATTGAATATTTTACTTATTTCCGGGACAGAACCTATTGACTCTTGCATTTAAAACATGTCGTTTATGTAAAACGCCATTAGAATAATTTTTATTGCCCAGAGTGAAAGCCCGAGACGATTTTACTTTTTAATTTTCATCTTTGAAATGTACGCTTGCTTATCTATCGTAAAATAACATTTCGTGGATCATTCCACTAAAATAACATGCAGCTTTTTAAATGGATCTTTATAAATCCATTTCAATTCGTGTCATTGCACCGACATACTACTACATTGGATTTGGCATAGTTTTGTAGAATGTTTTTACGTGTGATTTGATTTATTAGCATTGGTTACACTACTTACATTGAAAAAACTCTAAAACCCGAGTTGCGTACCGAGTCATAAATTTAATTCGGATGGCCGTCGATTCCTATTCCAAAATATCGCTCTCAAAACACAATTTTAAAAACGCAGAAGAAAAAAAAAATGATTTTTTCCCCTCAAGTTTCGATTGGTGCGAAATAGATGTGCCACGCGTTATTTATTGTACGCCAATCATTTAGCTCGTAAATAGTCGAAGAAGAGATCCGCCTATCGTTTGCATGAAGGAAAATGCAACTTTCTTCGCGCAAAAACTTTTTGCACATCGGAAGCTCACTCCCAACACTATATATCTTTGTACGAATTACTTTGTTGCCAATGATGTAAAACTACTCTATGCAATTTTAATTAGTTTTCGCAAATAATTTTTTCCCTTTTTTTTACATTGGTTATCTGTTAATAATAATTTTTTTAATATAGTTTTTGCGCCCGCAATTTTGTTGATGAATTTAAAACGCACTTCGAGGTATATAATTCAATCTGTATTCAAGCATTATTCACTTTTAATTTATTATTTTAGATATTATTTATTCCTTGGCTCTCATTACTCGGCACTGATTATATTTTACCGAAAGTTTATAATCTTTAATTTGTTAGTTTCAATCTTTAAGCTCATTTATATCGATAGAGCACATGAAGAAAAAAAGCATACATACATACAGCAAGTACGCTATTATAATATGTTATAAAATAGTACAAGTAAATATAAATATATAATGCTTTAACAGTTACATTACTTTATTAGAAATAATTCAAAATTTAATGTCTACGTCAAATAAACGCATATTTTTAATCTATAATAATATCGTGAAATTAAAATATACATAAATATATTTTAGTCAGTTTTTAATCGCCATAAATCGGTGAGCAGCCATTACTTTTTCTTTAGATAATAAACTTCCAGCATATTATTTAATAAAACTACGTTTCAAATTTTAATTCAGCATAAATATTGTAGTTATATTTAAAAAATCAATCTTTTAGATCAAACATTGTTCCAATGCCAAATTTATCGTTAATCGAATATTTTTGAATCCCATATAAAAAGGACAGATAAGACTACTATCCTTGCAATTTTAATAAATTTCATCGATTTTTGTTTTTTATTGTAGCATAGAATCATTTTGCAGACTCTGATTAGATCGAACTTTCTCCTTGCCTCTCTTTCTTTCGGTTTTCATGAGTGAGTACACAGAATTATTGCTTGAAGCAAGATGCATCATTTGTGCAGATCAAGATTATTGTACAGTTGTGATTCATTCCCGAGAATGATAATTTTGATACTTAAGTTCAGTTCGATTCCCTTTTAAGGACTTAGATGCACTGTGAAGCGATTTTACTTTAATTAAAGGCTGCAATTTTTAAATCAATGTTATAGAGAGATATTAATTTGTTGATAAATGACCGTGTAATTAAATATAAAACAGATAATTAAATGACGAAAATTAAAATGTAATTAAAATTTACTGCGATGTGATGTATTATATATATATAATGTGTATGTATGATATTCAATAAGACTGTGTATATTTTACGTAGTTTATCTTAATTGTTATCTATGAGTACAATTTTTATTTTGTATTTTGTACACAACAAGTAAACGGGGTTGTAACACTGAAAAATTCTAAAAATAATTGAAAGCATCTAATAATATAGTGAATAATGGGGTTGAAAAGTAGCACTGATTGATAAATAGAGTCGAGAAAAGCGTTTGCTTTCTTAAGGTCTGCCGGTGTATCGATCTTTGTTGGAATCTTCAAAAGTACAAGTATTTTTCCTAAGCAAATCGCCCAACAGATGTTCTTCATGGCATAATTCCTCACAAGTAAAAAAATAGAGAATCCATTAATAATGACTTTTCACATCTGATAAACCTATCGAGGTTAACGGCCAGAACGCATCTGCCCATACTTAGTTTTAGCCTATGAGAACCACTGACGTGTGTCGGCCTTTGAAAAGGGGGGACCGAGAGAGCGAGAGAGAGAGAGAGAAGGAGATTCTCGAGTTCGACCTACAAGGGCTGCTGTACATCGGCAGGCAGTTCAGTTGTCCAGACTAACGCCCAAGCAAGGAAGCGAGAATGAGAGGGGGTGGGGGTTAGGGAGTCGAAAAGGGCACCAATCAAGAGCACGTCAGTAGCTCGGCGAAACGCAAAAGAGGAAGATGTGCGAGGGGGGTGGGGAGGAGAAGGGGAAAGAGAGAAAGAAAGAGAGAAACTGGGAAAAGGAAAAGGAAAGTGAGAATGTGGAAACTCGGGAGATTAGAGGCAGAAATTTTCATTTTTCAATAACGGTTAGAAGGAGGCAGAAAATGCTCTGTTCATTCCGAGTATCATTCAACACACCGAGAAAATGTGCTAGAAAAGTAAAAATTTTGTCCCCATTCGCATGTTCAATTTAAATGGGCGCTAAAGGTCACGTGACAAACCTTTAATTCACTCCCCTTCTCTCCAATTTTTCTAGAGCATTCAGATGGTTGAATTGCCGCTTTCAAACTGCTGTAAATCTATGATTTTTTTTTATTTTCTCGCAATCGAAAAATTAACTCCAATAATATCTTTCTCTTCTAAAACACAGACAACTTTGACGAATAAAAAAGAAAAACAAACGACGCTATTTTCAGTGGCCAAAAATATGCATTAAAACGTTGTTGAAGGTATTATTAAAAAAAGGGGGAAAAAGCAGTATCTCGGTCTTCCTTAATATGAATGGGCTGTTGGCTGAAAAAAATTGCAACCTCGGAATTCTTTTCTCCTTTCGGTACCCATCATCAAAGCGTCATTATAGCCTCGGAGCCGCAGATAAAAGGAGCGTCGAAGGGTTGAGAGGAAGAGGAAGAAGGAGCGGCGGAGAGGGGCGAAGGGGGTAAGGGGAAATAGGGGTTGAGAGGGGATAAGGGGGGAGGGAGGGAGGGAGACCCCCTGTCTTCCGGTGCCGGTGGTGATGGACCTTTATTGGATATCCCCCTGGTGCAAGTCCACAAGTGGCAAGTACGCGCGCGTGCTCCGGAGGAGAAAAGGACGGAGAGAGGCTCGTGACCGACGTCTCTCTCGCTCCCTCCCGAGAGGGTGATAATAGAGGCGAACGATCCAGATGATAAACCGTGACAATATTTGACTTGGGCCAGTGGCTGATGAATTGAGATGTCGGTTTGGTTCGGATTGGCCCGATAAGAAGCACAAATCATTTTTTTTTCTTCAATAGCCTTCAAAAGCAAAACTGTGTTTTTGAATGAAATTAAAAGTGTGGCGTAAGTCTAAACAAACGGATTATCTTAAAACAATGTTACGTTGGAATATGCGGGCCTAATAACTATCAGATAAGATTTACACGAAGTAACGAAACGAATTACAAGTGCATTGGAGTGTCTCGAGCTTTCGACGAAGCACTCTGATGTATTCTATTCTTATTACCTACATTGTAAAATTCGTGCGAAAACCACAATCTCATTATCCAAACATGGGAGTCACTTTTTTACTTTGATGTCTGCTCTCGAGCACCTCTAACCTAGAGAAACTAAAACAGCGTCATCACGCATTGTATGATAGTCGGAGCAAAACTCGAGGAAAGAATAGATAACATTCATCTTCCCCGTATTTGAAGTCTTCTCAGTTTCACCTTTTTCGAAGAATCCTTTGCTAAAACGCGGTCGCAACTCCTGAGAGAGAGAGAGAGAGAGAGAGAGAGAGAAGGAGATGGAAGGAGCTCCCGATCGAAAGAAGGGATCGGGAGGAAGGTGGATGAAAGAAAATGGTCCGTGTTTGCTGTATACGAAGCCAACAAAAGTTTTGGAGAATTCTATTATAAGAAAAAGTGCTTGGACGTGGACTTTAAGAATGCAAGTGTATGGTTCATGGGAAAGTAACAAAACTCGAGAAAATACTCGGAAGACAGGAAGAAAACTCGAATTACCATCTAATACTCTCAAGCCAATCATTTTCAAATTAATTTATTTTTATGCAAATATTAATTATAATGTATTATGTCAATAAATTACCTTTGCGATCAATTTTATTCGCAACGCGTATTACGAAAGGGCTCGAGCAATCGAAAATAATCTATAATTTAATAAAAATCATATTTTAAAAATAGTCTTTTTTGTTTAACGTGTTGCATAAAAAACTAGATTTTTATAATATTCAATATTGTTTAATAGAAAATATATCATTTTTATACACAATAATCAAGCTAAACATATAATATTACTTGTACGCATTATACCTATTGCAGCAATTTATATTAAATAAAATAAATCATTAGGAGTTTTTATTCGCATTAAAAGAAATTTATATTACAATTTGTAGAAAAGAAAAAAATACAAGATGAATACTAAATTACAAATACTAATCCACTTAATAGTTGAATGAAAGTTCGAAACATTTTCATTTTATTTACTAATATATTGAACTATACATAAAAAAAAGCATAAATATTTTTAAGGGAATACTGAATTTTTTCTTTGCCTTTTCTCTATCTCTCTTTCTTGTTCTATATATTTATATACATTTTCCGGAGTGCGACTTTTCATGACACATAACATCTGTTACTCGTCTATATTTTTTGTGACGTTAGTTAGACTCTAAAAAAAAATTGTTCTAGCAAGGGAAAAAACAAATTGGAGACTGAAAATATATCTTTGATGACCTCGAAATTAAGTCTGCGAGATAAAAAAAATAAGAGCAAAAAGAGATAAAGGCGTATTGCAGAAATGGATTTTCGAAGTACGAGAATGAAAAGGAATTTCTTTTGAAGATAAATAATATTTTTATGCAAAAATGATTCTCATTATCAATTCTTATATCTTTTAAATAATAAATTAGCCATCCATCATGAACATTTCATAATACACGATCGATAAAAAATAAATTGTGCAGAAAAATGTGTAGAAGGTCGGTCAAACGGATAAAGCAGGCCTGGCTCTTTATCGAAAGCAAGAACAACAAACGAGACTTTTACAAATATCTGGGAATATGGAAAAGAAACAGCGCAGAGTGAAAAATAATAAAAAAGTAAACCGAGACCAAAACTCGAGGATCTTCGGTGCGGGGGTGGACGGATGCAAAAAAGAAGGCAGTAAGCGAGCGGACGGTAGCGCGATCGCAGAAAGATAAAATTCGCGAAGATGAAGCCCGATAAGCAGCCTCTTTCCCCCTGGAGGACCATTATGTCGCCGTACCTCGACTAACGAATTTTATTCTTTTCCCCTCTTTTTCTTCCTCTGTGTGTGTGTGTGTGTGTGTGTGTGTGTGTGTACGTAAGAGGAGCACAAAGGCACAGAGGTTTCTTCGAATTCTCCGGGAGATAGCCTCGACCTCGTATACGAAGTTTTCTTTCGTCATTAATAAGCTGAGGCGATAAGGCAGGGCCCTTTATATATTTTTCCGCAAGTTTGTGTGTTGTGTGTTGTGTGGTGGTGCAAGTACGTAATGGCGGTCGTTGGCTCAGGTCGCATGTGTCGCCAATGCTCGAGCCATTGAAAACTTTGAAATTGTTACCTGCCTTAATTACCGTGGGATAAAGCTGCGACGTCGATTGACCAAAAGCATATTTTCATTCATTGTTTGCATTTATCATTCTTTTATCTCGAAGCTCCAAAACTAGATATCTTAAGAGTTGCAATTTACTTTTTTTTTAAGAGATTCTCATCGCAGCAATGTATTAAAAAAAAAAAAAAAAAAAATAATTGAATATTAGACTGTGATAGCTAGATAAAAATGATGAAAGAAGGAATGGATGACACTGACAGTTTAGTAAGCTATAATGGGAATGAATGAGAAAGAAGAGCGCGATGGTAAGGAAGAGGAAATTTATAGACCGCGAATCTAAGAGATTCAGAATAAATAATTTTGATAAAGTAAAATATTAAATACGTTGTTTTTAAATAAGACAATAAATAAATAATCTTTGCCCAAATGCAAAATTGTAAAAATAAAATGGCAATGGCCTCGACAACAGTGACAATTCGACAGTGGAGCACACTTGAAATTCGAATTTATTCCAGAGTTTATACACGACTTGAAAATGAGATTTAAAGAAGTAGAGGGAGAGTCGGGCTCGGTACTCGACGAATTGAACTGAGCATAAAAAAGGGGGTGAGCTCGTGTAACAAGAATTCTGACTTCTTATTTTGCGGACGAGCCCGAGCCACACCATTAGTGTCAGTCAGAAATTCATCTCCTTTAGCGAGAAATAAAAGATGCCTCCCTCGGAGCGGAGCACGTCGCACATCTATATCTGTGTAACTGTAAGCCACGATGCATCTAAATCCTCGGACTCGTCCCGGTCGCGCGCCCCTCCGATGAAAACGCGAACTGACTCGAACCGGTCCGGACCTATTCTGCTCGGTCCCCGCGCTAATAGGCAGTGCGCGCCGGCCTTTTTTCTCTCTCTCTCTCTCTCTTTCTCTCTTTTTATCCCTCTGTCTCTTCTCGGCTTACATTTTCTTTTTTCCTCCTTGAGAATACGGGGTCTCGCTTTAAAGAATTTTCTCCTCGGCTTGCTGATGCCCGTTCTTTCACTTGCTCGGACAATACTTTTCTTCTCGCACCTCGATTCTGCATTGTTTTCTCGCCTTTCTCACTGGCTGAAAATTTATTTTTGGGGCTTTCCGTGAATTTCGAGTCCGCATGAGAACTAAATTCCCAAACGGAAATCACGAAGCCTACAATTAATGCACAATAAGGGGTGACGTTAAATTTAAGGAAGTGCTTACCGAGACTTGGACGACAAACACCGGCTGCACGTGGTTGGGATGGCATTTCCAACGCCAGGTTCCCGACTCTCCGCACACCTACGAAACACAAGCGCAATTACATATAAAATTGAAAGCTCACGTTGTGCGTGTTTGTCGATTCATTGATTTTTAACTCGTATCACACGAATTTCATCACAGCCCGAGTCCCATTCACAGACACGCCACGATTGTTTCCCATCTCCAAATGAAAGAATCCGCCGGTGTAAAAATAAAGAGATCTGACTTGAATCAACACGTTCGTTTCCTTCTTCTGGACCGCGTTCCGTTAATCGTGTTGTTCTGCCTCTCTCCTCTCGTTCCTCGGGCATAAACACGAATCATCGCCTTGGTCGAACTCGTGCCCATCCCGAGCTTCACCCCGGGTTAGGCTGCAGTTGCTCAAGATCGTCCGATCGACGTCGTTACGTGGGAGTGAAATAACTTTGAGCTAGAATGCGGTACTGCTCGTAGCCCCAAGTGTCCCGCTGCTTCTACTTATTCCTCCCTCTTCTTCATCGCATGACATGGTCACCTTCCCAGATGAGCTAAAGGTCACCCCGAGCTCGTGTGCAAATCGTTAAAAAAACCAATCCCACTTACTTACGGGTCTCGCATTTCTTTTATATAAATTGATAAATGTTAACATTGGGAATTTATGGACTTGGCTCATTTACTCGAGTTGTGTCCTTCAACGTCAAATATAAATGGTAAAAAAAATAGTTACCAATCTTTTCTAATCCAATAATTTATATGTCCGCGAAAGTGGTTCGTTTACGACTTAAAAATTACCTCATGCACAACTGGAGAATTGAAAAAATCCATGGGAACCATAACGAAAGCCAATGAATACGATATAAAATCCTGGAAATGTGCCGGTTTTCTTCGCAGTTATAAATTGCATGAAATTTTCTCCGTTGCGATATAAGCATTTAGAAAGTACGATGTCGATAGTTGACAAAAGTTTTTCCAAAAGTTAAATAGTCACGTTTGTTGGCAAAAGTAAATTCTCTCATCTTGGGTCGTCAACATCGGAATAAGAATAAGATGCCAATACCTCTGCACGATGGTACACACCAAGTGCACCTGATTGCGCGCACGTGTGTGTGTGTGTGTGTGTTTGGTGTACTTTGAAGAATACTTCTCAGGAAAAGAGACAGACACGATAGAAACGGAGAATTGTTTCTTTATTGTGTCTGGTGGGACTTGACGCTTCGCATACCCGATGAGCTTTACACTTTTACAAGCTTGAAGAGTCGTTGTTTTGTTACTTTATAAAATATCCACCAATTAAGTATTAATTATATAAGGATGTAAACATTCTTATGTGGGTCACATCTTGTTGGCTATACTCACGGGTAAAACAATTATAAGCGTGTCATTGCAAAGATTTTTTTTTTGTGTGCAGTTATTGATGCAAAACAGTTAGTTGTGTAAATTTTTTATGTTTAGTTATGAATAATGCATCGATGTAAATATACCATGAGGTTTTTGAAATTAATATTATCTCATTGGCTTTTTATAATTCAAATATCTTTTATTATAAAATTCCAATAAGAAGGAAATTGCAATATATATATTTTGCATGGAAACATGCATTTTAATTGATTAAAGTAGTGTACACTGCTTTTATTTTTTATTTTTTGATAATTTAGTAGAATAAAATAAATAGAAATTATTGAAATTGATTTTTTAAAGAAACTTTATTATTACTTTTATTACTTTTAGATACATGTTTGTTGTATGATTGCATATTTCATGCCGTGCTATTGAAAAATTCTGAAGTATCTGCATTTGTCAATTATAATGATGTAACTTATTCAAATATTGGTATTCTCGCTGATTAAATCATTATGAATACTCTTATGTGTTTGTGTATGTTTGCACAAATATTACTCTGTCCACTCAATTTTTAACATTCGATAATCAGGGTTGATACAGCAACGTATGCATAAGGTATTGCTATTTTAAAAATTTCTTATATATATTCATTTATGCAAAATTCAAATCCGAGCTCAGAAACCGCGAATATGATAAGAGGCAAAGGGTTCCAACTTCTTATCTGACCCACACATATTCATAAATAGCCACCACGTTCTATCCACACATCATCAATTATAGTTTTATGGAATATCAATAATCCAGATATCACAAACCCGTTCGTATTGCACCTTATCGTCATTTATCCCCATTCGCAGTTATCAAAAGTATAAGTTAGCGTTGACGGATGCTCGGAAAACCTCCTACGCAGTCTCGGATATTGGAAAAACCGAGGGCTGACAAGTTACACCAGCACGCGAGCGATAATTTCCCACATGTGCGTAAGACTAATTAGCCGCGCGTCATGATCATTAATGAGCAATTAATCTTAATTTGACCGGGGTTTATTAACGCGATGTGAGATACCAACAATGCCAACTGCTGCTTAACGATCTCATTATGCAGAACTGCCCGGGAAAGCTGCGAAAATCCGGAGGCTGATTCTCATTGACGTGGGTGCGCGCTTCGATGAAAATTCACGCGCGAAGCTGCATAATGTGGGATCGTCGGGAGGAAGCGATTCGTGTTTTCGAGCACGTGGGATTTTAATTTGAGCATTTAAAATATGAGTTGGGCTACTTTTTCTTTTATCCTGCCTCATACGGTAATTCTTTTTTGTTTTTGCTTTTGTTTTTTGTTTTTTATTGTGTGCGATCGCGGGCGATCAACGAATTCGTATTCGTTGTAGGCAGGGTGACAAAAAATTAGGCTAGCGATGAAAAAAAATAAAAAATTGATTCACAAGAGTCGAGGCCTTAATGAACATTTATAGCCGAGAGCGAGATATTTTTATTGCACGATGTATTATATTAGTGGCTTTATTTGCACTGCCGTCGCCATTTCCCTTTCAATGTCTCTATTTTAATTCGAATAGAGTTATTGGCTCTAAAAAAAAGTTTTAACGATCCTCGAAGTTTTGCACTTTGCACGACGAAATTGTTGCGCGATAAAGGATAGACGCCCAATAAAAAATTGATAGACACCGGGAATATTTTTTGATGTGGTGTAACTTTTCGAGATCTAGATAATGTGCCGCTCTGCTCTCTGAAGGCCGTAAGTCAAGGCAAATCCATCCAGGATGCGTCGTTTATTTCGGCCTGTAAAAGATTATTCAACTTTGAAAAGTAACAGTCACGTCTGGCTGCTTCAAAGGCAACTTAATGGCCGTTCAAATAAAAGCGCCTCACACATCGTTTACAACTTATTTCTCGTGTCTTGGGCGTGATTATAATTAATTATAATTATGCGGATGCACCCCCACTCGGTGATCCACGTCTCCACCTCCCCCGAAAACCCGATAACTATTTTGCATTCGCCTCCCCTTCTCGTCTCGGGGGGCAACTCCTTCATTGAGTTGCGTTTGAACCGGTTGCTCGCTCCCGCGAAACTCCGCGCGCTATTTGCGAAAAGCAAACCAGAATTGTCGGGAGGGAGGGGGGTAGGGGAAATTGCAAAAAGACGGAGAGACTAGACCAACTCATTAGCGGTAGGGCGTCGGTGCAATTTTCGAATTTCCGAGCGATTCGGACCCGAACGAGCGGAAAAGAAGGAGAGAAGCCGCGCGAGTTTGCGATTAAATCGAATCTGATTATGATAAAATCCATCCTTATATCTTTTACTTTTAACTCCGGTATCCTTGAATTGACTCGTGATTGAAAGAATGTTATCGAGGACTGGGACGAGGAAAAAAGTTACATTAAGTAGTCGACGAAATGAAGTTATGATAATGTATTTGTATGACCTTATTAATAATTAATTATTCATTACATTTCTGATATGAGTGAAAAAATATTTTAACTTTCATAAATTTTACATTAAATAAATAAGTTTGGTTAATTTGAATAAAATATTCAATACGCATTTTATTGAATACGTGTTTAGTATTTCAAAAGATAGTGTAAACCTTTTTTTTATTATTAATCAAGAAAATAGTGTTGTAATTTAAATTTACAATTTACAGTTGATTTAATGATGATTTAAATTTTTTTTTTTTAAATATATCTATTGTGTGATACAGAAATTTCTTTTATTAAAATGTTTAAATGAATAAAATTTGTTTAATTAGAAAAATAAATTTATTAACGTCTAAAGAGGATTAATTGTCAATATAGATATGCGTTTGTAAGTGGGAGTCTAAAGAAAGTTTAACACACACAACATATATATATATATATAATAGTGGTTGTTTACCTTTTTTTCGTAACTTCAAATAAAATCATCTAAAATAAATTATTATGACTTTCCCTAGGAATTTATCCAAGAAAAAAAAGTCATCTTAATTTGCTGGTACTTAAATCAACATTTATAGATTTTAAAGTTAATTTTACATATTAAATTCAACGTTCACACGCACAATAAAACAAATTATTATTAAACGTATAAAATCTATTTGTAAACATTTAAACGTCATGGAGATACGGAGCAAGCGAGAGCAAAATCGTGATTATCATTCAAGTCTATTTTATCAACTCGACAATAAAATAAAATGATTATCACTTTTCAGAGCAAACATCAAGGTCTGTTGTTACTTTTCTTTTTTGCGCTTCGAAATCTAGATCAGTCTATTAAAAAAACTAGGAATAACTTGTAATGAACATTTTTATTCAGTACCTACGCAAATATGAACACAAAAATGTACTTTTAACTTCAAGAAAACAACGGCTCGTGTCCTCCTGGATCAATGCTGCTTTATTATTGCCTTGGTGACTAATTTTTCTGTTCGCCTTAAGTATATTTTTTATCATTTCCTTTTTACTGATCAGAACTTAGCTTGAGGCTCAACTGCTGATGAAGGAGGTATCGATATCGATTTATATAGCAAGGAGTCTATACTGTATATATACATAGATATCAAGTAGACACACGTAGCATGTAATTTTGTTTCGTAATGAATTCTTATTTATTGCTAATAGTTACGTCAACCTGAAATCAAGTGCATCGACTCTATAGACAATCATTTTTCAAACTGTTGTATAAGCAATTTCCGCTGTTTGTTTTTGAAATTAATTGTAGTTATGTCGTTTGGAAAAATGAGCTAACGAGAAACGTTATTGAATTATTTTTTTTATTGATATTATCGATAATATTTTGTACAGCACTTAAAATGTAGCAGTTACAATGTGAATTATTAAGAATTTTTAATCTGTAATTGTATGTACAATATTCCAATTATTTAGTAAATCATAAAATTATTCTACTAATATTATCTTACGCTCAATTAAACTTAATTATTTATTTTTTCTACTATTTATAATTTAAAAATCAGAAAGTATAATATCTGTATCATTCTTAAATTGTGATTTCTACATAAAAAATAAAAAATTGTTCGAAATACCCAATTACAATTGATGACTAATTTAAAAAAATATAATGTATTACAAATGTGTGATTATATTGAAATTAATAACACCATGAATTATTTATTTATTAAAATTTTATAAATATTTTATAATAACCATTGAAACATTTTTATAAAATAATATATCAACGAAATTAGAAAAAATTACTTTTCATGAAAAAGGTGCAATTTAGAGTAATAATATCATGATAATGCATGCTTGTAATAATTTAACTAATATCATAAAATAATTTAATAAATTTAAAAAAATAAAATCATAAAATAATTAAATAATTTAAATGATATAAAATTAAACTCTAAATAGTAAATTTTTTAATGATTTATCATAAGTTCTTCTATTTCCATTTTTTGGTGACTCTTCAGTAGAATTTTCCTTTCTTGCCAGGCATCAAAATCACTATTATTACGTTGGAAAGTTGAATGCTTGAATGTATAATGCATCAACAGTGAATTTACATTTATTATAAAAGCTAATTAGCCTATAAATGCAAAAATTTTAAATAAATAAATAAAATACTGCAACTATTTTTTATAAAAAATAAATTTTATAAAAAACAAAATTTGTTTTTGTAAAAAAACTTGTAAATATATTTCATAATTTTATTTAAATGTAAAATAATTTTTAATCGATTTTTTTCGCAAACAAGCGTATTAGAATTATTATAAATATCAAACAAATAAATAAACAAAATTTTTCTTTAACAAATTCGTAAAATTTTTGAAAATATATTTAAATATGAAAGTGAATTTATTGATTATCTAAAGTCAACTCAAAACGTCATAAGAAAATTGTCGCACTTGATGAAAACCGATAGAGATCTAATTATTAAAGCAGCTTATCTAAAAATCCGTGATACTATCAATACCTGAAGTATTGGAGAAAGTGGAAAAAACTGCTGCCAAATCCTTTCCCCTCAGATCTCTTCTGAATATCTTATTTATAGGTACCTTATATTATTGCTGACCTTATCTAGGCCACCAATAATAATCGCTTATCAGATACTGGTGAACAGTACAGACAGACTAGAGGCCATCCTGGCTTGGTCGTTCTACATGAAATTCGCAGACCAGCTCCAAGTAAAAAAAGATTTAGGAATTATGAAATTGTTCAATGAGATATACTCCATTTTGGAGAAAGTATAATCAGATTTAGGGAACAAAGGGATAAGGGTATGTGCAAGTGTTAGAACCTATATGGGTTGAGGTCTCCTCATAATACCTCGGATCCAGAGCACATGACCAAGGATTTGGTTCTGTTATCATGGAAAATATTAAATAATAGTAATGGTTTATTCTGTTAAAACTAAAAATAATAATTATATTAAGTTTATTTTGATTCCTTTATATATTGGTATTCAAGGCAATGATTTAGTAGATCATTACGCGAAACAAATATCTAATCAACCCCCCTCTGGATTATTAAAAATACCTTACACTGATTTATGAGCATCCATTAAAGAAAATGCTAAGCTTAATACTAATAATTTTCTTTCCTACGAAAGTATATCTAAAGGAAAACTTGTTTTTAATAATTTTCATAATCTAAACAAACACACCTGGTTTTATAATAAAAAGTTATTGCTACCATACACAGATGTCATTATAATTTTAAAAAATCGCCGATTAGAATTAAAATTATTAATAGTTCAATATGTGAATACGGTAAAGTAGATGAAGATTTAGATCACTTTCATTTGGCAATGCAATCGTTGGAATAATCAGCGCATTGAATTTATCAACGAAATAAAAAAAGAAATATTTTTTCATCCTTTAATTGCTCATATGATTTTGCGCAATTCAGCAGTTCACATTCATAAAATGATCATGAAACACATTAAAAATTTTATTATTTGTTTATATAATTATGCACTTCAAAAACTAATAATGCTGTATATTTTGCTAATCATGTGTAACTGTTTTATTTAGCATAATAATCGTGTATGAGATTAAATTGATTAAATAAACTAAAAGGAAAAAAGAAAAAAATGAAATACGCTATTTAATAAAAAACGGAATACCGTAAAATAAAGTTAAAATTCTACTTTGATTAATAAAAACAAAACTCATTATTTGCGTTTATACACATATGCGCATAATGGATGTTATTAACCGGAACATCTATAAAATCTCTATATTTTGATATTGTAAATAAATGAGAGATATAATAGTCTTTGAAAATGAAAGATCTTGTTAGTGAACGTGATGGTAATATTATAAATTGGAAAGTTCCCTTTACCATCTGTATCTAGTAATAGTAATAGTAAATACTATAAAAGATAACTAATGTCTTTTAGTTTGTTCGACTTTGTTTTCAGAATTGATTGCAGTTTGCAAGCAAGTTTAATGAATCGTAATTCAAAATGATGCATGAGCTATTTATTTTCGCAAAAATTCGCTCACCTCGTTTCTCGGATCTGGAAGGAGTGGCATATTCAAAGCGAGTGTATTCTTTCTTGTGTTATTTTTGCACGAGTTTCTACACGCGCTACTTTCAAAATTCACGTTTTTCCTCGGAAAGCTTTATCAAACGTGGCTGATGCTTATCGCGTGCAATTGAAATGTCGAGGATTGAAACGCATGAATTAGATGACCACTGGAAAGAGCCGTTAAGTGTTAAGTCTTCAGGAGCTTCTGCAAAATAAGGGAAAACTCCTCCTCAGAATCATTAGGAGATTAGGTATTTAGAAGGTTCGGCATTAAAAGCCCAGCCTTTATCGTGTTTGTTCTGACGATTCCATCTAACGCCAAAAGAAAATTGTCGCTCCTCGGTTTTCGGCGGTTACGTGATAATTTCGGCGTTCGGGAGATATCGAGGATGTCGGGAGGAGATACACACGTTCCCCATAAGTCCTGTTGATGAATTTTTAGAGTGGTTAGGGAAAATTGGAACCCTCCCACGGACACACGGATAGTTAATTCGAATTACATGCTCGGAAAGCGCAAAATGCCCGCTTTTATACTCGGAAAAACCTCATTATCTCCACTAACTTCACGTGTAACAATTACAAAAATTACAGGGGCTTTTTCTGTATTTATTAATGAAAAGCAACTCATTTATCATCGCGACTCACTATTCAACCAATTTTTTAATATTTGAGCTTCGTTAGTGTATTGCAATTTTTAAGTAACTGTAATACCCAGCACACGAAGGTCTTGAATTATGAATTAATTAATGTCCTCCCACAAAAAAGTCCGTCTTTTATACAGAATCACTCGTCTGTATCACTTAATTGAGGTTGGCTCAACTCGAATAAAATGTATATTTTTTAAAAGCGAGACAAGTCATTGGATCGAAAAATTGTGAACAAGTTATATGACATCGACTCGGACATCCCATCGTCACCACAAGTGACCGTAATTCTCGACAATTGTCAAAATCAGTCATGCATTTCCGTCAGGCATTAACGATCACGGCAAACAATTTTATTCATGGCATTAGCATTAACTCCTCCTTGTTACACATCCATCAACACACATTTTTATGCTTTCAATATTCACTTTAATTCATCAATTATTATACAATTATCAATGTTTGTTTTTAACTAAATGTGCTTTTTTTGTTTCAGGTAAGTGAAATTCAGGATTGCAGCTAAGCTAATCTAACAATGTAGTGGCAAAGTGGTAAAGGTCAGATAGCTTTAATAATAAGAAAAAATCGTTCAAAAGTATATCAATAAATTTGGAATTGAACTTGATAATTATATTTGTGTAAGGTGACTCGGACTTGATTTTTTTTTTTTATTTATATCACTCTATTTTTAAAACTTAATAGAAATGCATTACAGTGTATAAATTGGGATTACTCAGACTCACAACCAATCAACATTTTATGTGGAAATATTAAAAATGTAATCTATCTTTAAATAAAAATGTTCAATGTAAGATTTATTAACTTGCTCGGAAGTGAAAGACACCTTTATATTTGCGCGTGTCAAGTGTTCTTTATGTACAAGTGTAATTCAAATCTAAATTTTTTAATTCTAAATATGTTATTCAAGCATTTGACGTGCCGACTATTTTTCACATTTGAAAAATTAAAAATTTTTATGTACTAAACATAAATTGTATCTCGAATTAAAATCATACATATTGACAAATCAAATTTATAAATCAAATACGAAGAGAGACTGGCTAAATAAATGCAGAGTAAAATCAAGTTATAAATGTATATACAGTATTTAATTGATTCTTAATTAAAATATTTATTAAGGCTTGTAATTGAGTATCGAGATCAATGCTTACCTATAGCTTATTTGAATTTTTATTTGAATGATTTTGATGACCAAAATTGAAGAGTATTTTATAGATAACGATATTGTTAATATATTAAAAAACTTTAATATATTATTAGAAATATGTACGGTACGCACAAATTATTTTAGAAAATAGTTATAATTTTGTATTCCAAATTGTTTGCATCAAGAAAAGAGTGCTTAAATTTTCTTATGGACAAATAAATCTTATGCTGCATTAAATTATATTTTATCATTTGCAAATAGTTAATTATTTCGGTGGATAGAATAAAAAATATTTTTACTCGTGTTTATTTAGTAAAAAATGTCATGACCTTATGCAAGTATCAATTATTCAAAGAAAATTAAAACAAGGATTAGTAAAATGTCTTAAAAATTATATATTTAAATAAGTGTAATGAAAAGTAGGGATAGTTTTGATGGATTAATTTTATCGAGCAAAAGGTGTTTAATTAATGTAATGTAAAATAAAACGTATCGATTTATTTTTCCAAAATTTCTCGAATGTACAAAAGTGCCAATTATTCTAAGGAGATAAAAAACAAGGGTCACTACAACTCTTACAAATTACACCTTCGAATAATTCTAATGAAAAGCGGAGATATTTTTACTGGATTACGCTTCGAGGCCCCTAATTTTTATTTATTTGAAGAAATGTAAAATAAAATGTTGCGATTTATTTTCGTGAAGAATTAGGCATTTGCCACATCCTTTTGTAGCTCACGCGTACCTTTACATGTTTCTCGCCGTATAACAAGTGGCGAGGGACACCACAGAGCTACACACACACTTTGGACCCAACTTTTTCAGGACGGCTAGTGCACACCACCGACACATCCTCTCCCTCTCCACCCCTCCCCCTCCCCCTTTCCCTCGCCCGCGCCCTCCGACCCTCTCCCGCTCTCTCTCTCTCTCTCTCTCTCTCTCTCAAAACAGAGAGGGACCGGCGGTCGAGGGAGCGCGAGAGAGAAAGCGCTAGGTGGAAGGGGCCTGGGAGCCCGAGCCACCGCTCACACACTGTATAATGTGGTGCAAGGTGAGCTGGTGTGCGTGTGTGAGAAAGAGAGAGTGGGGCCCGACCACCGGCAGATGTTCCATTCGTCCCGTTGCCACTCGCCGCCCTCGCTTTCTCTCTCTCTCGCTCCCGCCTCAGGCGCCCAGGGATGTACGAAACGGGCGCGGGACACTTGAACTCGTGCGTTTAACGGCCGTCGGGCAATGGACGTTACGTTGCGTTGCGTTGCACCCGTTTTAAAGGTCCGAGGGACTCCGGAGATCAACAAAAATATCCTGGTCCCATTATTTATCCGGCACTGGGATTTTTCCGGACGACTCCCGCTCGACAACACAATGACTCATTAGCATGCATTAGCACAAGTGATCAACATAGATCTGTAATTTCTATTTTCTCTTGGCTTTTTCCTTTTTGTTTATAACGGAAAATGTGCGGGCCTATTTTCCGGGGACAGCGCGAGATTTGAATAAATTGCGCAAACGCTCGACGCAAAGCAAAAAAACACCTAGACCGAGCGGAATTAAATGTTATTATCAATCGTCTAACTATATCGGAAATTATAGTATTTAGGCTCGCGCGTTAACTATATAATCTTATGTGTGTTTGGACTTTCGGAGAAACTGGGGAAATTGAAAGGGATAAGATGAAAGCGTGCAATCAGTGAAACATAAACCAGTAGGTGCTGCTCCCATCTTAAATTTAAGGGTGACGTCGTTGCGATGGCAACCTACCTTACCGATATTTTCATTTAATCAACATTTTTCGCATTACTCATTAAGAATAACGATTTTTTAAAATTGACGTTACCCACACGTCATCCACACGTTATCATTTAAAATCAACATTCAATAACAGATCGGAAGCAATAACAGCAATTGTTAAAGCAATGTTGTTTCCGTTATATTTATTAAGATCTGATTCAAAGGAAACAACAAATCAAACGACTACTTGTGCGCTTTGTGTAGGAAATATTATTCAGTTGTCATTGTCATAGTGAGGTGTCAAACATTGTTGTGTTCTCCAAAGGTTCTCTATGCATAATATCGCTCTACAATACGAGCATTGTTAAAATTATAAAAAATAAATTTCTTATCATTCTAATATATTTCTTAATTATTTTTAAAATCAGTTTAAATATTTTCAAATCAATTAAAATTATTAATGCTTTTAGCCAAGATTGCTCTTCAATGCAACTTCTTCTTCTTCTTCTTCTCCTTCTTCTTCTTTCTTTACTTACCAAATATTATGTAATGGGGTTGTGCATTATATGCATAAATTATAATTCAGATAAGATAGCAATAGAGTAAAATTAAAATTTAACGAACAAAGTTATAAATTATGATTTTCTTTTTTTTCCAAGTACAACGTAACGCACTCGGCAAAACATTTATTTTTCGCACTTGATTTAATTGTCATGTTTTAAGTATTATGCATATTATAATGACAGCAATATCTCCTCGATAAGAGCATAATGCAGATGGCGTCTTTTTGAAGGAAAAATGACTCTTTAAAAAATCATTATTGGCATATTATTGGTAACTTGGCACCAATGGTAAATGTTCTTAAAGTCACTTTTGTGAGGTGAGACGTAGAGCAATAATTTATAGTTTTATTTGATATTCGCACGTGCACTCTCGGAAACGAACCAAAAACGCAAAAAGGAATCGCTTTGTTGTTTTCGACGAGCAAGAGCTTCCCGGTATTAAGACGTGCAAAAGGCCCGAACGCAGTATTTATTTATCACTAGGAGCCCGAGCAAACATTTGCATCCATCTGCAAAAGTAAATCTAACACAAGGACTAACGTGATACTTAACAGATGCTACCGGGTTCGCATAAAAATTAAACGAAAGGTAAATTCCGAGACAATGGACGGATAAATGTTTTATGGGCTACCTTCGGGATTAAACCATTGAGCCTTCGCTCCCCGAGATTTGGTTTTTCGCGCGTTTGTTCGGTAGGCTCGCATCATAATCAGAAAGCAAAACGGAAATCGACTCCGAGAGGAGCCGCGATGGGTTTTGCATACAAATGGCCGCCATTGGGGAATGTAAACAAAATAAGAGGTAAGGCATTGTCTGTAAGGCATTAGAGGACCTTGTAAGGGCTAAAGAACACGTTTCGCGCTCTTCCCGTTCTCACGTTGGTCGGCCCGACCTTCCTCCCTCCGGGTACCCTCCGGTTGCCCTCCGGTTGCCCTCCGGGTGCCGTCCGGGTGCCCGTCGGCTGACCGCCGCGACCATCCCGTCCATCGAGAGGAGGCTTAACTTAAATTTCCACTCGCGGCCGGCGAACCGACCAATGGCCATAAATCGTTCGCCAGCCACTTAGTCCAATGTTCGCGATGTTATTATAATACAATGGCAGTCGCGATACCAATTGTTGTTTTCCCCACTTGGGGGCATTAGTTTCCGCATTGGTTTTTTTTTTTTTTTTTTTTTTTTTTTATTGCCCCACCGGGACTCATTTGCATTCGGAGTATTTATCGGCAATTGGCACTTGGATGGCCTTTGCTTTGGCTTTTAATCGGACTGGACTCGCTTCTTTCTCGAGTTCTTCACCATCCACTGAAAGCATTTCTTGGCAATGTTGGTCACTTTTTTCATACCCTTGATTGCCTTTTTCGCCACTCTTCGGCTTCCATTGATTAATATTTGAGGCAGGATGCAGCGGGAGGTCAGGCCTTTTTTTTTTTAAAGTGACGAGGAAATTCCTCGAGGAAATTAAGTATAATTTACGGGTTGCCAGTTGACAATTCGTAATTTGCAAGCTGAAAACTTCCTTCGCAAAATTATCATCGAGAATAGTGGCTTATTCTTTTACATGTGCTTCTTATGCAAATAACGGCAAAAAATTCATAATAAGCAAAGACCTCGTTTCCTGCTTTTACAGAGTAATCAGAGTAACAAGATTATGTTGCTCAAAGACATTATTTGAAAATTTTCAAACAAAAACAATCCATTTAAAGTGATTTTATACCCACTCGTGTCTAGAAGATTACTGCAAACAAAATATTTACAAAGCAATAATGATCTACTCTCTCATCTACTGCAGTTCTCCAATTTTAACCCAATTTTACAAATTTTGAAACGCGATAAATGGACGCTATTCTCACTTACAAGTGGCTATCATTTTAAACATTATTTTTATTGCTTTTAATCACCTTCGCTCAGATACTATAAACTTTTTAATGCTTCCTCAATACTCTTTATTTTCAATTGAAATACATAGTAATCAATATTTTATTCTTTATTTATTACATTATAAACACAAAAATAAGGATAGGCTTCGAATGTAAAACAAATTTAAAGCGAAATTTAATTAGCATCGGTAATTGCAATTTTGCTACTTGTATTGCAAAAGTTAAAATCAAGATTGCAACAAAATAAAGGATACTCGAAAGACTCGACAAGGACTCAAGTAGCACCTTAAGTTGGTCTTTCGCATTTTGGACAAGTACAAGGACGACCGAATGACTCATGAGCAAGATCAAGAGGTCAGCTGCGAGATTCGCGACCTCATAAAAGGTATTTCAAAGGACCGCAGGAAACCCCCTAACCCCAAGTCTATGGCTCGACCTCTAAAGTAGCCCTTCGATCGGGAAAAGTTTCAGCGGGTCCGCACTTACCGGGCGGACGCAGCTGAGTCGTTCCCCCCGGCGCCGCTGCTCCAAGTCGTGGCGCGACGCTCGTTCCGGGCCCTACACATGGGTGTACCGTTTTGTTCTCGGAGGGGGGCGAAGTGAGGGCTGTCGGTCTGTGGGGACCGGGAGGCACGGGGCGCTGATGATTTACGATCCGCGCCTGCCGCAATTTCCACCTCCCGAGCTAAATGGCGCAAGTGCGCAGCACCCCGATGAATGGAGGAAGGAAAGGGGAGGTTCGGGTTCTCCATCCATTCGAGGTCAACTTGCTCTTCTCCATCCCCCCCCCCCAAGTATTTTGCATAATATTAAAAGGAAGCTTTATTGTAGCTTGCATATTTTGGGCGGAAATTCTTGACAATAAAAGAGGAGGGGTTTGTTTATGAAAAGACACCCTGTGTGAATTAATATTTTTCGATTTATTACCAGAGACTCGTGCTGTATTACTCATTTTAAATTATAACAAACCAAAAGCACAATGATCTTTGTAAAATATTTTTCAAATTTCCCATGGTGCTATTTTAAAAGATTATAAATATCCAGTTCAATAGTAATAATAATAATAATAATAATAATAATAATGATGATGATAATAATAATATTGTATAATATTGTATAATGCATAACTATGTATGCAAAAGAATTTCTCTTGTAATTTTGTAATGATAATTCGCGATAGGGGAACTTGAATTTCGGCTCTCGTGAATTAAATCTTTGTTTGAAAATGAAGATTACTAAAATTTTATATTTCTTTCTACGAATTAGTAATAATAATAAAAAAAATGAAAGCAAATAAATTTTACGCGGATATTGAAAGAGAAAGAATTTAGCAATCAAGGGAATAAAGGTCGGTGTGAAAGAAAAGAATATATTTCCGTTTTCTCTTCGCAACAAATGTCGGCGAGAAATGCGGATGCTTTAAATTTCTGATCTGCTGATGAGTTATGATTATTACGAGATTTTTATTTCAAAAACACCACACACCCCGTGATTTTCGTCTTTGTTTATGAGGTTACAAAGCAGTCTTGTAAATCGTCTATGTGTTTGGATGTTATCGCCGATGGCTGACTCGAAATGCTTTCGCACATCGAGAAGAAGAAAAGATGCGCATTCGCAGTTTGAATAACTCGCGCGCTTTTCTAAAACTCTGATTTTACTTGGGAAAACCTCGCGAATTGTGAGGAGGCGATAAAACCCATCGCACAATGCATTATTAACCTCATGTGAAATAATAATTACTAATAAATGAACGCAAGCTTCTTTCTTTGAATGAATTTGAAGCGATTGGAAAAAGGGAAGTGACACTCTGAGTTATCTACAAGCGGTAAAATAGTCCTCCTCATTTGAAGACGCGCGGATTCAAATTTGACGGGAGACCGAGCAGCGATGGCTTTTTCCTCAAAAATCTTTTTGCCGAATGCAAAAATCCAAAGAGCGAGTTCTCTGATTGAATTTATGCCGATTGCAATCACGTCCCAGTACGGTTTAACAATCGGAAAAAAAGGCAGCAACAGCAGCGAACCCCCGGTCCCCCCTCGATCCGAATTCGCGAATTTTTGCATTATGTTACTCGAACACCCAATTACGGGGGTAGGCCAAGTGTGACGATATAACACCGACTGGCAAAGCTTTTATGGTGTGTTTTTGTGGGACAGAGACCCCCTTTGAAGACTCGACAAAGGGCCGAGGGTGAGGAAAACGAAATGAAACGAAATCACGTGATTTGATACTCATCCGTATATCATCGTTTATTCGTGTGAGTGAGTGTGTGCCCAATTGTTCATTATTTGCCTCTAAAAGATCAAAGTCCTAGGGCTTACGTCCCTTTCTGCTTTATCGACTGTTCGATGCTCCCATTGCACGAGATACATTTACTTTCAATTAACATGCGTTTATTGCTCTTATTCCCAACAATAATAGAAAAAGAACAACAGCTTATCTTGAAATGCATTTTGAATTGTTTGAAATAAAGATTGGTTTTCAAAGTTGGTTTTCAATTGATTTTAAAGGTAAAAAATTTCATTCGAGTAATTATATTTTTGCCCATTGAATCTACGACAGGTTATAAAAGAATCTCACATATTTTTGGAAAATACAAAGTATTTGAAATTTAACAAATCCACTTATTTCCAATTGGCATGTATTTTATTGCTCCTATTCTTAATAATTATATAAAAAGAAAGAATGAATCATAGCAAAAACCCTTTAAGCTGCTTAAAACAATGATCAAAGTTATTTCTGTTATTTTTAGAATAGAAAAATCGATTTCAAAAATATACTTTTAAAATACATTTTTTTTCTTTTTTCAATTTTAAGAATTTTTTATTATTATTTTTGCAGTGCTTTTGTATTCATTTATCGTGACTTACTTAATAAAAATAAATTTCTTGATTTGGAATCATTTCATTTGAGTAATTATATTTTTGCTCATTGAATCCACGGCAAGTTATAACAGAATTTCACGTATTTTTAAAAAACAAGTGTTTGAAGTCTAAGGCATTCAGTTGTCGTGCCCTTGTGTTCCTATTTTAAATTTTAAAGACGTAAAAAACAGATTTTTTAATGCATTTACATAAAGCCTAAGAAGTTTACTAGATGTCCCTGTCTAGTTTAATATTTGTCTTCAACAGTTTCTCGATCGTGTCAGTTCGGCTTTGTCTTTCATTTTTGGCCTCTTTACCCTCGCTACTGTTCTTTTTGAACACTCGCACACACTATTTATTTTCTCGTTTTCTCTTTTTCTCATTATTCATCGGGAAAACACGCAACACTTGAAATAAATCGTTTAGCAAGCCATGTAAAATCGACTGAACTCATGCAAATAACGTGCTTTCGAACCGACCGTGAATCATTATTGGTGAAATATTAACTTTACCTGCATCAAAATCTTAAAGAATGATTACTTTTCACTCAAATTCCTTTCCTCAAATTTAAATAAATTCCGAGCTTCCGTTCATAATATTTTACTAACATTTTAATACAATGTAATATATATATATTTTCAAATCGCGTGTAAATTGAAAAACATTATTTGAATAGCTATATAATAATCGAACGAAATTATGTAAAAGAGCTTTAAAAAACTGATAATTTATTTGTACGTCAATTATTTCAACCCATTAAAGAATTAAATTTTTTAATCATTTTGTTGTGTAGATCAGTCTAAATCATCTAACCTAGGGATCCCAAGTTTTAAATACGTTTTTTATACTTCTGTCAATAACTTTCTTACAAAATATTAATTTAGCCATTTAGTATTAGTATAACCTTTTGTAACTGGAGCTTTTATTAAAAAATGGGAATGAATTAGTAAATAACAAAATGTATATAGTGGCTCGTGCTGTACCAGTTGGAATCAATTAAATCACACGCCAATCAAATTATTCATTCTTGGCGATGATGGCTCTTTTTTTAAATGATCATCGAGAATGAAAGCTGAGTGTTCAAAAAAAATTGTATTCGGGGCTTACGAGATCAAATGACAACATAGCCAAAAACAAGCAAAATGAAAAAATAAAAAGAAAAAAAGCGATCCTTTTGGTTCTTCAAATCACCGTTTGTGGCGGGGCATTCGGTATCGGATATCGAACACATACACAAGCGCACTTATACACGAACACAGAGGGTGTCCAATGTCCTGCGCTCCATCGGACTTTTGTTCTGAATTTCGGTAGCAAAAAATATTTGCGAAAATTCACCATCCGAACTTCCTATCACGGCAGAAGTAAACACGAGTACAGAGGTTCTCGTTGTCATGTGTGTAAAAAAGCAAAAAAAGCAAAAAAAGCAAAAAAAAGTTAAAGAAAGTCTTTGATTGGTTTGAAATTCTAGACGATATAAAATTATACAAGTAACGCTTCCTATATAAAACTTAACTAAATCTTAACATGTATATTAATTTGATTTACTAAAACGTTCGAGTTTTATTACAAAAGATTATTTACAAATGGTTTTCGTAAATTGCATAAAGAAAAAAGAGATTGTAGCAAAAAGAAAAAAGCATCCTCGAGTAATTTAAATACTTTTTTGACTACTTCTCGTCGTTTCGAATAAAAATATTCTCCCCGTATTGTATTGTACCAATTCAGCTGTACACGTCCAGCTTTTATCTATTCATTGGCTCAAAGAATGAAATTGTATTTAAATGTTTATCCAGAATTTTGATTCGTAGAAATCGTTAAAGTTTCCCATTTAATAATGTAACTTTAGTTCGTCCTGTGCCAATGGACTTTTTTTTAATTATGCGATTTAGCCAAGCGATTATACCTTTAAAAATAATTACCAAAATTTATGATGTCCGAGCAAATCGAAATGTCGCATAATTGTTCGCGCATTCGCCAGGAACCCCGGGAACCGGTTCCATTATCATTAATGAATAGAGTCGAGCTCACGTGCCGTTGGCGTTTTATCTGGATTTAAAGTCGGACGTCCATTAGGTCCGTAATAATGATATTGAGGGGTCCAGTCTCGTTTGTTCGCCACGGAATCCTCGCCTCGACCTACAACGCGGGATTGGATTCGATTCGATTGGATTGACAAGTCTTGTGCCGAAATTATGTATTTTTGGGGGTTAGAGCCATGGTTCGAGCCACCCACCAGCAATTTTTTTTCATCGTCTCTTCTTTATTGCTCTTTTTTATTTTTTATTCCCCCAATGCCGGGGATCTCCTCGGCTAAAGGTATAAACGCAACGCGGCTGATAATTTGCTTTTATACTTGGGGATTTTGTCCCCACTTTACTGACTGACCCCTCGCTGATTGGGATAAAAATTATAATTAATGTTTCCGATTGACATATTTATCAGTGGAATAGCGGTATATTTTCGGCTTTGATGGCGAGAAACCAATTTCAAGCGCCAAGGAAAAAAAAGGTATCGCAAAGCAACGCGAATCCTCCATTATTGCACATTATTATTGTATATTCCGCGGTGTAGAAATAATTTAAAAAATTTATTTCGATCATTCGGCAACAAAGTATGCTTTACCGAAAAATTCAATGAACTCTGTTGCTTTGTGGTCCAAAGCTTACGGTGCTGATCAGCAACAGCAACGCTTGTAAATTAAAAACAGGATAAAAAGCGTTGACCTCAGTCCCCTTTATTGTCCCCGTGAATGGCACACGAATCAAATCTCTACCCTCGCCCACTTGGGGCAACCGTCGACGACGGAACAATTCACTGGTCCAGGAGGAGTGGATGCTGCAAATCTCTCTCTCTCTCTCTCTCTCTCTTTTGGGGTCGCGTGCGCGGGGGCGACGTGCGTCCACATGCGTCGGTCGCGCGCAAGCCGTTAATTAATCGATAAAAGTATATCGGTCACGGGTTCGCGCGTCCAGTGGTCACCATAAATCGCAATTATGCACCCCGGGGAATCTCCCGATTAACTCAACGCATTAATTCATCGCCCTCGTGAAACGTTGAGTCTGCTTTTTTAGTTTTAGCTGCTTTTTACTCGGAATAAAAAATGACTGTGGTACTTTTTCAATATTTCAAACTCTTTAAACTTGTGCTCGAGATGTTTTGTTCTCTCTCACTCTTTGTAAGACTTTGGTAATCCAGTTCTGTGTAAACATGGATGGACTTGTAGATATTGCTGTTCTTTCTTTTTTTTAATTTCAGTTGACAACTTTTTAACTTTCTCCGAGTAGTTGTACATCACCAAGTGGATAAAAATTTACTGTATTTTATTAAAAATAAATTTTGGATTAATCACAATACATGATTCAAGCATTCAAAAGTGATATTCAAATCATATTTTACCTTAATAAGATCTGTTTAAAAAATAATTTCAAAATTTTTTCAGAGAAAAGTTGGACTTTCTCACCGATTAATCTACCAGAGAATGCTGCGCAAAAAAATGAAAATTTGATGTTAATTTAAATTTTGAAATTATTTGCAGAACAGTTTCGAAATAATAATAAATTTAAATCCAATTATTTATTTAACCAGTATTGCTCTGAGCAATGCTGGTTACCTGCAATATAAAGCATTATGCAGAAGAACTTTATTTATCAATTAATATATTTATCCTTTGTTGTCAATATTGCTTGATTATGAATAAAAAATATTTTAAAATAGTTATTTTTTGAAACATAATGACATGGTGCGGCGTCTTATTTATTTGAAAAATCATGAGTTGAAAATCAACATTTATGTTTATTTAAAAGACATTTACATTGCGCTGTATTGACTCTGAAATTCAAATATAAAAAGTATTTGTCCAATACTTTGTTTTATTCAATAAATTTTGATCGTAGCATAAAAACGTGCAGACACCTAAAATACAATGATTTAAAATCCATAAAGCCCATTAAAAGAAGAAATATTATAATGGCAATAAAAGTGGCTGGAAGTAGCGTTGTTTTAAAGACGAATCACTCGGTAATAAATATCGTTTAAATATATTTTATTGATATAGATGGTTAATTTTATTGCGTAATGCGTATGATTATAGTGGAGGAATAATTCGAAGCGTTTAATTCCTCGCAAGAGTCCACGTAGTCAAGTAGTAAAAATGGCTTATATTTTTTATTCCTCTAACAAGGAACTCATCAATTCAATAATTGCATCTGCAATTCCAGAAGCACCAAAAAAGGTCAGGAGCCCCGTAACGAAAGTCCGTAAGTCCGTTCCCTTTAGAGGATTCCCTTGTGCTACGTAAACTCGGAGCGAGCGAGTGCAAAATCTATAAAAGTTTCGCGTATGTAAGCATTGAAAAATCCCCAACAACCCGTCATTTTCCTCGGGGGGCCCCCCAGAGAAAAATCCGGAGTCGCTCCTCCCAGGCGTTCGCGCAAAAATCCGAGCGATTTCGCCGAGGATACTTCGCAAAATACACAAATGCACATCCTCCTCGGGATTTTCGCGACCCGAATGCACCTCAGGTGCACGGTTTCGCAAGGATAAATGGCCCCTCGGATGTTTTATGGGTGAGCCAGGCTCGTCAAAGTAAACAGAAATAACCGGCGTGTAGGATAATGGGGCGAGGTCCATCGCGTGGATGCCTCCTTCCCCCCAAACACACACACATACACGCGCGCGCGCCTTTAACCCTCTCTCACTTTCATTTTTTCCCGCATTTTTCTCCTCCGCCTTTACTTTCAATAGTTTGTTTGAGAAAGGCACGCCATTTGCAATTGCGATTATTTGGAATTGCGCGGCCAACGAATGTCGAAGATGCTTATTATCCGCTACGTCCCGCGAATCCCAATTCGACGAAGAATAGCCTGTTACCCGCGTGCAATTCAATAAAATTATTCCCTCGTTCCTCATGGTCACGTGATTCAAAATTCAAATCCTCTCGGTCGCGCAGAGAAATGTTAATTAGCGCGGTTGTACGTACCACCACAACAAAGCCTCAAAGGCGGATTTTCGGAAAAGAAGTGCCAACGATGTTTTCCTAAAAACGCGCAATAGTCTTAGGGGCTTTGCCAGTATCTTTGTTAACAAACAATGTACCACATTAATATCCTGATAAATGCACCAAAGCACCGTGTTTGATCGCTTAGATCGAAAGACGAAGATTCGATATCGAGGCGAGAAATCTAATCAGCTTACGCGGACCGACATTTTTCTTTATCCCGATTACGTCACAGCCCCAGAGTGAGAAGCCATTGATATTATTGGCAGAGGATCAGGATCGGATCTTTGACCCAAATTTTATGCACCCCGAGCAAACCCGATTCCGACCTCTTTGTCGCCCCCTCCCACCCGCCCCTTTCTCTCTCGGAGAGTAACAATGGACGCTTACACGCGTTTTTGCCCCGGGAATAATAGCGAGGAGCTCATTTTCCTTTTTCCTTTTTCCTTTTTTCTTTTTTCTTTTCCCCTTTTCCCTTTTCCCTTTTCCCTTTTCCTTTTTCCTTCGGTCGCGCATAAAATTCGCGGAGCGGTGGTCGTCGATTTTTGCGATCTCGGCACGATTTTACACGCCGGTAATAAGCCATTTCATTGTGCCCCAACTTACGCGTTGTTTGCAGAAGTCGGTAATTTTTAGTGCGAGGCTCGGCTCGCCAACCTGCGTAACCCACGTATTATTACCGATTTTAATTGGATGTAAACGAACCCCACGCCGTGGAATATAAACTCGATCGCGCAAATTTACCTTTCGAGGCTCCGGCAAAACGCTCGCAATCCCAACTCCCTGGCAAAATCGCCGGGGAAAATTGCACGGCCTTTGCCTTTCGCAGTTTTCCTTCGAAACTTCTTTGTTCCTGTCCCCCTCATTAATGGCCCTCGACAATGCGATCCCCCCACCCCCCGATTAATTGAAATGTCAATTTTGCATCGGTACATTGTCAACGGTACCATTCCCTACCATTCCCATTGCTATTCTTCAGTGGATTGGATTGGACAATTTTTTGCGAAACGCACGCGACGATCGTTTGCTAAAGCTCGAGATACGGGCAGTCGATTTTGATACCGAAAACATTGATTTTAATCTTCCATTTAAATGCTAATTTAATGGTTACTCAACTTACATCTGGGCGTTAAATTACTAAAACACCGTGTAAAAGTTCTGCGGCGAAACTGTTTTGGCCAGTATTTGAATTTTAGAATGTATAACATCATATTTTATTTTTAACCCGCTATTAAGTGTTGAGAAAAATCAAGATAATTTTAATGCTGATTTTCTTTTAAAAGGATTTATTTAATCGAAAGCGTTTCTCCGTATATTTCTTATTTACGCGAATGAAGAAACATCTTTCTATGGTTAAAAAGGATATTATATATATTTTTGTTACTGAACCTACCTCTATTTAAAAATATCCACAATTTCCATATAGTTTACCAGACACTGACGCGTATTTTACTATTAAATGTTCAAAAGACCATTCATCAAATGTTGAATAGTGCGGAAATTACTTAACTTAATGAAACTAATCCAAACTTATATATATATTGTGCTATTGTCACCTTTACAAATATTTTTACACATTTTACTGTACACTTTTATTGCGCTGCATGAAAGCAATTTGTAATACTAAAAATCTTTTTTGTATTGACTCGTTATCTACCTCTCACGCAAACACCTATCGAATTTTATTTTATTTAATTTCGAGATTGCAATCTATTGGTTTAAATTGATGCTTAAAAATCTAGTTAATTTCTAGAAATTGAAATTATGACTAGTTATTTACACAATTTAAAAAAATTTATTATTCAAATCTCATAAAAACTTGTAATTCTATTTATAACATAAAAATAATTTATATCGAACGAGAAAACAAGCTTTAAAACAGATCATTTACACTGAATTTTGGCATGAAATCTTAGTTCTACACGTCAATAACAAACAAGTCTATATTTAATTGCGCAACTGAGAGGCTGTTAAGATTTTACTTACAAGGAAGTTGCACCTGAATATTCATCATAAAAAAATTACATTTCTGCTCAATTCAAAATAAATTTGATAATAATTGATTCTAGAGTTAATATTTCATACGAAAACGTTTCTATACTATTTTTAGTTTCGATAAAAAAAAAGTACACAGACATTTTTCTGCACGTGAAATTCCAATTTCCAAGTTAGCTAATGTGTGTAATTTAATACAATTTTCTAACAGATTTCATCGGTACTTTATACGCACTTTTTTCTTGAATCCACAATACTCTAAATCATCGTCATGATTCTGTTGTCAAAATTTAATTACTACTTTTTATGAAAGTCTAAATATGATTGGCATGATAAAGCACAGAATACAATAGCAAATGTTCGAGATAGCTTTCTTTGAAATAATTTAGCCTTGCGCTTGCATTAAGAATAAGGAAAGCATGCACAAGATGAGCCATGTTTTTAAGCAAATATGAATTTGTGCGAAGAAGTTTTCGAAATCCTCGTAGAATTATTAAACGCTTACGCAATTCGCTTTTATCTCCCAGAGTTACACGATTATAACTTAAACATACGCGAATAAATTAAATACCAATACTAATGAATTCGTGAAATAATTGTTTGCTTAAGCGATCATTCTTCTCCCGGATAAAAATTTATCGTCTCCACTTATAATCGAGTATGCAAATGACCAATTGATTTCTCAAGCTGCAATACGACTTTTACGCAGAGATACAACCGGACCTCCCCCTTTTTTCCGTGGTCGCGATTTTCGTAATCCAGCTGCTTCCGCCCGACACGAATCGAGTGGGAGTTAACCTCTGACGGGTCATTAATTAGCAAACACGTCGATTATTATTTACGGCCGATTTCTCCCCCCCCCCAAAAAAAAAGAATTGGGCACCTGTGGTTCCCGCCGAAGCCCCGGCACTGTCATCATTTTTCGACTTATGTCCCCTTTAAGTACATAATTTTTACATCTCGGCGCTCTTGGGGGAGTCTACATTAAATCCTCGGATTTTTTTCATTTTGTATTAGCCGGCATTCAAAATATTTGAACCGAGTCACGCTTTGCATATTCATAGCTTTAAATCATTTGTTTGTAATACATTAAGAAAAATCTTGGTTTTATTGCGAATGAAAAAATATCGCTAAATAAATATCAATCATCGGCGTCTCAACCAAAGCTTCCTAATAGATTCTCATTATATTTTATACTGATTTATCTTGGGAATGGATATTGATATTTTTAAATAATAGTTGTACACGTGTTGGTCAAGATACATTTGTTGGATATAGATAATGCTCATTTAATTTATAGTTTTGAATTTTAATTTGTGATTTTATTGAATAAAAGAGGCCTTTTTGATGAATGTCGATAGTATTAATCGCGCCATTACAATTCAACAAATTTTTTATAAATAACTTTATTGTGTCCGCGGTTATACTTACAGTGTATTGTATTTCATACGAATCACATTAAACTAATTACCTTACAAGATACTAAACAAGATACTAAATCTATTACTGTGATACACTCAATCCTTAAGGAATACTTGAATACTACAGATTCATTCCGTTGTTGGTGTTATTTATACTTTATAACTTGGTAAACATGAATATTAAACAGTTTAATGTAAATTTAAAAATCTTAAAACATTTAAAAAAAAAAAAGAAAAAGTCGAAAATAATCAAAAATATCAAAAATATCAAAAATTCTTAATAAAACTCAAAGTTATTGTTTAATTCACTTAAATTTAAAATTATTTACATTAATAATATTTAAATAAAATCCGAAAGAGAAAAAATGCACGCATAAAACATTCCAGTTTTCTCCTATAAAATTGTAAAATAATTTCAAGAAGAAGCGAAAGAGAATAATAATAATAATAATAATAATAATAATAATAATAATAATAATAATAAGCTTTGAGAGACGAATCGACTGTAAAATAAATGTTCGAAAAGTATAATAATTCAAAGATCGAAAAAGAAAAACTCGGGGGATTAAGATCAATGAACATTAAAGATATCATTTCAGTCGTAATTAAGACTAATTCGCATCTCTATAAAAAAATCCAAAGATGGCGAGCAACAACAAAGAGGATGCTGCATCCTCACGTTCTCCTAATCCTCCTGTAATTATTTTAAGTCGAGTTCTTTGTCCTCGAGAATAAAATCCAGAGGTGAGCGACAACAACCTGGATCTAAATTTATGTAATTGTGATGAATGACCGCGCTAATTGCAATCCCAGCCGCCGAAAGCTGGACCGGGGGGAGGGTCTCCGATGACGTCAGGAGGAGTTAGCGGCGATCCGAAATCAAGGCATGTACTTTTTTTTCGATCTCGGAAACCTCGCGGTGCGCAAAACGTCACAGCATCTCTGGTCCATCGGAATCATGCTCCTTCATGCTGTAATATGAACAAGAAGCACGAAGAACTTGGCTTTTCTTAATCTCATTATTTTTTTTACGGCGATTCGTGATAATCGAGTGCATTTTTAATGACTACGAGACATTCAACAAAATTAAATTTTTAAGCGAAAAATAGAAAAAGACAAGTTTGATTAATCGGGAAATCTTTTTCTCTTTACTCTCTTTCTCCATTTGTCGTGGGCTATCACTCGAACTTGACACGTGCTATCAGTCTACATTCGCTAGTAGCACTTGAAGCACTTTAACTTATTTATTTTGTAACAATCACCTTGATCCCGTTATTTTACCTTTTGATTGAAATTTAAACGGACTTATCTGTCTTCCATTACTTCAACTTTTCAGTACTTTAAACTGTTCTTTCTCGAATGTTTTACGAGGTCTCTATCCGAGAAAATGGATGAAAACCTTTCTATACAGGTGAAAAATATTTAAATTTGTATAAATATATTGATAGTGTCGAATAAAATTTTGTACACAATTACACCATTACACAATGTACACAACAAATTATATTACTGGCATGATATAAAGATACCACAAATGTTTCCAGGTAAATAATACATGTTGTGTTTTGTTATATTATACCTAAAATTTTGAAAATTGTGTGTATTTGTGATAGTAGAAGATTAAGTGTCAAGCGAGCTTTTTCTTATATATATATATATATATATATATTTAGTAAGATATTTTCATTTATTACTATTTACAAAAGCATAATGTTCACACAAATGATTTTGTTGTGCACAGATGTGCAATTAGGGTGAGATTTTTTAAATAAAACATGGCCTGTACAAATGTTTAGGAAATTAAATGAAATATTATTAAAAGGGTTTTCTAGATAAATATAAAGGGTTGTGTATTGGACAAAAAATATTTTTTAATCACGACTCAACGTTAAACGTCATGCATTAAAACTTGGTCTGAGCAAACAGCAAAGTATTATTGCGGCTTGGCAAATAAAAATTCGTATTTTTGCGTAAAAATAAGGAATTCATTGGAGGTGTGAAAAGCAATCTTTTGTGAGGCGATCAAGGGTGAAGGTGCGAAATCCAAACAAAAGCGATCATGTCATCGGAATTCTCTCACACTTGCTGTCAAACCCATAAAATTACGTGCTCGTCTCGGCCTCAAACTCTTCCCCATAACAGCGACACCGGTGATCATACGAGATTTTGTAAAAAATCTTGTGCCTACCGTAGCACACTTGTATACAAAATCGGGCTGCATGAATTATGCATACGAGCATTATAAATGTAAGCATACATCGATCGGCCATTTATATGGAAATAACGGAAACAGAGCAAATTCGACAGAAGCCGAAAGTGCTTTTATCGATGGTGGAGAGCCGCAGGTGGAGGATTAGAATTCCGTACTCGTGAAAACCTACTTCTGTCCTTCTCCCTCGGTTTTGATCACACGTGCTCACTTATTATTATTATCTGCGACTCGGATCGATCCTTACGAAAATTTATCGTCCTTGATACGTAGGAGAGCGCGGCTCGAAGGCGGTCTCACGCTGGAGCCCCAAACATGGAAAATTCGCGAAACATTCGCGGAACATTCGCGGAACATTCGCGAAAAATGTTATCTAATGGAAGAAGAGTTAGCGGTACGCGTTAGCGGTGGCGGCTGAAATAACCCTGTCGCTTTGAAAATGGACCGATAGGTCTAATTGACGCGAATGTCTCGGAATTTATTGCGAAATTATATGTAACTCAGCCGGAGATCCATCTTTCTCTTTATTTGGTATTATTCAGCTTTATTGCTTCAAACTCTATCTTGATGTTTAATTTAGAGGGATATGTATTCTCAACAATTGTACAACAGGCCAAAGAAATATTACAGAGTTCAATAAATTTCTTCGATTCCTCGATCAAATCGTTTTTATCAAATTATTTGTTGGTTGTCTGACGTAGTGACGTGGGATCATGATTTTCACGAGCCAATTGTTGAAGCTCGGCATTAACTCCTACTCTTTTACAATAGCATTTGGCATATTCTTTAAAATAAAACTATTGTTTAACGTTTTCAATGAAGAAATCTTGATTAAACTTTTAAAACCAAAGAGGGCTACGAAGCTATTGTAAATTAATAGTAAATTAGTATTATAAAAACTTTGCTAGAAAATGAATTTTGTTAATTTTATTCAAATTGAAACGAAATTTATAAATTTGGAATCAATCAATGTATTCAAGATGATAAATATGTAAAAGGCGATGAAAGCAAAATTTACTTGTATTTATATTTGTATGTATCTAACATCTTTTTAGCTAATGTAATTTACAAGTACAATTGTTTTATTGTATTTGTTTTAATTGGTATCGTTTGTTTCTTAAAGGAAAATTTTTATAAGTAATATTATTTCATTCTATAGCTAATTTGCATTGTAAAAAGAAATCAATTTCCTTATATTCATTACACATTGCTCCAATAAATATTACTTATTAAAAATGAAATATTTTTATTATTACAATAATGGTAATAAATAATAAATTATCAATTCATTATTAACTTAAAACATCAACTCAACATTATGTAGTATTATTAAATTGAAATCAAAATCTTCTAGTTGTATCTGAACTATTTAATAATTTAATCTAATCGAAGTTTCCATATCATCAGTAATCCATCTATTAATTGGCTACAAATTATTAATGAAAAATATCCGCAATAATACGTTATTATACAAGATTTTTATAAATCTTTTTTAATCAAATTGAAAAAGACAACTTCACCATTATTCGCAATAACGTAATGGCGAATCATAGTGCGCGCGGATATTCGACCTGACAAAGTTATCATTACGCTTGATCTGTTTTTAATCGACCGCCCTTATACAGAACATAGGTTGAACTTTGACCGCACCTCTCTCTCTCTCTCCCCCCCTCCCTCCGAGTGAAAAAGAGAAAGAGCAATAGAGGACGACAGAGGCGGGAGAGTAAAAGAGGAACTTCCAGTGTCGGCTTGCTTCTGAGGTTGTTGGCTGAGGACATAGTCAGGAGATTTGATTCGTCTCCACGGGGATCCAAGAGTGAAATGATGCTTATCGAATTATAATCTCCCAAATGGGACTTCGGGAAAGTTCCGAGGAAGGCTTGGCGTTTTCGAGTCGAAGGCGAACGGTAAATTTATACGTGCGCAATTGCTTTGGAATAGAAAAATATTGGCGATCCTGCTGCCCCAACTCGGATTTTTTATGGAATCTCATAGAAATTTGGATTTACATCTTAATTAATGTTATTTGGTTAAAAAAGGCCCCTCTGTCCACTAGCCTTCAGCATGAAATTAATGATATTTTATTAATTTGATTAATCTTTTGGTTTTCTCGGAAACACCATCCATTGAATTATACGGTTAGCCGTCTTGCCAATGCGTCCATTGGATATTTAATTACTTTTCTTCTATTTCTATGTTTAAAAAAACAAATACTTGTGCATATTTGGTAATTGTATAATATTTTCTTTTCTTTTTTTCAAAGAATTGTTAGTAATGGATTGTTTTAAATTTGTCAAACGACAGATTCTTTTTCAAATTTAAAATTTATAAATTAAATAGAATGAAAAAATGGTTTTTAATTTTTGTAAGTGTATTTAAGAAAAATCTTGTAAAAGATTCTTTAAATTGAAAACCGCTTGAATTGAAAATGCACGTTTTAATTGTTACTCGTGTCATTTTTTAAATAAAAAAATGTGAATTTTTTTTTTTTTTTTTTTTTTTTTAAGTACGAAAAATGTCCGAATGAACATTTAATTATTCATTAAAAAGAGAAGAAGTGCTAGAAGTCGTGTAACAATTAGTACGAATTATATATCTGTCAGAGGTAATAACTAGTTGGAATGTAATGAAAATTTATTGAAAAGACATACCACGTAGAATTGACAACCCTTCATTATTTTATCAAATTACATTAAGTAATTGTTGAAGCACCTAAGTTCTTACTCATTACATCTTCCATTGGTGCATAACGCCAACCCGACAGGAGTGCCAAGTTCATTTTAAAATTACCAAATGGGATCCCCTTCTCGTTAACAGCGTCATATTTTCTTCCATCCTATCCTCTTTCTCTAATTCCCTTTCCATTTGAAAGCTCGCCAACGATAGTTCGAACCCTCTTCTGCATCATCTCCGAGGATGAGGTGCCAAGTCCCGCCCACGCCGATTAACCTACCGGCGTACCTTTGACTAGGGAGGGGGGGTGCAACTTCCAAGATTCGCACCCGACCATTTCATTGGGTAGTCGCTCGAGTGACATTGACACGGAGGATGAACGAAAACTCTTGCGGTTTTCCTTTTTAGCTGTTCGCTTTTTTGTTTGACTCTGCAATTCTGCTGCTGCGAGCAGGGATTGTTGGTTCTATTAATAGAGTTTTTACTTTAATCATTTGCGCCTTTCTGATGAAAATCGAAGGTAGTTTTACAAGGATTGCGTAGCTCCGAGAGATTGTCAACGCAAACAGTAGCTTTTTGCTTAATTTTACCTTCGACCGATGCAACACGGTGGTTTGCCTCTCACTCGGTGTTCATGAATGATTTGGAAGCTCGATTAAAAAAAATATTGGCGAATTAGCTTTGCTCCGACTTATCAACGAGGCGCTCGTGCTGCTCACTAACGGTCGTTAACTTCCAGAGTGTAGTCAACCGCGGAAATAATAAAAATCGCCGGAGAAAATTCTGTACGCACATGTTGAATAATCAGTTGGTTCGTTACTTTGAACTTGTTTGACTTTGGAGAAGCTCTCGACCTAAGGAATCCACAAGGAGTCTAGTCCTAATTTAATCAAAGTCAGAACAGAAGAGCACCAGAGGATATCCGAGGAAGACACGTCGATTTCGCTTCACGTAATCAGCAAAGGGTCGCATGCTAATTTCCCGAGAGCGAACGTGCGAAAATGTCATCGGCTTGCGTAAAACCATGGCGCATGTTTATGGGTCGATTACATTCCCCACCTCCTCGAGGTTCCGTGGCGTGTACTCCGTCAATGGGCGCGTTTCGTGCTTGACTAATGGTCTCTCTCTTTGTGTGTGTGTGTGTGTGTGTGTGTCTCTCTCTCCCTCCCCCCTTTCTTTCTCTCTCTCTCTCTCTCTCCAACAGTTCCGACACGCCGGGAATTACACGTTGAAGGCAAACTACTAGCACCTATTAATTTTTCCTGCGACTCGCCTATTGATATAATTAATTTTCTATTTCTCACATACGTGAAAAATGCCATTCCACGCGGGCAAAAAACCAATCGCTCGTTGACTCTTGGATCGGATAATTTGCATGTGAGAAGCGGTTATAGGAAGAAACAAGCATTTTGATTAGGAATTCGTAACGAGCTTTGAGCTCCAGGTTAAAATTGCTCCTTTGAATCATTGTCGAGAGTCTTACAAAACGTATCGGAGTAATGCGGCGAAAATTACTTATGCGTGTTTCAATGGCTTTACTTGTGGTCTATTTTACTCCACGCATTAAATACCTGATTAAAATATAATATTGTTACACGCCGACATGGCAAATGGCGGATAACACTCGTGGAAAAAAAATGATCTATACATTTTTCCCACCATAAGGCATACCTCGATTTATATAACGCTCTATTGACAAATAAAGAATTATGAAAATCGTTACATTAAACTACGTTCATTCAATTTCTTTCCTTTAATTCGCTTTTGACTTGAACAATAATTATCAATAATAATTATCAACATGGCTTTTCAACTTGGCAGCTCAAAACCTGTATTCAACTTCTTTTTTTTTTATTATAATTGCAGAATGTAGGTCGTTGATGATTATGTGTAGCATTTATAATTCATTTTTCAAGCTTGTGCTTGCATCCAAAATACCATTAATGGACGCGTAAGAATCTGCAGGAAATGTGGGAAAAGTCAAGATTTTTTTGATCAGAAAGTATCGTTTAGTTAGTCTCATTTGTTTGTTTCCAAACTCGTATCTTTTGAATTTTCCAAAGTCGATGAATGCCTTGGTTTTACGAGTGGAGGTGCTGTCGAAATGCACTTGAAATGTTGTAATCGAAGGTAGTTCATGCGATTTTTAAATGAATATTTATATGCCGAATCGTTTTCCTATAGAATTAAAGCCTAGAAACTTTAAGATAACCGTAAAAGATTTAACAATTATTGAATTGATACTTTGTTCATTCTAATAATAAAAATGATATATTTGCTGTATTGAGTGTTACTTGATTTGTTGTTGCATTTACTTTTCAAATTTAAATTCTATAAATCATATAAATAATGTAATATTTATAAAAAAAATGTGTAATAAAATAGATTGTCTTGATAGAGTTATTAATCTACGAGTTTCAAACATTTACTGTGTTTACGAAGTAAGCATTTTGTTTTTCTTAATACTATATTGAAATGCATAAATAAAACTTGTTTTCATAATGTTTGTAAATGTAAAAACTATTAAAATGATTGAAAGGTTAGGGTTTTTAAGATGAAACAAGCGTGACAATAACTATGTGTCATAAAAAATAGTGTCAATAAATATCTGACAAATAATTTGCTTTGATTTTATTTTCGTATAATTTAAGTAAATTTTGTTTTTTGACAAATTACTCCAGTAAAAGAAAATTCATTTAAAATAATACTTTAGAAAATATTAAAATTGTATAGATAACAATCTAACACTAGGTTTACTGTAATTGAGACTTAAGGCTATATTTTTTTTTCTTATGGTAATAAAGTAACCGTGAGATTTAAGCTGTTTTTAGCCAAAACTATTACACATTTTTAGTGTAATATCATTACGACATTTACGACTTTTCTTTACGTCTGTCAAAACGCTCTAAAAATAAAGAAAAACGGTTTATAAAGCTATAGTATAAGTTTTTGATTACTTTTTAAATGTAACGAAATACTTGTATTTTCTAAAAAAAACTCTATATTAAAATTATTTTTATTTATTTGCGTTTATTTAATTTACAAAAGTAATTTTAAAAACTAATTTGCATTGTTTGTATCTCTGTAGTTTTATTTTGCATTCTGACACAATAATTCATGGTATTTCAGTGTTGGCATGAAACAAAACAAAATTGTTACTGCGTTAACTAAAATTTATCTATTTACTTAATTGCAGAACTAATATATATATTTTTTAATATAAAAGTATACTTTTATAAAAAGTACGTAGAATTTGTTAACTTAAAATTGTCTTTATCAACCTTCTTCTTTTTCTTTTTTTTTAATGTTATAAAAAAGAGTATATTAAGAAAGGAAAAATTTTAAGATTTTTTCCTTGACAAGAAAATACGTACAAAGGATTGATTAGTTCTATGCAACAATTAAACTTACATCTCTTAACACTTTCAATATATATTGAATACATTTATATTCGTTTAATTATTTATTTAAATAAACTTTACTCTCTGATTAAAAGTTAAAGTTTATATTAAAAGTTTTATCTATATAAGAAATATAGATATTTTATTTATTTATAACAAATAATTTTGATGTATTATTATACTGATTAGATTATTCAAGTAAAAAACTACGATTATTTACTAACTGCCATAAATATCATTGATTAAGGTTTAAGGTATATAAAATACAATTTGTGTGTAGTTACTTTCATGGAATATAAGAATAATTTGATAAATGACCGTGTGACATATGAGAAAGCAGATTAAAGTTAAAGTAATGATGAAGAATTTGAATGGGGGTAATTGTTAAATTTGATCTACATTTTTTCTAAAAAATAAAAACGTAAAAAATTTTTTAATATGATAAATGAAATACCCTCACAAATAATATTCAAATGTAAAAAGAGTTCATTGGCAGAGCAATAAATTTAAATTAAGGTAGGTAGCTTTTATAGTATAAATTTAAATTTGACTCACATACAGAAAGTTTTCAAAATAAAAAAGATAGTCTGCGAATAATATTTCACAATTTCCGAGATCAGAATTAGATTTGTTGGATGAAATAAAACCAAGGCATTATTTTTACGAGCAACATAAACGAAATATGCATACTTGTATCATGTAGTATAAAAAAATAATGAATATTGTTTTACGATTATTTTCAAAAGTTAAATTTAATAGGGCTAGATTATACAAAAAGTACATAAATGTCACTTTGTTGCTATTTTTTAAAAATGCAATACTATATTTCTACAAAACTCGTCTGTTTTTCGAAATTGGACACGAACGCGTCAAGTCTTTCTTGCTCGAGTATTATTAAGCTCTCATAAATTTAACAAAAAGTTCGTTGGTTGCTTGGTAGCGAGTGGGAGGGAGGTACGGGAGACATTGATAAGGAAGAAGCAAATGAGATGATGGACCAGGCTGAAAAATAAAGGACGGGGCGCGGGGAGGGGGAGGGGGGAAGGAGAGGCAAAAAATATAACGGATGGGCTGCAGTTGATAAAGCGAAGCGTGAAATCAAGAAAGGCCTCGTTTGGCCAAAGCCACCACCAGGAGATAACATCGAGGTGTTTTGCCGTCTTCTCCGGGTGAAATGAAATTGAATCCTCGGGTGCAGTTGGCGGTGCCCCGGGTATTACGACGTGAACCGGTTGTTGGTGTGAGGGCTGGGGTTCCGGGCACCACCACATGCACCCGCACCAACACCACCTCGAAACAGGATGCGACCCTCCTGACAACCTCTCGCTCTTTTCTGTTGGAGGAGATTCGGCCAATTTTTGGTGACCATTGACCAATTTTATTCGAAATTGACGCTTTTTTCAATCTTTTATTTTTCACGGTTAAAGCTCCTGTTGCTGCTGTTGCTGCTGTTGCTGCTGCTCTGCTGCTGACACTCGAGACACGCGGATTTATTTATTAAAAGCAGATAAATGTTTACAGTTTTTGTCGTCAAACATTGGGATTATGCTTCGGATTTAATATTGCGTTACGGATTGCTTACCCTACTCAAGTCACTTTATTGGTAAAAAAAACGAAATCTCGCCCGTTACAATTGCTGATGCGCGAAGTCGGAAGTTTACGTTAAGATCCAAATGTTAATGTAAGTAAGATGCTGCCCATTTGATATTTTTAAGGAAACACTAGCTTGCTCAAAGGAAAACTATCGACTTTTCTCCTACAAGCTTTGTCTCGTTTAGACGATAAAAAGAAGACTCTTATTTTATCACAAAATAAAAAAGATTTTATTTGCAACGGTATTCTAGTATCGTAAAAGCCGATTCGAAACGATTATTTTTTTATCTGAAAGTCCGTCAGTGGATTTGTGTATAAAGAATTCTGATTTTCAGAATACACTTTTTATTAAAATAAAATAAAATAAAATTTGATGATCCATGATTGATGGTTGGTTTTTGTTTTCCTTGTTCCAGGAATTATATCGTGTTCACCGAATCCCTGTAAAAATGCAGGAGTTTGCGTGTCGTCATTGCGAGGAGAATCACACTGCAAGTAAGTAATATTATTTTTTATTTCTCATTATTATTATTATTATTATTATTATTATTATATCGAGGATTCTTTTTTCGAATTGTATCAAATACTGATTAACATTATTAATTTTACTTGCATTTTATTTCATACTAAAAATCTTAAAGTATACATAAACTGTTGATATTTTATATTTATTTCAATATCGTTTTAATAAATTAGATTTTTTCAGTAAATATTTATCCTTAATAAACATAACGATATAATTAGTATCTTAAAAGGTTTTATTGCGGTTAAATTTGAACGAATGTTTTTTATACTTTAAATAACATTGTATATGATTAAATAAATACTGCAAAAAAAAGATTAAATTTTTTTATTAATAAAAAAAATCGGTAAAATTTATAAATGAAATTAAAGATTAGTTTATTAAGCAAAGTCTGTTTTAATAATAATGCAAAACAGCTATATGCTTTTTTCAATATTTTTTTTTACAAACTTGAACGATCACTTTCAAAAATAGGGAATTTTTTGGTAAAAAGGAAATTAATCTACGAATCAATTGTCCCGCTATTTCTTTTGTGACCAATCGGAACAATGTCGGCGAAAGCCAAAAAGAAAGAAAGAATGAAAGAACGAATGAAAGAAAAAACACGTGTAAAATTAGAATGAGTGTGTGATGTATGTGAAAAACGCATATTAGTGGCTCTTTGTAAGACTCCAATAGTTTACGGATTCTCAGCTGACACTTAAGCAAATGTAAATATTTCTGTTAGTCGCGTCAGAAATAAAATTCGGTGAAAAAAGAGCTCCGAGGGAAAAAGTCCATGATCGCGGGAGGAATGCGAGAACTAGAGGATGCGAACCCTCCCACGCGATGAGCGCAGGGCACGTGAGAGAGAGAGAGAGAGAGAGAGAGAATAGACAGAAAATAGACGCTCCCCCTCTCGCTCGCGCCGCAGCCCATCCATCCCGGCCAAATGGGCCCGAGGCGCCAGCCACGACCGTGGGGGTGGGCAGCCCTTTCGACCTTTGTTGCCCTCCCCGCCCCGTCCCCCGCTGGATCTGGAAAATGGACGTGTGTGCGTGCGCCCGGATTTTCTCTCTCGCCGGCGCGATCACGAATTCGCGCCCCGCCCGGGGGTCCGTACTCGGGGTTCGGGAGTCGGGGCCCGATGCGCAGTAGCGGCGCGTGGGATAATTGGAAAATGGCTCGGGGCCCGCGGGAGCCTTGAATTTTTCGCTCGAACCAATCGCTCGTTTTCTCTCTCGGTGGGTGTAATTGCGGGCGCCCCGGGTCCTTTTCGGCCTTCTCCGTGGCTTTCGAATCGAGTCGTGGCGAGAATCCGAGTCGCGATAATTCGCAACCTTACCTAAACGCAAGTAGTTTAACAAACTTTGAACCTTTTCCACGGAGTAGACTTTTTAATGCCGTTAGGGCCAAGGGTTCGTGGCCCGTAACTGCGTAGTTTTTCTTCGGCTTCATGCAAGAAACTCCCATAAAATCCGGAATCCGTGACAGCTCCTTGATCAAAAAAACTACCCGGCTTATGCAAATCAAGTTATCAAGTTTCTTTCCGATGCCACGAGCTCCCTTTGTAATCTCTTCAAAGTGCTGTGCTGTGGACTTTGAAGAGTCCCCGCAATTATGTATGCATAAGCAGATTCATTTGTACTTCAGAAAGTAATTACCTCTATAAAATAATAATTTTGCAAGTAGACGTGTAATTGGGTTGTGGCCCGCAAATGTTGCAGAGGTTGTCGAGGTCAAGTGGCACTTGTGAACTGCTCTCGGTGCTTAACAGAAATTATTTTTCGTAAATGGCCAGTTTTGGCGAGCAAAATGTATCCTCGTCGATCGGATCTACTTTGCGTGCTTCAGAAGTTTCTACAAGCAAATTTGCCGACGCAACGGATAAACACTGTTATCAGCAACCTTCTACATTTGTAAAATGCGTGGAAAATTATTGTACGACTGCTCAGAAAAAATTCCGCAATGAACTTGCAATGTTACCAGGCCTTGCCTTAACCCCTCATCATAACCCGACACATTTGAAATTACGATCGATGCAAATGACAATACGCTTTGTGCAATTGCATTTAAAGTTGCCTTTGGAAGTTTTTAACAACGTTGCCAGTAAAGATTATCAAAGGTTAAATCTCCTTGACTAGGCATAGAGATATTATACAAATAATACATGAATTTTACAAGCTTTATAGTCTGTAAAATTCACGGACGTAACTTGTAAAGTTGACGGGAACAGGTTTGAATTATTTTCATAATTTTGCTCGTAAGCGCATCAGCCTTTTCATTTGCGCAATTGTTACAATAATGGCAAGCAACTATTTTTGTACTAGAGATTTAAAGGTTTTTGCACTCTAGTTTTACTGCAATTAATTATTAAAAATTGCGGGGGAAAAAAAATAAAAAAAAAAGATAAATAAAAAGTTTGAATTGTCGAAGACTGTAATGATAATTAAAGTGAAACAAGTATTTGAAATTCGTATTTCAAATTTCAAGTGAAGGTTCTATCTATTGTAGTTAAGTTGTTCTACAAACAAACTTATTCGAATAAAAAATTGTTGTGTCTCAAGCGGTACCACACCAATAATTTACTCTTATCCTTTAATCCTGATTTCTGAATTCTTAATTGTTCTCGTGTATTACTTGTATAATATAATAATTGCACATATCAATGGTATCATCTTTGAATGTAACCCGAGTGCAAGCGCTTGAGTAGAAATTGCATTTAATGTAAATAAGTATTTTCGTGTACGTTTAATCGAGCGTTTATTTCTTCTCCAAATAAATCTCCATAAAACCTTATTTTCGCAATCAAATAACAAAGCTCAACGAAAGGTAATTGCATCGACATCGTGTAGACTGATATTAGATGCATTATTCTCGTATCTTTCATCGCACAATCTTTATGCTTCTATTGTCCACAATTATCATCCGATTCCCCCCCTCCCCCCGCCCCCCGTCTAATTGGATGCGATCGCGATCGATATCTTTGACCCAGTGCCGCGTACTTTTTAGACGGGCACACGCGGAAATGGCGGATCCGCAGAAATATTAACGACGTCGAGTGGAGCTGGACAATGGAATGTCGTGTCATTCCGTTATGTTATGATCGCACACGTTCGCCACTCCGCTCTACTATGGCTGGGAGGGGGAGGGAGGAGGGTCAGAAAAAACAACGGTCAATGACTATTCGATCACAGTCAAATCACGAGCTTCACTCTGACACGGATGCAATATCAAACACAAAGCGTGGGATATAAACGGAGGAACGGAACTTGGAACACGAGCCCTAGAGCGACGTCGTAATAGTCCAGCCTCCCCCAACCCCTCGACGCATTTAAATTGCTTTGTGCCTCGATTCGCGTGCATAATACTCTTTCATACGACGATTATCCGGCCTTTTGAATGAACTCTTTGAGATCCGAGGAACGTGAATCGGTTCGCCATTTTCTTTCATTTTTTCCACTTTTCACGCTCGGCTCTGATTCACGGTGAAAATTATTGCAAAACATTATCTGCACCAGTTGCAGTCATCATTTGTTCCCATAATATTGTGTGACCCCCTGCCTGCCTATCCGAGCCACAATCTTATCTTATCTCGTCTCACATGCTCCGTCTACAATATTTTCGTACAGGCGATTCCATTTGATGAAGCCCTCGGTGCAATAAATGAAAAATGAGTGCTGATTTCCGATTTGTCCATCTAATCTAAATGTTCTGCCACTATCCCCGACAAAGCACTCGAGCACGTGTAAAATGCAAAAGGAACAAGATAGAATCCGTCTATTTCTCAAACTGGTCCAATGGTCACGACACCCCATTGCCCTCCCCCAATTTACATCCCCTCTCGTGAACTTGTTTATTTCATCACGTGATTGTGGTTGTAACCCGTTACCCCAAAAAATCAAAGCCTCCCCTTTCACACTTGTGCGGCTGGCTGAAACAATGAGACCAGGACCCGTCGACGTCATGTTGCACCAGTGGCTTTGTGCCCATTTCCCGCGTCGTCGCCGTCCTCGTTGTCGTCGTCCTCTGGACACTTTTTTTCTCCTCTTCTCATTTGCGGTCACGCAACAAACACGCACAATGGGACTCTGTTATTTATTACGCGCTCGGACATATGCATATTTTTTTTCATTTATTTACAATTAGAGAGGCTTGTTACCACTCGCAGGAATTTGTCTCGCTCTATTTATTCCATATGCTACTTGCGACGTTTATCGCCGCTCGGTTTAACCTCTTTTTCACCTGAATTCTTAGGAGTGACCTCCACTTTTCTTATCGAAGCCGTTCTTTCCGATGAAATATTCCAAACGAACAAATGAATTCAAATTTTATTCACACTTATCGACGCTATTATCTACCCCCTATTCTCCCCCCCCCATTAAAAAGCGCATCTTATCAATGTTTAAAGCTTTAAATTATTTGTTGATATAAAATTTTTTATCAAACGTGTACTTTTACCTGAAAAGAGAATTAGTCATTGAATTGTACAACAGCTCGATATCATTCGATCAAAGGATAATCTGATAATGATTTTACAGTAATTGTTTCTCAGTCATTTATACTTACATAAAACTCGTGCAATAAATATTTTTGATATTTTCAATTAACAATTTTATTAATTTCTTTTAGATTACAATATTTGAAAATTTAACTTAAAAATTTTTAAATGTAATTTAATTTATTTATCTTTGTTGCTGTTGTTGTTTTTTTTTTAGTTCACCACTCTCAGTGTTACAACGTTATATATAAATAATGAATAATCTTGAATACATCTATATAGATAGTCTCGAGCATAATATCATTAATTATCTTTATTAATCAACATTATTAAATAATTGTAATGATATTTTTAAGTATTTAAATAGTTTTGACGAACATAAAATACCAGCAATACAAACTATTTTTTTCACAAATTAAATATTTGTTTTAAAGTTTCTGAAAATTTATGGGAAAAAAGAATTGTATCTTCACTACAGAAATTCATTAAAATGATTGGCGAATGAGCATAGTTTGATTAAATAAGCATGAAAAAAGCTCAAAGTACACTACGAAATGAGTTTTTAAATTTCTTAGAATTTGAAGAAATAAGAATTTGCCGTTTCAATTTGTCTCGTAGATGTGATTGATCCGTTTCCAATTAACACTATAACGGAAATGAAGTAGTTGGTTACAAAGAACTCAAGTACTGCGATCGATAAAATAAATATGACAAAGAGGAGGAATGAATAAGCATTTTGTATGGAAATATCGGTTAAATGGTATGAACATATCGTTAATTATGCAACTACAGCCCTTACATACTTTATTATTAGCTCAAACATTTCCGTTTAGCTACCATCATAAAATTCCGTTTACAGAGAATGCAAATTTGTTTGTGTTGCTGAATAAACTAGTTTTTGTCCATCTTATAGGTATTTCTCAAACTAAATTAGTGCTATTTTCTAGAATTACATAATAATAGTATCGTTTTAAAGCAAATGGATGCTCCGGTTACTTTACATTCCCTGTGCTTGTGCTTACCCTAAATGGAATTCGGCCATTTTTACAAGATTCAAATTATCTAACCTCCGGAACGATAAATAGTACTCTAATGTGTAACTTTATTTTTAAAATGGCACGAAACATTAATCTCCTTGGCCTTTTGAGTTCGGTCTTGGTGACTTGTATTTGTTAAACTGCATTACTTTTAAAAAAAACACATTTTTAACTATGAATAAAATCAATAAGGTGTATACATTATTTTAAATAAGAAATCATTTTTATACTTGTAAATTACGCTATGACAACAATTTATTCATATCAATAAAATTTGTACAATATAATGTCATTAATTACCTATACCAATATTCCAATATTTGTTCTAGCGCTTCAATCTTTTAAATAAACGGATGCAGATAAAATTAATGATATAGAAGCCATTAATTAGTATTTTCACTAAATGAGGCTTGTCGTTTGTAAGATTGATGACTGACAGCTTACATAAGTTAGAAGCTTAATTACTCTTGTAATAAAGACTGTAACATCGACATTCTCTTTCTCGTTTTTCACAAAGCTGTATTATACAATGAGAGGATAGAAAAAAGTATGGGTCCGTTGGAGAAATGCAGTGCGTATAATTTTAGAACTTTGAAATACAAAAGAACTCAATACAGGATTTAGCACAAAACTATAAATTTGATATACATTAATGTGTAATTGTGATCATCGAAATATATATAAAAGTTCTCCAAATGCCAAATTAATGCAATCGACAGTTCCTATCGAAAATTTAAGTTGCCAAAACAAATTATTAGCGATATAAAATTAACCATAACTGCCATAACTGTAATAAAAGTCCACAAAAGTTTAAATTGCCCCTGTATGATGGCTTCATACCCCGTAATGAATGTAATCATTTACGATTGACACGTACAATTTTAACGCACACAATTAAAACAATAATTCCATTTCTCGCACTACAATAAATCTCTTGATCTCAATAATCGTTTTCGGAGCTATTAAGCGACAAAGAGCTCGGGACACTTTTTTTTTTTTACCACCCTCGTTCGACAACTGAACAACTGAACTCTTGGAAGACGGACGGAGGAGCGAACAACACTTCGTGTAATTCAGCGGAAAAAACAAATTTATCCAGCGCCACTTGACAATATGGCGAATTAAAGGCAGCCACCGCCGCGATGGCGATTATTGTCCCAACGAACGTTGGGGTGGTGTCACAAAGGCCTGAACTTTGCCCTTTCCTCCTGACGCGTGACCTACGTGCGCCCGACCTAATGCACCCATTGCTTACGATTCTCGTTTTGTTTTGTTCACTCGTCGCCCATCTTTCGACCCATTTTTTGTCTTTTCGGTGCTCTCTCTCCCTCTCTCTCTCTCTCTCTCTCTCTCTCTCTGTTTTCCTCACGTGCACTATATCACTTTCCCCAGTTGGCTTTTTTTCTTTTAAGGGGAGGGGGGTTAAATTGTGCACTCTCAGTCGGGTGGGAGGGGGGACCCGCTGTAGGTTTGAAACGTGGGTGGGTGGTACAGCTAAATATTTTGAAAACGATATATCTTGTATACCTAAATTATTTTTTTCCTTTCCTCTTTGAAAAATTTCATGTGGCGCTCAATTTAGACTCGACGACTATTCGTCTGCCATATTCTTAAATTCAGTTTCACACCCCGATTATTATTTGCGTTACTATTTGCACTCGCAATCGCTTATTCATTTTCTTATAAAAGTATGCGTGTTCCTTTCAGAAAATATGTCCCGGACTTTTATTCCTTTGATTTTAATAATTTTAATAATCCGAGCCACACGTTTCAGTATTTGTATTTGAAAATCTTGATTTATCTTGTAGTACACGCAGATTCGTTCAACAATATCGCAAAGAATAATATTAGCCCATGTTAGAAGTCCCCAAAACTCGAGAACAAGGCGTTGTTTTTCATTTGTTAAAACCAATAAGAACTCATTGAAGATTCCCTTTCGGATATTTTTAGTAATAACACGTTCACACGTGTCTAGTGTCTCCGACAATAAATCGATGTATTACACGGTGAGAGTCAGGAAAACAAATCGACCGCATCCCACCGCAGTTTTCGGAAATTCAATTGGTCGGCATTAATATTCACTTAAAGTGAGAACGCAGACCGGGGCGGAAGTCGCGCGATCGGAAAGCTCCTGGTCGTGGCCGGCGATCCCGGACTCCTCCCCTTCCGGCGAAATTTCAGCCCCTCGAACCCATCCCGCACGTGCGCCCCCAGTCGCATCCCGATGTGCACGCTCCTGGCGCACGTGGACGGGCCGCGTGCCGGGTCACGTGACCTGCACCTCGTCCGCCCCTCGCCCTCCCAGGAGTGGCCACATGTGCGCAATAAAGGGTTCCTCAACGGTGTTTTCTGTCCTTTTCCGGCGGCCAGAGAAAGGGCCACCGCAACTTCGCGCGATTAGATTAGCCCTTCAACTCCCTCACCCCCGCCCACCCGCTCCCTCCTGCCGAAACTCATCATTCACCCGCGGAGCTTTGATTCGCGCCGGGGGATGAACGAGGCACCCGTATATCTTACAAATGATTTCGACTTTGTCTCTTTAAGGGCGAGTGGACCCAGTTGATTTGTGAAAACTCAGGACCTGGAAATCGTTACAACATTTAATGAGCTTTCAGTCTCGAATCGGATTTAAGGTTTGAATTCGCCGGCGAATTCCATTGCGATTATTATCCAACGGTGCGCGAGAAGGCGTAGAGTGTTATTATGCGAGGCGTAATAAAATATTTTTTTGACCGCGATTGACAGAGGCCGGCTGGCGTTAATTCACTCGGCAAAGAGCCTCGCTCCCTCCAAAAAGGGGGTGGCGAGGGATGCGATAACTTGCACGTGACCTCGCCACCCCGACATTTCTCCGCGCCAATGTAACGTGGGGGCCGGTCTCGAGGAAGAAGGTACACATTTGTTCTCCGAATTCAGCTTTATTTGCTTTGACTTATGGAACTTTTCCGATGCGCCACCTTGGGAATCCTGTTGTTTGGGTCTGAAAACAATTGCGGGTTCTCGGAATAATTGCAACAGAGTTTCCGCGGCTGTTCCTGTCGTTAAGCGCGGTGACAATTTTTTTTGTTCAATTTAAGCTGCTCGGAATATCCATGAGCTCGGTTGGAGGTTTGCCCTCGCCTCTTCGATTCATCGAGACCGATAATTAAGCAATCCTTCAGGAAATATAAAAATCATCCGGAGATCTGGGGGGGGGCAGCAGAGTGCTTTAAATTTTTACGAGCCAATACCGCGGATTGATTAAGTCTTCATTTGTCACAAAAACCAACAAAGTAACAAGAACTCCCAGCTTGCGGTGAGAAAGGCCGAGGGATAATTCAATTTCCGGAAGGAATTGGTTCAAAGGCCAGAAAGTGGAAAAACTCCGGTGGAGCCCACCCGGACTTTTTTTTACAAACCGGGCTTGATTCGCTCTGGCGCCCATTCCCAGCAGTAAACGAACCTTGATTAGTTCCGACGCGAGGAGATGGTCTTTTCGCCGTTCGTGCCGCGGTAATGACGCAACGCCTCGATCCTTCATGAACCTTAAGAATCCTTAAGAAACGATTATTGCCGCCTCTGCGATCCCGGTCACTGTTGATCTCCCGATGGATACTTTACATCGATTCCCGGAAGGATTGCCGCTTTTTCTCGACGGCGATGATGCTCGGCGATGCTCGGCGACGACTCTAAGGACCTCAAAGAACTGACAATAAAGGAAAAGTACTCGTTTGATCTGTAATAGACGAGCGGCGTGTGTAACTTATTGTGACGCTTTCCCGCAAATGGCCAAGTTTGACGGTATCGGCCATTCGCCCGGGATAAGAAGGCCGAGCCAGCACTTCAAGAGCGCTTAATGAGCGCTTAATGAGGGGTGAGGAATGGGGGGAGGGGAGGGGGAGGAGGCTGGATCCTTGGGAGATGGGGCGAGTATATTAATTTATCTTATAGCGACTTTCCCAACGACTCTCCCGGCGAAGAAGCGCGCGCCTCGAAATGTAATTGCGATTGATGGAGTGGTTATTGGTGTGGAGGACGAATCGATGTCCTTCTTAATGTCGGGGCCTCAAGTCCCGGGGGCATTGAATAATGCGCGGGGCGAGGTTCGCTTGTATTTATTGCGATGATCGGGCCTTAGGAGGAGCCTTAAGTCCGCGAAAAGCATCAGATCGACTCGAAGCTTAACGAATCGCGAGCATCAAGAGCATAAAAAGCCGCCTTTAACTCCTCGTAACTTAACGCACCGAGGTATAATCCCATAATAACCAAAAATCAATTACTCTTATCGAGAAGCCCGTCCTTCCGATTTTGACTTTGCAGCCGAGATCTTAAGAAATAAGCCAACCGCGGCTATCTCGGTCCTCCGAAATTCAATTTAAATGTCCAGACTGATCTACGGCTTACACGTCGAGTCATTTCCTTATCTCCTGCTCCTCGTCTAAAGGACCAGCTTTTGACTTTGCTAATGCCTCCTCCCTCCCCGCCCTCGTCCAGGAGTGCAGGACTGCACCCACTAGACGCGAGATGGTCCAGGCCACGATGACGATGACGAGGCGCACCCTGTCAAAATATCTCCGATCCCCTCGCGTGGACATCCCGCGGAGCGATATTCGGATGTTTGGGCCAATCCTAAATCCTGCACGTGCACGGTTCGCCAGGAGCAAAAAAAGCGAGTGTGTCTGTGTGTGTTTTGAGGAGTGTTGGTGCTTGCTTGGGGACGCACATTAAACTCTTCGGACCTCTTCTCCCTGCTTGCGCTTCAATGTCCTTTTACATTGTAAATTCGGTTTGTCGACACTCGGCATCCTTGACTTTGGATACAAATACAGAGGAGTTTGAAGGATATTAAGGATACAATCATTTATTAAATGCAAACAACAATGATTGATTCAACGCTAAACTCACTAATTAATCAATGCCCAAACTATAGTTATACAAATAAAATTCATCCCTATTGTTAATATTGTGTTTTCGAATCTTTTGAACCTTTTTTGGGCGGTCTGATGCTTTTTTTAATAAATATTAACATAATTTAAGAATCGTCTATTCAAAATTGTTATAACATTTATGAAATGTCAAGAAAAGTGATTGTACTTTTATTTCATTATAACGATGGAAGATTTTTGTGCGTAAATTTAACGTTAATTTCTTTTTTGAATAAAGGCTTGACGAGGGCATCTCAGTAGACCGAAATGGGTTTTACCTTTTCAATTCCATCCTTTAAAAAAGTATTTTCAATTGAATATATTTAAAATTCGTTTTAACGAGTAAATCCGTGGGATCGAAAAATTGGCCCAAATCCCGATAAACTTGTTAAAATCCTCGAGACACTCCCTCTTTATCACATTGTTTACTATAATCGTCCCTTCCCATTTAAATAAACATTGCATTATTATCTTACAACCTGTGAACGTCGTGCAGACAACAGATAAAATGTTAAAAAGTCAAAATGCTCGATTAGCAGGCAAGTGAAGAGTAATTAGCGTCGTGTAAAGAAAAGCTGCCGATAAGGTTCGCCCGCGTTTCAGGCGCTCGCAAATTCAGTGCCAACCGAACGACCCCTCTCTCTTAATCAAATACATTTTCCCGCTGATAAGAAAGAAAGCACTCGGGTCTCTCCCTCTCTCTCATTCAATTGCAGCGCCTGATAATTTCACTCGGAAGAAAGAACAACATTAGCAGGGACGAAAGTGTAAGTAAACGTTCTCACACGCGCCTCACGTTTCCTTTCCAGGTCTCGGGCTTTGCAAGTTCCATTGTACTCGATTTTTATCTGGCCTTTCTCATCTGCTGATCAACTTCTTTCTCTCCTCTAAAAAGGAAAAAATCATCCCGCGCCATTCTCGGCCCGACTGTTTTCTTCTTTTTCATTCAGTCTGCAGTTTCTCGCTACATAAATAAGCCGTTCTAAAATTATCAGATATTCCAAAACGAAATAAAACTTTGCACTTTTTCGCCGGAGCTCGCGAGCGACCGATCGAGCGAACGAGCGAACGAGCGAACGAGCGAGCGAACCAGCGAACCAGCGAGCTTTCCCATCAAAAGTTTATCAATTTATTTTCTCCGTAAATCACAATAATTAAACTTTAACTACTAATTAGCTTTAATTTTAGATAACGTTACCATTGCTTGTACACAAACTCGGATTAATTGAGCCAGAAATTGAATAAACGGTTAAAATTTTTTAAACTAATTGACTTTATATGTAAATTGGTTAAATTGGTTATTTTACGAGTTTCATTGCATTTTACTCGTGTATTTCATGATCGTGTATCCCCGGTAAATATTAAATTTAATAAAGTATTTGTATGAAGTGCTCATGATTTGAAACATAGCCTAAGTAGTATTAATTCTAGTACGCCAAAGTAAATTTTTAAAAGCCAATTACTTTTCTGATGAGCGTAAATGTCGATATCTTTAAAAAAAAAAAGTTTATAGTGCATTGCGGAAAAATCTTTAATGTATTTTTCAAGCGGGTAGTTTAAAATTATTGATGAAGTTTAGTCGTTTAAATGAAGTAAGTAATTGAGTCTCGTATGTGAAATGATAAAAAAAATAAGTGAAACTTATGGCCAACGGAATTTCGGCCACATTAAACAGAATTCATTAAACATCTCAGATTATATTTTCAGTAGCATGTCAGAATGAAAAAAGAAAAATTCTAATATGATGGAGAAACAGAAGTTAATCATTCATGACTTTTGGGTTAAGAGCGTAAAATTAATATCGAAGGAGGAAATCCAAGAAAAGCGTGAAAGTGTGATTGGCCGGGATTAAGGAGCAAAGTGCGAAAGTGCGAATAAACGGGAGCGTAGCGGTCCAAAGGAGGAGGAAATGGAAGAAAAGGAAGGAAAAGATGGGCGTCAAAAGGCTCTCGCGCTCATTCATGGCTCGAGTTTCGAAATGGGCAGCCCAAGTAAATAAACGCGAACCCAATAAAAAGGCGGCCCCTTCCTCTCACCCCACACAGGGGGATGATGACGCAACGAGGGGTTACTACGCACACAGGAGGCGCGACAGCCCGAGCGATTGAGAACCACGGCTCGATCGCAATGATCGCTCCCACCCCCCAACCCTCGCGCGTGCGACCGAGGGAGACGCTCGGTGTCGCTGCCAGGGGTGCGCAGTGGCGGTGCGAGGGCGAGGGGGGGGGCGCTCCAACAGTCCGACACCGAGCGCCAGAGGAGGGCGGGAGGAGAGGGGCAGCGCCGAGCGAGCGCGCGACGTTCCCACGCTCTCTCTCCCTCCCCACCCTTGCCCAACCCCCTCTGCGGCATAACCGGCTCGCGAGCGCCGAGCCTCGCCATCTGTCAGTCCGCTCGCCTTTCCCCCGCACCACCCCCCCTCTTCCACCCTCCCTCCGTCCGTCCGTCCACGCCACTCGACCGCGCGTAACCGAGCTGCCGGATTCTGAGTGCGGGGCCCCCGGTCGAGCACCGACTCCCTACCTTGCCGACCACCAGCGCCTGCCGCCTCTTTCCGCTTCGGAAAAATTGATCTCCACGGTTCGCGCTTTCCCGCCCGGAAAATCCACGGGGGTGGGGTGCGCCTGTGCGCGCCTCTTCGATCGCTTCTTAACTCCCACTCGAGCTCCGGGTGTTTCTGCAGCCCTAGTAGTGTGGGACCTCCCTTACTGACCGACGTCGATATGTGATGGTCGCGGCGACATCCCGATTGACATGCTCTCCTTCGTACTGGGCAATGGATCTCGACCACATGTGGAGCCCTGACCCACCCCCGTCGCTCCGCGGACATCAGCCTCGTATCCCCCACTCCACCCCTCGTCCATCTCGCTCTCTGTTTCTCCTTCTCCCTCGTTCTCCGCGCCTTTTTTCCCTCGGACTTTTGTCCTAGGATAGAAGAAAATGCTGCCGCGTGTTTTTTCTATCGACGACGTTCTCACCTGCCCGAGGGAGGACAGCACACCTGCTTAATCTTGAGATTACCCAGGGCCACGGCCTTATCGATCAGCTCTTTTAGCTCTTTTCTCTCTTGATTTTATGAGGTGCTTGGTGCATTAAGTGACGTATCGATTAGACTTCATTTTACCCGCCTCTCTTGTTGTGAAATATCGCCTTTCTTCAACTAGTTTCACTCGATGAATAGACGGCGCAGCCATAGTCTCCTGATACATTAACACTACTTCTCGCAATATCGATATCTACTAAAAATAACAGAATCACGACTGTCGTAAAGCAGGTAATATCGACACGATGACCACTCGAGTTTACAGCAAACAAACAAAAAATGTTTATCGATGTCATATCCCATTATGGCACGAGAGTCGGCGAGCAAAAATCCAAAGGGTATGTGATTTCTACTATACGGCCGGGGCCACCCTTGCCACCCTTGCCACCCTTGCCACCAAACCATGGACTCTTTGTCTTGACTCCCGCAAAAGGTCAAATAAATTAAGGTCACTTTATTGTACAAGTAAAGCAGTAAAGTAAGTAAGACTTGCAAACAATTAAAGCTCTTGACCAAAGCTGTTGCGGGTCGATTTATTTTTTTGCCCGATTCCCTGCAAAAAGAGGATTCGCGATTCATCAGTCAGTTGAGCTCATAGTTTTCGCGAAGGAGGTGCAAGTGCCAAGGTCTTGTGAACTCGGAACACATCATTTGCTCAGGGAAGCTGTTGCTTCGTTACGGTGGATTTCTACGCTCCGATGCAACGAATTCGATTTAGCATTCTTTTTTCAAAGTCCCCGGACGGTGCACTTCATCTTGGGAAAGCTATTTACACCCAAGGAAAGCTTGAATCTAAATATTAAAGCAAAATAATTATTACAAAGTAGAATAATTTGTTTTAAGCACGGGAAAAACCTTTTTTTGCCCACTTAAGCACTTGTGAGAAATGGCAAAAGTTACGGCTTCTTTTCCTCTTTTTTTACTCTTGAAAATAAAATAAATATTGATACTCAAGTTTTTTGCCTCGGAGTTTTTCTTATGCAATAAAGAATTCATTGAAAAAGTGTAATGAGTAATGACAGAAACATAAATTATTTTTTAAAAAGAGAATTAAGCTCTTAATGGCTTTGCATAAAAAATTGTTCTTGCAGCCAGTGTCATAGGCGTCTATGGTAATTAATAAATAATTTTCTTATACGCAATCACGACTACAAGTTATTAAGTGTTTTCATTTGCTCTTTCATTTATTTTTTGCTTACTTTACGCGCGTAACTCGCATTATAAAATATGCATTGCCAATGCTTTAGCGGCCTATTTAAAAAATAAAAAAGAAAAAAAGAAGAAAAAAAGAAAAGAAGAGAAAAAGAATAAATACACGTTTAATTCTGTTCAAAAAAAAAAAAAAAAAAAAAAAAAAAAAACTTTTTTATTTTTGCTTTTACAAGCATTGCACAAATAAGCATTGATCGAGCGTCAGTCAACAGTTTCCTTTAAGATTCTTGCATTTCTCGAAAGTCGTACCGTTGAAAAGTTTGAAAAAAATGTTTACCATAAAACTTGCACGTGTGGAAAGACGTAAAAAGTCAGTGTTAACAGTGACGCGTTGATTACGAGCGAGAATATTGTCACCGAGGAGTCAAAGTCCAAGCGAAAAGAAACGAAAAGAAACGATAAGAAACGAAAACAACCGATTACTTAGCGTCAATTAAGAACGAATGCGTCTTCCCTCGTTTCGTGCAAATTTGCAAATTTCAGCAAGGATATCGATATATTGGTTCGTTAACGAGTGCTTCGGATAAATAATAATAAAAATAAAAAAAAAAATAATAAAACATCAACGAAAGAATCGATGGATTTAAAAGCACGCATATCGGCGATTTGTCTCGTTTCTCCTGCTCAGAGCCGACCTTTGGTGCCTCGGCGATTGCTTTATCTTTTTTCCAGGCCGTAATCACGAGTTCGGCGTTACGGTGTTTCCCGAAAACTAGGCAAATACCTGGATTCCCGGACCTGGAAGGATGCGACACACCTGCGGCCTTCGTCGATTCCTCCTTTATTTTCATTTGCTCCGCCGCCTTCTTTGTAGCTAACTGAGGCTGCAATTCAAGTACATCGTATCTGCCAAATAACATAGTTTCGTATTTCCTCGGAAGGAAAATGTAACGGGACGTCGCTCTCGCAATAGCAGTTTTAGGTTATTGAGAATGAAAATAAGGATGCTTAGGAACGTTAGATAAGATTATATACGTAGTTATTCCATTTCTCTTAATTACACCATTCAAGAATTAAATTATTATAAAGTGCTCCATCATTTTTGCGATCCTTTTATCACGAATTAGATTTTTCAGCCGAGTAATTTTAGCATTGGAAAATGTTATAACAGCTTTGAGTTGGCAGTTTAGAATAATTGTATCGAATTAGAAAAACTAGTTTACGATTCAGTAAAATTCTAAAAGTAAAAAGCCCACAACACGAAAATCTTTGTACTAACCTTAATTATATCTATTTAACGGTAGTAATCTTTGAATTCATTTTTATTAAATAAATACTTAAATGCGTAGATTTTTTTTTATTAAAAGCTTTTTTTTCTTTTCCAGGTAAGTTAAAAATTCCAATGCTTTGTTGAGTTGTATTTGAGTTGGGCAAGTCACGTAAGTTACATAATTCTAATATTTTGGTTAACCGTAGAACCGTTAAAGAAGAAGCTATTTTTATAATTAAAAGCATGATTTATACGTTTTGATTGATTCAAGTGTGATTGTGTAAAATGAGTTTTTTAAAAATGGCCATTCGAAGGTCGGTTTGTTTAAAAATTTCATCGTCTCGCCTCGAGTCCGAAAGACAGTCCCCACAAAAAATTGCCCACAAATAGAATCGACGTCGTTTATTGACATTTTTATAAACAAACGGTCGGCAGGCCGATTAAATCGAGCGGGTTTGCCAGGCGAAAAAAAAAGAAAGACTCCTCGGTTGAGAAAAAGAAAGGGCTTATTGAATGCTGCGGCCGATACTCCGGACCGAGACCAGGGAGAAGCTGTCCGAGTGTCTTTCCTCCTCCTCGGAGGCTGCTGCGGTCCGGACTTAATTACCGGCGGTAGGCGACCTACGTGCATTTCCTCGGAGTGCAGCGGCGATGCACCGCGGCTTATCTCCGGTGCATCGTTGCACTCGGGGAACGTTACACGCGGAACGCAGAGTTATCGCCGAGGCAGAAACGGAGGATCGAGGCCGAATTTGCATTTGGCCATAATTCCTTGGTATCGAGTGTCGGCCGGCGGCTTCGAGGCACGAAAACTCGTGTTAAAAATCATTTTATCGACCTTCGACGACGGCTAGGACAAAGGGTAGGGCCCCCACCAAATAACACTTGCAGTCTATTTCGGATGACTTAACGGGAGCCACCACGAGGACTAAATTATTAATAAATTATTAATCTCTTCTTTCAATTCATCGGCTCTTAATTAACTGCTTACTCTTACGCTCTTGCACACAACCTCTTAACCCTCCACCAAAAGCTAAAGGGGAATTTTTTTTCTCCATTGCTAATTAACAAAAAACCACAATTGATGCTTCCGTTAGTTCTTTTTATAAAATTGCGGATTATGATTTAGTCTCGTTTACCTTCGTGTTGTTGAGTTTTTACGTTATTACGCAAAAGCATTAAACATTTTCAATCGTTAAGGAGGTACTCATCGATCCATTTACTCAAGTTAATTAATTACATTGGAAAAAATGTTGCTAAATTTTTCATTCATGAATATTCACTAATAAAATACGATGTTTTTTTGAAATTTATTTACCGCGGGTATCATCGCGTTTATTTTATTACCATTAGTGATAAATTCCTTGAATTAATCCGTAAGAATATTAATCTTTTAGAAATAAATGAAATTTACATGTTTGTAAAAAGCTTATATCTACTTCTTTAATCCAGTATTTACAAAATTTTTTATATTTTTGTTGATAAGCGCTTTCGTTCAATTTTTCTTTTTTTTTTTTAATTTTTAAATTAAAATTCAAGATTGTTACAACTACACAACCAAATGTATGTGTCTTTAATTGATTTTTCGCTTATATAACTTATAATATTCATTTACATTCCCAATTTTCAAACTGTACTTAAAAAATGTCTGCGTATGATTAATTTAAACCGCATCAACTATGTTTGCTGATTATCGTCAACAAATGAAGAAAGATAAAATAAAAATCACCAGTGGATTCATTTTTTTTTTTTTTTAAATTACCACGATGAAAGTTACCACAAAAGTATCTTTTGCTGTGACAGCAGTTAAAAAGCTTTTATCATTTGTATCTCAATTTACAGTCTGTTAAATCTGCCTTTTGTCGTTGTTTTCGCAGCTTAGTGATATTTATTATTTCGGCGGTTCGTTAATTCTTTATGTGGAAAAAGGGGGAATAGGGAATTTGCAAAATCACGGTAATTGAAATAAACATAAGTTTTGCAAAATGGACATACGGGACTGGTTTTCAAATTCCCTTAGGCGGGTTTCCCAAGCCTCCCACAATTTCTTCGCTCCTTTACCTTGATGCTTGCCTTTTCTTCTTTTTCTTCTTTTGCGGATTTATTTTCATTTTAAAAGAATAAATTATTTGCGCGAAATTCAAAATAATCCTTCTTTGATTTTCTTCTTTTATAATTTCGATCATGTTCTCTTATGAATTTATAATTTAATCTTTTGTATAATTTCATTCTATTTTATATGTATTCGATTTTCAACGTATTATTAAATGGATATTTACTGCAGTTTATTAATTTATGTTACATCCATAATTTAAGCAATAACCTTAATTGCTCAATTGGCTAATTATATTACTTATACACTTTTTATAAAACATTAAAAAAAAAAAATTGTTTTAAATGCAAGTGTTAAAAACTAAATAAAATTATATAATAATATTTTTACATCATTTTATTACAATTACTCAATGATTTTAATAGTAGCTCGAGTTTATTTGAGTTTAGTTTACATCATTTTCTTTTGTTTGAAAAAAAAGGAAAGAAATTATCAAAACATTTGAATAGTTGTTGAAGCACTTGGTTGGGTGGTGTCTAATTCGTTTGGAGCTTTACTAACAAAAATGTCTGACAGTTGGAAGAATGAACAGAATCTCCAGCATTCGAGTTGTATACCTTCACGCTGAAAAAGAGAAAGAATATTAAAGCAAGACTGTAAATAAGAAGATAGAAGTTATAAAAGGTGCTCGGCAAAACACAAAATAATACTTGGTCGCTTTATATATCGGATAATAGAAGACGCAACGAGGACTAAATTATGAGTCGCCGAGATCAGGGCGATTATTTTTCCTTTAATTCATAAGCAGATAATTTATCGATTGTTAATGAACTTCTTTTTGTATTATTTTCTAGCGATCATACAAATGCTGCGTAAGAGAGTAAAATCACGGCTTAAAAGGAGATTACCATTAAAAAAAGAATTGCAAAGTTAAAGAATCGTATTGTGTTTAATGAACTAAAGTAAAGTTTATATATTGTATTGTGTGTAGATCTTGGAGAGGAGTAATAATCGGATGTAAATTTTCTCATTAAACTGACTCACACCTTGTAGTTGTAAAATGTTTGAATGAAACAAAAGAAAACATCAGCCACAATTCGATTTATTATCGTTGAATGAACACTTAAAATACTCCAGAATTGTGTTCTAATTGCATTTATTGAGGTTTGAGTTTAAGAGGAATCATTGAGCTTAGTTTCTAAGATTGAGATAAGTTTCTAACATTATTCAGAAGATGCCTTTGTCTCGATTATTGAATTTCGTTACTCGAAGCAATTAGCGCCACTATATTATATCGCTTAAGCATACGAGTAAATTCCAGAAGGGAAAACCCTAAATTACGTTTCCCTCTTGCACCAAACACTTAACAAAGGTATGCTGCGAGCTACTCGATGAGTCTAGACCCAAGAAAATGCAATTCGAACATGAGAAAAGAAGAAGTATTTCAAATGTATATTCATTTTTACAAGAGGTTCGTTTACTCGAACACTTTTAATAGGACTCATAAAATGTTGGAGAATTTGTTCTCCTATCCTTTGGCTGGGTCATATAATATGCCGGTGAATCTGACACGTACGTAGTGTTGAATTGGCCAGGCGCCGACAGCTAAAACTCCCCCGAGAAAGAGAGGCACCGGGAGGAAGGGAGACCATAGACTACCAATTCTAGAAGAAAAGGATGCTGGAGAAAAGGAGATAAAAGATCTGGACCATGAAATGCGACAGATCTGAAGCTGGCCAAAGGCTTTAATTATTGGGTTAGGGGGATACGGGGCAGTGCATGATAATTATCATAAGCCTAGGAGTAATTATGGACGAGAGTTTGGGAAAAGTCTCGAAAGAATGGCTGACTTGGTTAGGAGTTTAGCGAGGGGAAGGACTCGTCGTTTCTCTTGGAATTTTTATCGAGTCAAATTATTGAGTTATTGAGCCAAGTCTTTTCTTCTTTTGGCACATTACACTCTCTATTGATACCATTGAAGATTACGTTTATGCTTATTTGATAAGACGTAAAACGAATTTCTTTTTACATCGAAAATATAAAAAGATAAAATGGAATGAGAATTTTTAAATTATTCCTAATGGGAATAATGAAATTCAGCGGATATGCAATATTACCTGGCTCTTTTTTTATAATATAAGAATTTCCATTGTTGAAACTGTTATAATCTTACCCATAATTTATTTAAATTAAAAAAAAAAAATCAAAAAAACAATAAAATTTTAAGGAATTAAAATTCTTTTGAAATTGATTTTTAAACAATTTTCTTATTTAGTCAAGGCTAGTCTTTTATTTTACTTATTTAATTTCATGGCTTTCTTTTTTATCCTCTTTATTTTTCTCACGTGATTCTGCCGCTTCTTCTATTATTTATTGTCTTATCACGCCTTTTGTGACCATTGGCAAAATACATTTTATATCTCTGTTTCCGACACCTCCACCCGCCTAAATATTCTATAACCTTTAATCATTCACGTATTTCCTTTCTTCTTTAATTATTGGAATTTTAGTTTTAGGGCATACCAGGACAGCTATCACTCTAAAAATATTAAACCGAAGCTTAATTATATTGATTAAATAAAAATGACTCCTCGGCCGATAACTTATAATCAAAAAGTTTACGCCGGTCTTTTGTTTTCTTCTGCTAATCCCTTTGGTTTGCACGCGAGTTCATATGAGGCAAATCTTCCTTTCCCAATTCTTTAGTGTAGGTACACTCGCATTCGTGACTTTCTGTGCTTTATTTGTGTGTGCGTGGGTGGTTTTCATCGCTACTGCCTTGGACGATGTGTCATTAAAATACACAATATTAAATTTTATTCGTGCCGTTTCTATTATGTTCGTTATGCTGTCTTAAGATATTTTAATTTATACGTTTTGTATTTCTAGAGCTAATGTTTAGATTGAATTTATTAATCATTAAAAAAGTCTCTCTTAATCTTTTTATACCAGAAACCTTAGAATTACACATGTAACAATGATAATATTGATTAAAATTATCATATTGAATTAAAACATAATCAAACGCGAATGCGAAAGCCATTAAATATAACATTTATGTTATAAGTAGAATGTGTAATAATTACGCCTTGTAAATTTATCTTCATTTTATTCATTACAAAACAACATAATTATAAAGAAAAAATTCAATTTTTAAACATTAAAGTCTGTTGCAACCGTTTAATAATCTAAGGGCAGAGTAGGATTTCTGAGAAATAATGTCAGAACGTTATCAGCAAAACATAATTTTTGAAATAATTTCAGACTTTATTTGTTTTAATGAAGTTAGGATTAATTTTAAATCGCAGATCATGAATCATTATAATCTGCGAGGTGAGCCTGTAACAGAGCAATCTTCACTCTTCTTATTTCAATTATTTATAATAGCTGTTGAAGTGCAGTGAAAGGATCGATCAACGCAACCAATTAAATGAATTTTGAGTACGATAGTCGTTAATAAAAAATAAGAAATAAAAATCCAAAAAAAAATAAAAAACGGAGATCATAGGTTTTATCGATCGAACTTCTTCTCCGCTCAATCTTGAACTTGAAAAAGAGTTCAGGATCGGTGTTCCCCGTATCTTCCACGCACACACGTAACCACATAAACATTGCACTTGAAGATGCCATCGATTATACTAGCCGTCGGTAAATAACCCTCCAAATCTCGGATCCTGTTTTTTTTCCTCCAATCCCCGAGAACCACACATGTACCTCCTTCATTTTGTCGTTGTGCAGTTCAGGTGAAGAGATTGAAAGAGAGAAAGTCCACCAGCACCACCAGCACCACCAGCACCACCAGCCGAGCATTTCTTGACGCTTAATCACCGGGTTATCAGGAACTCGTGTACCTATTAGGCAGTCTCGAAAAGGGCGGAGAGCAAAAAAAGGAGAGGGAGGGGAGGGGAGGGAGAAGTTACGAGTGCAGCATCCCATCCATATGTAGCCGGATTGTCAGAGAGATCTGGCAGACACCTGCCGTACCCGGACTCACTCGCGCACACATAATTGCTACCGCAGCATCACTGTCGGTAATATACCGGTCTTACTCCTTGAAATTCTGAGAGCATATCACAGTTAGTAATATAGAGGTATCTCGGAGAATCCGTTGGATTCCAGGGAACTTCCTAACTGCCCAACGAAAGTTGCTCCTTACACATGCAGGTCCAGGCACTCTGGCACGGATTGCATAATGTCCTTCGGCAAATTAGGGGGTGAAAATTGGGGGCGAGCCAGCACAAGCGAGTGTCATTGGAGAGGCGCGCGAGTGAGGCTTAACCCAGATCCCCTGGGAAAGTCAATACGCACCTGTGCTCCAAGTTTCCAGCGTGCGCGCGATCTAAAGGACAGGTTCCAAGGAAGTAAGGACGCCCGAGGCTGGAGTTGTGAGTTGCATGCCAGCCACACCCGGAGGCTAGAACTTTCTCGGGTGTACGAATCCTGATTGGAGCTTCCTTGAGTTCTCAAGGATTAGATCCTTCTTGCTCTTTGCTCTCTTCCATTTTTTATTTTGGTGGCTAGACTTTTGGGCGCGGTAGTTGTAAACATGGTGATTTCGCTGCTTTAGAATTTTAGAGCTCCTCTTTCTAACTACAGCTCCGCTTAAATCATTAGCTTTCAATGAAAACGTTTCAAGAATGATTGCAGAGGTTCACTCGAGCTTATCTGGTAGCCTCTGACTTGCTCAACAACGGTAGTTTATTGAGAAGCTGCGAGTACTTTGAGCGGATAAAAGCAAAAATAAACAAGAAAAAGAAAAAAGAAAAAAAAAGAAGAAAAAAAGAAAAAAATCATCGCTCGGCAAGATAAATTGTAAGGTGATTAAAACGTGCCCTTTTCTCATGAAGTTTTTAAAGTAAGGAGTGCATTAATATTAAATTTCAACACCCTCTTACGGGTATTAGTAAATTTAAATAATTGATTTGGATTAAAATTTATTTCCGTAGGCTGTATGATTACGCTGAATGGCTGTCATTGTTAAAACGTTACATGTTACGCTGCGAATTAATTTGTAATTCAATTTCGAACGAATCACTCACAATAACTAATAAAATATAAAATCACAATAATTAAAAACAAGTTATCCGTACGCACATATCATTATATTATAAAAAAAAGCAAGCGCACGCATTTTCCCCCTCCTCGATATTTACAAGCAAGTGTGTGCAGCAGACACTCATTGCAACAAAACGTGGAAAAGAGTATTATTTTTTTGTCGAGTGCTTTACGACAAAAGTTACATTCATCAAAATATCTCATTGCACACTCGAAGAAAAAATGATTGAAATCCAATATGCGAATTGGCAGGAGATTCTTTAAAGCTACTTTGGTCCTAACTCGTGCACTTACCCGAGTGCAACCAAGATGAATTCCTCGATATTACTTCTGTCATGGTTGAAGAAATCTTCATCCATATTACCGTCGTAAATGAATTTCTGATTATTATTATAAGGGTTTCGCTGCAAATGGGTTCTTGTGTGCAAGTGTATACATTAGTATTTCTAATTTAAAAAGTATTTCGAGTTACGAAAACCTATTCGTATAAAAACATTAATGGTATTATTATTTATCTATAAGAAATAACAAATATTATTATTATTATTATTATTATTATTATTATTATTATTATTATCCCAAATATTCGGTGTTATTAATATATTATTTGAATTTTCTATTAATTTTAAAGCGTCATAATCCATTAAATTATGGAATAAAATCTATCAAAGAATGACTTTTTTTAAATCGCGGTTCATAGTTGTTTGATTGATTAAAAAATTCCAGTATTTTTTTCCACATTAATAAATAAGGTTGAAAATATCAATTGCTAGGATAGTCGCTCTTTATATAAAAAACACTTTTAATTAGAATTGATTAGACCTCTCTTTTTTTTAATATTTATTTATCTTTTATATTTTAAGTATCGATCTAGCAATTAATGAATAAAACTGTAAATGATTCGAATTTAAAATACATAATTGTGTGAAAAAAAAAATAATAAGAAAATTGTTATATCCATTTTTTACACCTTTTTTTGTTTTTTACGCTTGGTTTTTGGATGCAATAAATGAACAACCAACAACAGGCTGTTAATTATTTAAAAAGCAGATCAGTGCATAGTTTGGCTGTCAATTACAAGATTCCAAATGAAAGAAAGCCTCTCCAAAAGTAAAATGTATAGGTACTTAAGAAGAGTAGGAGACAGTTGCGGACTTTCTATATCTGGTTATCGTCAAGTTCAATTGGTAGCTCCAGCCCTTTTACTCCCTTTTAAAGCCTCGTCCGCTTAGGGAACGATTAGCACGGACCCGTAGACCCGGAAAGTACCTTCATTTGTTATTCCATCCCTCCTCGGAAGAAGAGAAGAAGAGACTCTTCCTGGTGTCCTATTTACAAGTGTCTTGAGCTCGATGTCCGAGGCTCGCAGCTGCTGCTCCAGCTCTTCAACTCTACAGTTCTTCGGCTCTTCAGCTCTCCAGCTTCCCTCGTAAAAACAGATGTTTTTTGTTTTCTAAGCCCATCAGGAACAATGAGGGAGCCGCCGCTGCTCGTGCATTCTTTAGGGAGGGAACATCTCCAGTCCAATTTAATGGTGCACGCATGCGAGGCTCCGGGTTGACCTCCGACCCTCAAAGGGTGTTAATGGACCGACACTCCACGGAATCCTATTTGCGTCAATTCGGATTCGTTGCCACTACCGATCCTGCCCACATTAATTACACGCCAAGTCTAACCCCGACAGCTTTGTCTTGGCCTCCGTGATAATTGATACTGTGACGAGACCGTTTATCATTTCTCAGAAACCCTTCTCCTCCATACTCGCTTTCGTGCAAATTAATAATTCCGAGGGAAACCATTTTTTTCGAGACACGTGCTTTTTCCAATCATCTCGGCGCGATTAATCAAACCGTGATTTATATAAAAAGGCAATCGTTCCTTGGGACTTTTAAGGACGTTGCCCTTAAATTACCTGGGCTCAATTTAAGTCAAGCGCGATCTATTTCTCATTAGAAGACGATCCCCCTATGCGGAATAAATTCTCGATTGCAGGAAAGAGCGACGGAGAGAGCGAGAGAGGGGGAGGGGGAGGGGGAGGAGAGCTAATTGCAAATTATTCAATCAAGCTAATAACCTGGGAAGTTACAAAAAATTTTAGCACAGAGTGCGGCGCTGTCGGTATTTCTGATTTCGTTCTGGAGAATCCCCCAATAAACTACCCGCTTAATTCGGATTAATACCAGGGGCTGTAAACATCGGTTTATTAAGGCGAAAGATAATTAGCCACGAGTTCTTGAAATCCGTTCGGTCGAAATAGTGTAATATTTCTCTCTCTGTGATCTCGATGCCTAAAAGATGCGCTCATTTTTATCGCAATTATTTCACCGCGACTCCAACTCGCTTTGACTCCAAAAGGCGCTTTTTCGGATGCGGGTCGACGCTTATTTTCGTTTAATTATGAAAGATGGCTAATGAGATGATTGCGGGCGATTGTGATATTGAGGAAACTTGTGCAATCGAGCCAATGCTGTTACACTTTTGGTTCTGCGTTAAAATCCCTAAATAAAAAGGGGGCTTTGTTTAGTACAATTTCATTGCGAATCTTTGAAATGTACATCGGTAGGTTTTTTTTCTTCATTTTATCTAAAGCGTTAGTGAGGCGTTTGTAAACAAGCATCCATTGTTTAGGCATACGTTATTCTTTGAGAAATAAAAATTTTGCTTTAGATATTGTTTGATTACAAGAAACGAGCCATGCAAATTTTACCCAATCCATTGAGCTATTTTTTTCTTAAATAGTAGCGCTCTAATATTATGCCTGCTTTATCGAGAAAATATAACCATCTTGAACGCGTTCATTCATAATATAATGTTCTCTTCGTGTTTTTATCAGATATATGGATATTGTTTATAGATCTGATAATTTATTACACATGTAAAATACAACTCAACATTAATAATGGTTATCTAACGAAGAAAACTTGAAATTAATACATAATGTACGATTGTACGGTAAAGATTATGTAAAAGCCTTACGAAATCAACAATGAATATTAAAAAATTGAGCACTTCACAAGCCTCACCTTTTAAACAAACTCATTTTCTCAATAATTTTATGTCAAAAATGAGAATTCGTCGACTGCTTTGGCTGTGTTTGTAATCATAATTCTAGCTTTACCTTTCAATCAATAAATTTCCCGCAATATATGGAGGTTGAGGGCGATTAAAACATTTCAATAGACGATACCAAGGGTATCAGTTTATTTCATGGGTGTTGTATACTCGCAATTACGTATACGTCACTTTTTCTCTTTCACTCGCTTTGTCCATCTATTTCCTCTCCTCTCTCAAACACACACACACACACGTATCCACTCCTCGGATGAACTGCTTCTGAACAATCTCGTGACTAACTCGGCCCGCTTGCAAGTCAGGTTCTCCTGGATCTCCAGGACCGCTCCATTCAAGAGGGATTATACACTTTTCTTTTTCTTTTAAAACGCAGCAACAATGTACTAGATTATACCTTCGCATGGTGGCTCACATTTACGTTAATAACGATTATTGATATTGAAGGGATTCCAGATACATGCGGGCGAGGGTTGGCATTTCGATGGAGAGATCGGTAATGAATGACCAGAAAATGTTACTTAAAGATGTCATTTGAAAGAGGATCGAAACGACATTCGAAATACTTTGTTCTTGCTGTATATTTTTGGGTGCCGAAGCTTTAGTTTTCCCATTAAAAAGTAAAAGTTGATCTTCGAGCGGGTCTTTCAGATTGGCAATTAAGTTTCTGCAAAGATAAAAAATAAAATATCTCCGTCGCGCATTGAAAGAGCTAAAGAGTATTCTGAATTGTCTTACGCCCTATCGAGTAGGTTATTAGACTGTACAGAGAATGTGAACTGTATCACATATATACAGAATATACATATGAGGTATATTTGCAGGGTATACACGTGTACAGGATGTACATGCAAAATATCCACACAGGGTACATTGAAAGATTTGACATGGATCAGTCGGGGTTAAATGTTCACCGAGGGATGGTTTGTACGCAAATGAGCACAAACTGCTTCGGATGTGTAAAATGAGTGCGCATTTAAGCGACGGTCCCCGAAGATCGATCGGCGCGACTTTTAAGTACTCGCACGCGCGAGCATGAGCTCGCGCTTCGCCCGTACGTGTGCTGCTCGCGCATACGTGTGCAGGAGAGGAAGAGAGAGAGAAAGAGAGAGAGTGAGAGAGGAGAGAGAGGAGAGAGAGGAGAGAGAGAGAGAGAGAGAGAGATGCAGTGTGCCGAGAAACTCCTCTCTTTCTTTCTCAAGAGGGCCGACTCGCATACCTGAAGAGAGGGTACCTGCGGCCTCGCCATATTATTAAAGAGCCCTCAGGACCTTCGTTGCGCCGTCTCCTTTTTCTCCTTTCTTCCTCTTTTTCTTGCTGTCCTTTCCTCCTCTCGCTCTCCTCGTTTTGTCTCTTTCTCACTCGTTGCATCGTTCCGTCTTTTTTCTCCTTTTCTATTCTTTCACTCTCTTTCTCCCCCTCCCGCCTTCCTTGTGTTTCTCCTGACGTTTTTCTCTCCTCTCTTTGTCTTTTTTCTGTTTATTTTTCTTTCTCTCTCCCTCTCACTTGGTCCTCTCACCCTTTTGCTCTTTTTGTACCCGGTTCTCCATCTATGTGCTCTTATTGCCTCTTGTCTTTCTTCTTTATCTGCCTTTTTTATCTTCTCGCTCTCTTTTCTCAATCCTATTGTTCTCCGTGTATGTATCTCGCTCTGTCTCCGTCTCTCTTCTGTCTCTATGGTCTTTACCATTTTAATCTTTTTCGTTCTCCATCCCACTCTCCCTCTCTCTCTCTCTCTCTCTCTCTCTCTCTTCATGAGTTTCTTTATTTGTTTTCCTACTCTCCTCGTTTCTTCCTCGCTTTGCTTTATCTCAAATTATTTTTAGTAGTTTATTTTCATCTTGCCCGTTCTCTCTTCTTTCTTTCTTTTTTTATGAATTCACGTTTTTTTTCAACACACTGAGCCCTCAGTTTTTCGCAACTCGCCATTTCTCTGTATCTCCTCGTATCTTTCGCCAACTCTCGCTCCTCGTGTTTCTTATTCCTCTTCATTTTTCAGTTTTTGTCTTGTGATGAATATTTTTCTTATTCTTCCGTGTGCTGTGCATCTAATAAGCTAAAGTTTCGCTCACAATTAATGTTGTTTCATTTTATAGTAGTATAGTATATATTTTTTTTTGCCGGTGTAGCTTTATTACTGTACGAATACTTCGTGAATAGCTGATTAACATATTTTATAGGAGGAAATGGTCGCTTTTTTAAAACTATATGTATCCCATGCCATTTAGTAACTAATAGACCATACAGTTTATGCTAAAAATGACTCAATTCCATCTATGAATCACATAAAATCTGCGATTGCGTGCTTCCAAAAGGTTACATTGCCCAAAGCTAACAGAGTGTACGTCGAACTTTATTTTCGCACTCTTTTGCCTACCTTGCTTTCTTTTTTTCTCTTTTTGTTTTTTGTTTTTGTTATTTTTTTTTTTTTTTTTTTTTGCAAATTGCAATCGTTATTGCGTAGACACGGTTGGTTCGTGTCCAGTTGCTCCGAAGGATGTAGAATTCATCTCTAAAAATGTATGTACACCACCCATGGGAGTGTGTGCGTGTGTGAACATCGCGGCCGAGAGAAAGAGAGAGGCGTCTTTCCTGCGAATAGCCTATATATATGCCGAAAAGCATAAATAATTCATCGCTAGAAAAAGCCATGGTAATTCGAGGCTCAAAAGTTATTTTTTTCCTTTCGAGAGAGAAAAAATAGCATGGAAGAGATTCCTTATTGAATATGGGAATGGTTCGCTTTGACGGTCTACCATAAATTTGCTTTTTATTAAACTTAGGTTCTTCAACGTTCGCAATGTGTATCCTTTGATGTTTGTTTTGTGACGGCTGGATTTTAATGCTATGAATATTATTTCATTTTTATGCAAAATTATTTTATTATGACCAATATTTTATTAGGAGTAGTCCTGAGTATTTCGGAACCAGGGGTATTTTTAATATTCTTATAAAACGATGAGTGGTCAAACAGTGGGGCCACGCCATTAATAAAACTATCCTTTTCAAATGCTCCATTATACCAGTTTATTTATCCTTAAATTAATTTGTCGAGCCTCGGCCATAACTCTTGGTCCATTATTCCGTTAACAATGTGATGCTGTTAACACGAGCGGAAAAATCGAATGATTTATCTCTTTAAGGATGGCGAATCGTACTTTTTTCAAAAATCGCGTCCTAGAAAATATAATTCGATCGGATGACTAGTATTTTCTATGAAAGACTCCTAATACAATGTGCCATGGCCGGGGCTCCAAGAGAAATCTGACGACGATATTACAATTGACAGCCGAGCGAACGATCGTCATGACTGCGCGCGCGCACACGCGCACACACACACACACACACGCGCGCGCACACATTTACGAAAACACACAAACACAAAACCACGACCATATGGGCCATTTGTAGGTTCGAATTCGCATGCTCGATCGGGTCTTTGCATGCGACTGTGATTGTGTAAGGCTAATAGTGGTGGGCGTACGGGGTTCAGCATCAGATTTTAATGACGATAATTTCGTTTGCATGTGTGTCTGGAAATGGATTTAACGCGAGTGATTTAACAAGTCTTACAAATAAATGGGCGGATCCGACGCATTGATTTTCGAACGCGGCTTTTTCCCTGATTTATAACGGCGAAAACACTGAAATGTGCGAATCCTGTTACGTATTGTGGCAGTGAGAAAATTATTCCCTTCGGATGTAAAGACACTTGTGCTTTTGAGTTCGAATGAAATTATAATGTTTGACCTGGCACAAGCCGTCTGAATTTGAAATATTCATACTCTATTATTTTATTTTATAATAACGACTTGGCAAACTAGAAATAGTTCATTTGAGGCGAATGTTAGTAGCAGTTCTGAGACTTGACTGAGGAAACTAGGCAATCCCAACTAGGTGGAAAGATAATCTGGCCAAACAGTACCCGAGGGATCAAAGTGGAAAAAAGTGAAAAAGGGTCGCACCTATTTATGCACAATTAGCACAATACAAATGTCGGGTTAACCTCAATATTTAAAACCTCTCTTTTTTTTATTCGAAGGATAGTTGCACGAATAAAATCACCATTGTTAGGGACACCCACATACTGGGCTTGGAGTGCAAGATTTCGAGTACCGAGAATGAATTTGCAGAGGGGTTGGGGGTACCTCGAATCCGTCAATTGTGCGGGGCTCACACGCTGGGGAAGGGAAGGGAAGGGAGGGGAAGGAACAAGGAGACTCGGTCTCGGGAAGAGCGGCGAGTTCCTCTGTCGCCCGGGTCGACCTCGTGCGCGGTGTTTTCGGATTCTGCGGTCACGAACAATCCACCACGGTGCCCATTACCGCGATTAGACCCGGGGCCTTTTCTCCTTCCGCAGCCGATTATCATAATGATACGTTTACGGAGGCGGGGGTGGCGGCGAGGGGTGGCGACGGTTTATCGGAGCTTAGTACGATGTTACAGATACCGGGGGCCGCGAATTGCGAGAGAGACGCTGCGCATTCCCACGTCGATATCTCTCCCTTTCTCTTATTCGAGACGAGGAGCTCGGGATCGCTTATGTTGGATGCTGGGGAATTCGATAATCATTGCTCTCTTATTACCTGCGACGTGACGAATAGTTGCACCCCCACCCCCCAAAACCCTACACCCGCGATTCTCCGATTTTTGGCATTTGTCATGACAAATATCGTCCTTTCGAAAACTTATTTCCACTCGTAGATGATTGCATTTTTCGTTTACCTTGTAATTGCTTATACTTTTTATTAACTTTAACGAGATTTTAATTAATTAATAATTAATTCAAGGAGTTTATCTAGTTTCTTAAGGTTTTCAAAAAATCGATTTCAATATTATACTATTTGAAGGACAGTACTGATCCAAAATTTTAGAGGGAGATACTTATGGAATAATGGAACCAAAATCTAGTTTTATAAAATGAAGATGTCTAAATTTTCAATGCGTTACTCTTAAAACTACTTTTTTTTTATAAATATATTTTATGAATATCATTTGAACTTCAACATAAATTATTCATAAAAGTTTAGAACTTTTTTTCACGTACGAACATATAAATTTTTCTTGTTATTTAAAAAAATAAATCTTTTTTTAAACGATGCTGTATTTATTTTTTAATATTTTAAAAGAACTTAAACGATTGTATGTACAATTTCATTTTACAAGTGCAATCATTTTACAATTTTTCTTTTTCAAAGCTCTGCTTCTTAGCGCAGATCGTAGTTGTGAAACAGCACTTTTAAATATAATTTTATATAAAAGTAAACAAAGAGTATTTTAATATTTACTCGAAGCTTTAAAAAATTTACTTTGCTATTTTTTTTTTGCAAGTCTCAAAATGTACTGAAAGATTTATATCCGAGAAACTAGGTAATTTTTCCTTAATTTTTATAGTTAGCCTTTAAACGATAATTTTTTTTATGCAGATTTTACAGTTATAAACTGGAATTCATAAAATTATACAACAGAAACCCGACAGAATTAATCATTTTATTTCATTTTATCAAATTAAGAAGGCAATACATTTTATTTGTTTAACGAACAGTTAAATATTCCATCTCATAAAAAAATAAATAAAAATTGAAAAACATTTTAATTTATTTAGATGTTTAATTAAATTAATTTCAAGAGGTATACTTTGTTTCATTATTACGAAATCAAATAAAGCGACCTTTACAAGTCTCATGTAATAGATATTCATTCTGGCAGAAAGAGTTACGAAGTCGGAATGATTTAGAAAATGAAATTATTTTGCCAATTTATGTAGGATGTTGCGATAAAATTTAAAGTATCTGCTTTCTAGAACAAACTTTCTTATACGCTGAAATATATTTGAGTGTGTACGATGGTTAGACTGAAAAAATTTTTATCTCGACTCGATAAATTTATAATTCAAAAGAAAGTATGCGTGTCAATGAAAAGGAAGAAGAGGAAGGAGGAGGAAAAGATACCGCTATCAAAACTAAATTTAATGCGTATAATTCCGAGGCTTGAACTTGGAAAAAATAAGAAAAATAACTGTCGCCCCGATGAATTTTGCGAGTATCCTTGGTTTTCGCAGTTGCCGTTGGCAGCTACAGAATCACCGAAAAATCGCAAGTCGGCGGATGCGATATTTTTTTCTCGTGGTCGGGAGTAGGAAAGGAGGCGAAGATAACGAGCCGAGGTTTTACGAGTTGGTCCTCGCACTCGAAACTCGTAGGAGAGGATTTTTCTTGATTGCTCTTTTCGAGAATAAAGCAGAAGTCGTTGTGCGTGTCCGACCCCTCCCCCTCCCCCCGCCAACCCTCGCACTGCATGTGTTGGTGTATTGTAATTCGGCATAATTGCTGTTGGTTTTATGCTCATCGCTATTCATTGACTCGCTCATACGTGTACGGCTCTCTCACGAATTTCCGCGCGCATAATTACGCGATTATGACGCGGGGTTGTATCCCTTGTGTTGTATCTTTTTCAGTCGTGTTGTTAACGAAATTATTTATGCTTTCGTGCCTTTGAGCCACTTCCCTACGGCATTACAACCGGAGAAATGGATGCTTTAGAGCCGCGTTTCCTACGATTTGGACTAAATGTTAAAGGCGCGCGAAGAATGGGCTGATACTCGTTAAATAATTATTATTTATTGTCAACCACTTGGGACGTATATGAATAATGGCCTCTTCAAATTTCCATGCCGAAATGCTCTTTGCAAAGTTTTAACTGCAAAATCCAAATGAGCTTTCTTCGATTGAATCACACAACAATTTAAATAATTTAAATCTTTTCCAAAAGAAATTACTCGAAAAACACAATTTTTCTTTTTTTTTTTTTTATTAAATAACCAATGGTAAACTACTATATGAATAATGCATTGTGTTTAATACACCAACGATACTAAAAGTCATCAAATCAATTTTAACACTTGAAAAATCCTAGATTGGTTTAACATGTGTTGTTAAGAAAATGCGCCATGAAAATATAAAATATATCAATAATTTTTAAACAACTACAAAGGTTAATTTACTTTCATAAAAGCTAACGCAATATTCACAAGAAAATGTTTCAATTAAAAAAATTGAATTCATTAGTTAAAAACATTTTTTGATTCTAATAATTTTCAATTGATCTCCTTTGTTATGCTTAAATCGAATTGTCACGAATCGTATACTGTGAAAATGTAACGTATGCATTCTCTCTTGAAATAACTCAACACAACATTGATGATAATTATAATTTCTCATCCATTCTATTTATGCAAATCGACATTAGCATTTTTTTATTGAAAATATTTATTTATAACATGTTGTAAAATAAATAAATAAATAAATAAATAAATTATATAATATCACAAAATTTCCATTATATCACTTATGGAAATATGAACCCTACTTAAATAAATCTAATATGCAAATGCAATTGGTTTTCTAAACAAATATATTATTATGGGTGTGTTCCATTATTATTACAACTATTACGTAACCCATTCAGAATTAGATCATTTAAACACCTCGTCATTCCTTTGCATGCAGAAAAGTGTAATTTTATCGTAAAAATATCTTTAACGGTATAATAAATTTTTTTACGAAATTAACAATAGTTATTATCACGTCACAATTCTCGTATAACGGAAACATTAATTTTAAAAAGTATTCCAATATTGTTGGAATTACTATCATCATTGCGAAAGTGTCCCTACTTAAATCAACCGTATTAAAGTGTGCTCTAATGTCGGTATTCCAAAAAAAAAAAAAAAAAAAAAAAAAAAAAAAACAAAAGAACAAAAAAAACAATAATCTGTTACTTTATTTAAAAAATCTCTTGAACGTTATCTTTAACTATATTTGAAAAAGTGAAATGAGAGTTCAATAGTTGTTTTAATTACAGTTTATTGTTCACGTGTCTGAAATTGATGTAACCACTTAAAAATTCTACTCCAAATGAATTCCAAACTGCACAAATCCTCTCTGTAATTAAAATGCAATTCCAACTCTAGTTCACAAGCTTTTTTTCAAGCTGGTCAGCATTGGTCAGGGCGAATCTCCCCGGGGCGTCGTCAACTCCCATCAGCAGAGTTCAACCGATGCCCGGATTGGCGTGAGAACGAGTCGGCGGAGACACAACGGAAAAGCCCGCGAATTTCCTCGTCGGAAAACGTGAGAGAAAATGAGGGCCCCGGTGTCACTTTTCGCGCTTACGTGATCCCCGGGTGGGGGGGGGGAGGCGCCAGGGCGAAGTGAAAGTCACCGGGGGGAAGCCGGAGGTACGCAGGGGTCTCCGATGAAATGGGAGCGGAGGAGGTCACCGACACGCATGGACGTCGTTTCCGCGTTCATAACTACGGGCTTTTTAATTGAGAGCCCGCGAAATTAAATCGATTGCCCATTATAATTTATCGCTCCGTCTCCCTCCGGGCATTATCGAGGATCTCGAGCCCGGAATTAATAATTGTGTCGCATGGAAAACTGTAGCGGGCTTTGTATTCAATTAGAGAGTCAGGGTGGATTAAGAAATTTAGTATTAGTAACTTATTAGCCTGAGTAGTCATTAGTAGTCTGCGGGCGATTTCTCCAATTATAATTGATTCTTGTCCCGATCTCCAGATCCCCGTGCTGCGGCGTTAAATTATCTTTCTCCAGAATTTTCTGCATTTTTACATGGATTATCAGCGTTATATAGTTAAGCCAGCTCCATTTACGTGTTCGCAGTCGGCTTGCCTCAAAAGTGTATTAAACGGCAAAATATGCAATTACTGCTTGTGGATTTTACGTACTTTAAACAATGGAAACTTTCAAATGGGCCTTTTAATAAGCATTATTATCCTTTTAGTATTATGGTGTGCGAAATCCTACTGTATTAATGATCTGTCACGTTCCTCGAACAGATAACCAAATAAGATTACGAGCGTTTTGATTTTACTACAAACAATTACATCGTCTAATGGAGCAATTTTATTAAAATATAATGAGACCGACCAAAAGTACTTTTCACTTTCATTCTTAACAAAAATACATTACTACTATAAAACGACATACTAATAATTAATTGCTTTGTTTTTTATATCGATTTCTTTGTTGAAAACTTAATGACAGCATTAACTATCTATTATGAGTTCGATATACAATTCAATATTTAAAATTAATAAGCATTCGACTTCATTATTTAAAAAACTCCACGTCATCCGTATTAATATGATTGATTGAATTCACTGTATCAATATGTAATTAAACTCATAATTATTGTAAAAGTTTTTATTGTTTGATTACATTTAAGTTTGTGTTAAAAAAACACATTCGGTATAACTGGATTAAATTTAAAATTCAAATGATTTTGTTATAAAAAATTAATAAATATTATATTTCAAACTGTACATTTACAAGTTGAATATGTAAATTGGCTGAAAAATATTCGAGCACTTTTGCTAATTTGCGGTTTGAGTTTAATTCTTCGTATTTCATGATTTTAAAAGTAATAATAGTTTAACATTAGTAAGTAGCACTTAATTTAAGTTGTCAATTTTTTGTAAAAAGTATCACCTTATTGATTTAATTTATAAAAATCCATAAATATCAAAATTTTTACTGCAAAAACCAATATTTTTAAATAAAGTTTTTAAATTTCAATTGAATTTTAATTGTAAATTATAAATTTTGCTAATAACAAATTTAAAATTTTATTTTTATTTAAATGAAATATTACTGATTCATTTTTCTATGTCCTTGATTTAAAATTAATACGAACTGTTTCAACATCTTGACTATCGATGCATTTATTTTAATAAGTGGTATATAGTATAAACTTCATTTCAGAGTTAATGTGTTTCTATTTCATTGAAAAATGAGTACGCAATCATGTATTAAGTTTGTAATATATATTTAAAATTTAATAATATTCGTCACTGGTAAATTTTTCAAAATAATAAATAATTACATAACTTATCCTTAAAATCTAACTATATTCCAAAATAAGGTGGTTTTACTTCAATTTGCTGTATAAAATTAGGTAAAGAATGACTCTTGTTTTCTAAACCACAGAAAAAAATTTAAATTGAACAAGTATTTTGTGAGGGGGGAGAGAGAGGATTATAAAATACATTAAAATAAAATTTTTGCTTAAAGAAAGAATAAGAATATTAATCTGAAAATATATGAGCTTTATTATCAACAATATCTTACGAAAGATTTATAGCTTAAGCTTTGACAATCTTATGTTTTGTAATATGAAAAAATTAAACATAACTAATTGTAAATAATAAAAAAATTTATGCATTATAAAATCATATATTTTAAGTATCAAGATAATAAAATTTGAATGATTTACAATTAATGATGATAGTAAATTTGAATGTCAGACAGGTAGAAATAGCTCAGTCGATGATAATAAACAAGGTATACTAAATTTAAAAAAATTTTCTTTAAATTTAATCATAAAATCGAGTACCGAGGAACATCCATTTTTGAAAGGAACATAAAATTTGTTATTTAATGTGATAATTAGCTTATCCTCAAGCTTACATAGTTTCATAAATGATGTATTTGTTGTTGATAATGTTGTGGTATTAAATATGCCTGTTGTCTAAAGGAAATTGTGGTAAGGATAATTTTAACGTCTCGAATGTGTTTGTCCGAAAACGTCTGAGGCTGATAATAAAATCCGAAGATTACGTTAACAAGTCAGGCGTAAATTGTAATACCCTCGCATATTTCTTCAATAAATGTAATTTATTTCAATAATATTGCATTGATATTCATTATATAGTTTGTCTAAATTTTCTCTCGATTGAACGATACAAATCAAGTTTAAGAATTCGAGTTTGCTGGTAGTTTACCGGTAAAAGTAGTTGAGATAAGTCTTGGACTACACATGGAACATAAACAGAAAGTGCAACATTTATTTTGGAAATTGAGGTTGCTTATTTCAAAGGCCAAAATAGCAGCACTACAAGCACCTTCGAGAACTATTTACCGAGTCAGCCTACGTACGAATGTTGACGTTGATGTGTTGACGTAATCTTGAGGGCTTTGAGCGATAGCGTTGACCTTTGACTCTTTTAGCGCCTACGCGAGGGGAATAACTCGTACTTTGGCTACCTTGATTTATTTTTCAAGGTTCGGGACATTGTTTCTCGTTGAAAAATTTACCGCCTTCTTATTATGAAAATTTGCGCTTTCAATGGTTCGGTATTTTTCACAACAAAGCATTTTTAAAATTGGCAATTTAATCTTGTGCAATATTTATTCTCAATTTTCTACACTTCTTATTATATTGCGTAAATATCATACACAAAACATAAAAGATTTAATAAAATATCAGAATGGTATTCAAAGTGAAAAACAGAATTTGATGTAAAAATCTTGCGCAACATTTCGAGTCCACTTCAACGAATGGATTCTTTTCAGTGTACGTGATTTAAATATTTTACATATCGCATTGCAGGAATCAATTTTTTGATTCGCTTCAATGCAAACTCGAGGATATGTTAATTTATCAATCAAGTTCTATTCACTAGAAAATGTCACACCATTGAATGTTTGCCATGGGCCAATCACTTTTTCCCTTCCCAACCAACTTTTTTTTTTAAAAACGTACAAGAGCACTTGGTGCTTTAGGTAGCACGTGTCAGTTTTTCTGACTTTTTGATCTCTCTAGTACATTGTACATATTTGTCTTTTAAATTCACGATCCCGCATGCTCGATATGTTTGGAAGCTGATTTCGTTGGCTCAGATCGAACCATCTCCTTGTTTTGTCCCACGAGACAAAGAAAGCTTCTCATGCGTGCGATAAAAGCCATGGATTTTAAATAAATTTATTCATTTTCTGTACAAGTGCCTACACCATGATTGACTCCATTTTATATTTATGACCTCGAAAGAGTATTGCGATACTAGACTATTAAATACATTGCAATATAATGTAAATAAAGTAAAAGGTTAACTTACATAAAAATATACGATAAATTTTTATACACACAGTCAAGGAAGATTTCAACGAAATCATGCTAAAATCACCCTGCATACTCCATGTTATATATATATATATATTGCAAGCTGTGAGTTAATGTTAATTTATTTGAAGAGATTCATGACATTGTTGGCAGCAGTAATAATTTATTATTATGAAAATTGTAATAAATCTTTATTAGAAAATGATCTCGTGTTTTTATTGGATTGGGGGATGCAGCGTGCATTTTAAATGATTTTAATTTAAAGATCTCGACTCTATTTATCAATAATTAATTAATATTATAATAATAATAGTAATAATACAAGAGTCTTTTCAATTTTCGCTCTGCAAAAGGGCCTTTGTATTAAATAAAATTGGCAATTAATTGGACGATTCATTTATAGGAAGAAATACACATATTGACAGTGATGAAGTACAATACATTCAGTTGACTATATCGAATGAATTGACAGAATTTATTTCTCAATGAGCATAATATCATATTCATAAAATATTTTAATAGTTTCGAAACAACATTTACACTGTAGCGCAACTACAAAAATGTAAATGTAAAACACACACTGTGTACATTCGAACGAACAACCTAATCCAACTTTGTAACTATATTTAAGCGCCAAAAATAACATACGCAAATAGCTAACAGTGTTTTATCAATATTTCAGGTAAGTACAAGACTCCTTTCGGACAACATTCAATAGGTGCCGTGCGCACATCTCCGGCCGAAGGTCAAAGATCAAGTACACATTTTCTCATCTCTCTTCCCGTTCCCTCTCGCCCCGGGGTTTCGCGTAGGTACTTAGCGCGGGATGCAATTGCGCCGAGAACACGCGACCTCTCCTCGTTAACATCGTCATCCCGATTTTCCGATTCTCAATTGGGTTTTTTTCTTTGCGCTTTAAATTATGAAAATTGCCGGAGCTTGCGATCGTTGTACGAAAGGATCGTTGAACGAAAGAAAATTGAACGGCAACGTCAACGCAAAAACGAGTGTCTGGAGTTGAATTAGAATTTGGTAGCTCGCCAACTTCTCCAACATTGCATTTGTTTATAAAATGGAATTCCGTTTGTTCCTATCGTCTTAAAAAAAAAGCATCACAACGGACACTTGTACTTCCTCGTCGGCTTGTGGTGTTTGTCGATAAGCGGATTTCCGGTTGTTACACGCGTCCAGACCCAAGCGAGCCCATGTCACGTCTGTATACATTATACATGTATGCGTATGTGTTCCCCGCTGTGAATATATTCTTGAAGAAGTCGTTATAGCTCCATCTTGGAAACGGTACTTGTTATGAACGTTAACACATGACGCGTACTCGAAATTGTCTCAACGAACAAGATGTTAAAGTCGTATAAAGTTTCTTCTCGCTCTTTATTTTTACACGAATAAAATAAATTATTTCCAAAATTGCTCGGAAACATGTTTAATATCCGCGCGAATGTAAAATTTTGATAATTTTAAATTACGATCCTGGCGAAATGCGGGGGATTTAAGAGAGTTAACTCGGCGAGTCGAATTGCAATTACGAACTTTTATAATTCTGTCATCGAAAAACTTTTTAAAACTGATCCATGATTTTCGTAAGTAATTTACGAGCGAAAATAATAAAAAGCAAATAAAATAAAAAGTGTACCGTTAACAACTTTAGCATTTTTTCAGTCAAAATCATGTCTATTAAATTAACAAAGTAATGCTCGGCGATTTCGACTCGAACAATGTATCCTCGTAATTTATTTAATAGTCGAGTGCCCGTCCCCGACGTTATAAACAAGTGACAATTGTTTACCTTTGAAGCGTATAATTGCGCCTCGAAGGCTTTACCTGTCGCCAAATAATTATTGACTTACAAGTGTGAATCGATTAAAAGTTTATCTCGTGACACGTACGTATACATCAACCCGCGTCCACCCCCCCCCCCTTTTGCAATTAAACGAAACAAGAGCACGACGAGAGATTCGCTGCACCGAGTGATCAAAGATATTCTTTCGACTCTGCAATTCCAAGGGAATGCATCCACATTTGTCAGAGCCGGAAAGTTGTTGCGAAAATGTCGCTCACGCGCAAAAATAATCGAAGGAAATCAAAGCCGCGCGCGGTCATTAACGCAATACTTAAGGATCTCGGGATAAAATCTTAATAATTGCAAGATTACCGGACCAAAGCTATGGACGTATGTCATGGCAGCCGTGACAAAATAATTCGAGACCCCGTGTTTCTTCCTGCTTTTTATTATCATTCTCGATTGCTCATTCAATTGCGATATATGTATGTATTTATTATTATTCGAGTTTTTGGGCTCATTGCCGGGATACTTGCACTTAAATCCCTGTCGGAGATTAAAACATGGAGTTTCGTGTTAATTGGTCCGACTTTTTTTTTTTGCTCATTTAACCCCTTCCCCCCTAATTACACTAGATTAGTAATCGGCCCTCGACTCTGACTCTCACCTTAACTTTACCATAAACGCAAGCGACGAACTTTTTAAATTGTAAAAAATGTTTATTTATTTAATGAATTATCGTGTTTTTAGCTTGGCTCGAGAGAACTTTTATAAATTTGCGAGTTTTTTTTGTTTTTTTGCTTTAATTTAACTTGAACGGTTCATTTTTAATGCAAATCAAGTCTTATAAAAAAAAAAATTTTTATTTATAAATTTTTAATAATCTTGTTTTCACTTGAAATTTATTTTTGTCATAATCTCGGTACAAGGTAAAAAATAGTATTAAATTAAGGCGACCAAAGCACTAAAATGCAGTATCAGTGCGAATAAAAATCGCTTTACCGGTGACCAACTAATCGTAAAAGCAAAAATCCAGTTAATTGTGGGTTATGAAGGCACACTTTAATAATAAAAAAAGCGACGTTGGCCGAAGGTAAAAAATGAACTGTAAATAACGTTATAAAGAGTATTTTGTTTCTTTATTTGTATCTAATTAAGTACTTAATTTAGAAACGACAGACACGACTCTGATAGTCAGCGATTTAATTAAGCCGAGTGTTGTGTCGAGGCTTTTTTCCAGAGGACGACGAGGACATTGTGTGAGGACGTTGTCATCGAACTCGTTGGTCAGTGCTAAAGGTCCATCACAATGTGTGCATTAGCATAATAACGAATTCCGAATCGATAGAAGTATCAATTATCATAAATTAAATGGTCCTTTAAATGAAAGCCCCGGTATTAGCAGTTAAATCGATCCATAGAAAAGTCCAGGAAGCGATAGGAGATCGTGAGATCGTCGGGCACTCGTTCGCGGCTGCGGCAACACTCGCGTCCTCGTCCAAATTTACCCGGGAATGCAAAAAGTGCCCTGGGTCCCTCGTTCCCGGAGAGGGAAGTACCGTACGAGAAAATCTCGATCCCACTACTGGGCGCGCCGTCGTAAACAAATCCGCGCAAAAACCCGAGGCTTCATTAAAAACACCTAGCCGGCTCTTCCCCGGGGAAAAAACCCGAGACCCGATGTTCCAGGTAAACCCGCGGCACCTCCTTGTCTCGCTGCAAAAAGCGCTTTCTTAGCGGACCCACGCGAGACGCCTGTAAATTGACTTTCCCCCGATAAACCCTTGCGTATCGCCACAAGGAGTCCCAGAACACGCGTCCAGCCGTCCCCGGGGCGAAAAAACCGTATCGTGTCCGACTCCCCGATGATCAGCCCGAGTTTCGAAGGTCTTGGAAGGATTCGCACGCACTCGTGAGACTTTTAACGAGTTCTAGCCTAGACGCGGACGCGGTCGGGGGGCGGGGGACGGGGAAAGGGGTGAAACGGGGGGGGAAGGTAAGAGGGAGGAAACTAAGCTCCCCGGGTAAGATGAAGCCGTAGGCCGACTGTCAGACACTGCTGCGGGTCTCAATTAATGGCCCGACGACACCTCCCAGCCATCTTTCGCAAATATAAACGTGGATTATTGAGAATTGTCGAATTTATTCCGAACGCATCCTCCGGCGGCATTTCTTGCCGGAGAACCGAGTCGAAGTCGTCCCTCCGGCTAATTTCACGGTGGAAACAATAAAACTCGTCGTACTCCGCGAGGACTCGCAGCCGCGTCCGTCGATAAATCCCGAGGAAAAAACCCGTCCATCTGCCTATGCTAATGACATATCAATCAGGATTTTTCATCCCGCGGAGTAGCCTTCGACGGGGGCAAAAACTCCTGGAGTTCGCGAGCAGACTGCGAGTCGCGCGACTGGAAAAACCCGAGTCGCCCCACCCCCCCTCCTCCTCCTCCCGTCCGTGTGCGTGCAGCCGAGCGCGAGGGAATTGCGGCGGTGGGGCGGCATTTTTCCACGAGCCGCATTTTCTTTGGCTCCCTCTCTCTCGAGAATTACAATGGCTTTCCATTTTTAATTTGTTTTCCCTGCGTATGTAAGTCGCGGATTCTTGTCGCGTCGACGCATCCTTCATGGCGATCGGACCTTTTTATAGGCATCTCTTAAGGACTGTGTGGGATTTTAAGCGATAATAATAATTCAGTGCTCGTTGATTTGGACTTTGTTTAATAGGCGAAACCATTGCCGGAGTCGTAAAGCATTTAATAATATAAACTGTTGGCAACTTTTTCCTTCGACGACAACTTCACACAACTCATTGAGTAACTCGAGTATTCTTCTTTGTAATATTGAAAGAAGTGCGGTTAAATTTGGATGCACATGGAAGCAAATTAATTTTTCAAGTATTTCTTATTGTGCTTGGCTCTTAAATCCGTCAATTTAACCGCGAGTTAGCAAAAATTCTCTATCGATTTTTTAAGAATTTGATAGTCTGTGTATGGTACATCATTAGGTTCAAGATAAAAAATTCCTACAGCTTTGCCAGGATAGCTATTTTTAACACCTGAGAACTATTAAAATTTTATAAATATATAAAATACGATACAACTGAAGATTGACAAACTTGTTGAAAATTCTTAACACTGCATTAAATTATTCGGAAACAAAACGGCGAAAAAATTTTTTTTTCACGCGCGACGCGGAATTCATTGTAAGCTCTTCAAATGAGGAGTTTTCTGGCGAATTTTCAAAACGGATAATGTCGTAAAAGATTCATCATGAGTGAAGCATCGAGAAAGGCTCGTTCACTTTTACGACACAAACCATCATATTGTGTAGGTTCTTTCATACTTTGTAACGGGCCGACTTATGCCTCGAGTATACATTATTTACAAAAAGTATAAGCGGGTGTTTAATTAGGGTATTTAATTATTTTGGAATGTGTCGCCGGAATAAAATCTACGCCGAAACACCCTGAAATAATAAAAATCATGTGTCGCTTTGTGGATGGAGGATCCTGGAACTTTTTTTTGTCCGCACCGCCGCTCACAATTTGGAGAGTGCGATTAGAGGGAAGTACTTTATTTGCTTTTCAAATGACGCAAAGCGAATGAAATTTTGGCGATTCTTCTCCAATTGTTATTTACGGAGTTAAATTTAATAGATACTTTGTTACAATTTATGAAAATTACTTTGCAAACATAAATATACCCTCGACAATGTTTTTGAATTACGTTGGCGGTCTTTAGTTTTAATTTGTGGACGTTTTGCAAACATCTCGCAGTTGCAAATTACGCAAGAGCACTAAAGCGCGCTAATGAACATTATTTTGTAGAAAGCCAGAGGATAAAGGCATAAATCTCGAAACGAAAACATTAATAAATAAGCTATTCGAATAGGATAAGGAAGGCTGTAATTAACTCAACACTGGATGCACCGATGGTATCTCCATCGATGATTGGCGGAAAAGCCGCAGATTAAAATCTCGACTCGGTCACCCACTTCACTGTCAGGGCCCAAAAAACAATCAGTCATACTGCTGAAAACGCAACGAGAGAATTTCCTCGGACCCTTCAACCGCTTATCGCTTCTCTGCCTCAGAGAGTCCTTGGAGGAAAGGGAAAGCGACTCACCCGGACAATCACGTGTCAAATCTAGGTTCGGCCTTGAGTTAAGATCACTTAACGCACCGACAGCCGCTCAAAGGGGACCGCCGTCCCTGCAGATGCTGCAGCACTTGGATCTCGGGCAGTTAAAAAGCCCTGAGGACTTTGGCTCCGGATTTTGACGGCAGCCTAATAGACGTGGACTTTGTTTCAGTTCGCACTTTTCCATTACTCACGAGGCTGCTATTGAGATGCATAAATCGATCGGCGCTTTATCGTTTCGTAAATTTTCTCCAGACAATTACAGAAGGCTGAATGTTTACTTTCGCGCTCTACATCCACTGTTTAATCGTTTCATCATTATAATTCATTGTATACCAGTGACTGATTTTGTGGCATTGCATGCACGCGTGAAAATGAATATAAAACTGCAGATAATAACAAAAAAGAAAAAAAAGATAGAGTTAAGCTTTTTATTTAATCGAATGAAATAGATAAGTTAATTTGACAAAACCTTTGAAAAGATATTGATTAATATTGGCAATCTTTCTTTTAAAAATATGCAGAGTATAAAATGATAAAATGGTAATTTATTTAAAGTTGATTATTTGATTTAGAAAAGCAACCGACTCTAGTTTTCCTTTCCATTTTCTACTATGACTTTTGACTGCTTACATTAAATTACAAAACACTTTGAATAAAATTGATCGACTTTGTAAAATTGATTCGAATGAGTGATTATCCAAACAGTGTCCAGTATTTATGCGAATTCAAATGTAAATTCATATTAAAATTCAAAATGTTCCCACAAATAATGCTTAAATTGCCTTCCTCATAAAATAATTCGCCGGTTTAAAGCGCAAGCGTATATTAAATCAAACACGTACAAGTCAATAAAATTGAAGTTACCAATAAACGAGCTGTTTATTTAATTTAATGCACTTGTATTTTCCGGTTACAAACTTAAGAGCAGAGTACAAGGTGTAACTTGACGAGCAAAAAAGATGAAACGTGGCCTCGGGGTTAGAGCTCGCAAGTAGCCGTAGCTTTGTTATTTTTGCCGCTAGATTTTCCCGTGGCACCGAGTGAATCTACAAAAAGCCACATCCGCGCGCATTTGTCAATGAATGAATCAAGTCAGGACTTGTGAGTCAGACTCACGTGGTGAATGGAATGAAGTGAATGGGACTAGTAAAAAGATCGAGGAACGGAACGCAGTTCGTGTTGGTTAAAATAAATGCGAGTTCAGCGCTTGTAGCTGATTGATTTTTGCGTTTGCTCCTTTAAAAATAAATGCCATTTCTTTAAATTCGGTTCCCTTTAGTCCGCGTCATTTATCATTCCTCGAGGCAACAATGCCAATCAACAATCCATTGAAAGCTCCAGTTGTTGAGCTGCAGACATTACGCCGAGGTTTTTTGATAATTTGCAATCGCAAAATGTTATAAATAACAAGAAAACAGTGCACTTAAGAGGAAAACGCGAGCCCCTAAAATTACAACTACGTATAATAATCGAAATTTAAATCCGAAATAATACGGGTTTTCTCGTAAAACCTTTAGTTACCCGGAATGATTTAAACTCTGCATTAATCACTTCGCTTGAAACTGCATAATTCTAAAAGTGCTATTCTAGCGAAAGAAAATCGCGGGCAAAGATAATTTCCCGGGCAGTAAAATCCAAACGACAAGATAAAAAATCGCTCGATTGATAAAGCTCGCGGGTCCTCGGAGCTTTATCTGCTCGAGTGGGCCCAAAGGTGGAAAGATTTTCGTTGAATCGTTGAAACCAGGCCTAAAGCGCGAAGAAGGCGGCCTTCCCCTTCCCCTTCCCCCGCCCCGCCCCAACTAATTCCACTGCCGAGTGCACGAAATGGGAAAAACAACTTTCCCACCCCATGGAGGATGTTTGGGGTCTGCGTTTCCCATCCGAAACGTGATCGTGATCGTGATCGTCGCCACCGGGCACCGACGCAAATATTTAATTCCGCACGTAGCGCCGCGGTTTTAGTGCAAAATCCTCGGGGCGCACCGGGGAAATGTTAATGGAAAAGTCCGAGGGAAAAGATCGAGTGCGTGTTTGCGTGGAAAACAAATTACGCTAAACGCTTTTTAAGAAACGCAATTTGTGCCGCGCCGCTGTAATTTGGAACTCGCACAAGAATTATATCGATCGTAACTCGGGCTCCAATTTCTTTAAATCTCCCGTTTTTCATATTATACTTTCGAGCCAACCCAATACAGTTGTAATAAGTGTGCAATTTCGCTTTATCCCGCACTCAAACAAATATCAAAGCTTCCATTCATCATTTGGTCTCGGAAAGTTACCACAAGCACAGTATTTCATTTTCCATTAATTCTATTTCAACTTGCGATAAAAATCAATGGGAAATGCTGTTTATATTAGAGAAGCGTAAAACACTCGTAAAAGCGTTATAAAGCTGTCAAAAGCCAACATTTGTTTATGATATTTCATGAATTAAAAAGAAAAAAAAAAAATTTTAAATCATTATGCTTGGCTGTAGCTTTTCCGTCTTATGACACATTGTGCGGTAGGTCATCCGACCAAACAGAACCCGTGATTAGATGGTTGAATATTAAAATGGTTTTTTAAGTAGGATAATGTGGTTGTGAATCCTAAATTACGAAGAGCAGGAAAAAAGACATTTGTGTGTCAATAGGTTTATGAAGTTTCGAGAAAATAATAACTGTTCGAAGTACATTCATTTGTTAATTTATCGGTAAATAATAACTTATTGAAAGTGAATGCTATTATGGATTTTATTATGTGTCTTGACGTTACGAAACTTGGAATATTTCCCGACGTACTCGCATTTGTCTAGTTGCAAAATAAAGGAGAACAAAATAAGTAGAAGCTGTGATATACAAGTATGGACAATCAATCAAAGTTTCAAATGAAAAATAGAAATATTTCCAGGAGTGTTTTTAATTCTTTGCACCATTTAAGACTTTTAAGCACGCACAGGCGGTTGAAAGAAAAGCCGAAAAGTAATTCAGTAATAGTGCGAAATTAAATAATAATTTATTGCTCATTATTGGAGGTATTAATCTCTTAAAGCCCGCTAAAAATAGCTACACATCTCACCGACCGTGTATGTTTTAACGCAGGAAAAAAGGTTTTTCTCGCCTCAAGATTAAATTTAGTTGATACAAGGAAATATTGTATAATTTAAAGTGATTTCCCAGGGCGATGATAGCATCTATCACTTGATCAAAAGAGCGCCTTTATTTATTTATTTATTTATTTATTTTTGTAACGGTTAGCGAACAAAATTGTTGAGCCAATTGACAGTTCCTTATTTGCAAATCCGAAAGATAAAGCAGCTACGATCCAATAGTTGGCTCGCGATTTTTTTGCACTGCGCCCCCTCCTCCCCCTCGCATTATTTCGCCGAAGAAGCGGCTCGTCCTTATCTAGACTCTGGCTAACTAACGGTGAACTCGCTTTAGCGATTTTTAATCACGGCGATGCGGTTAATCTGGTGCGTCTCCCCGCGCGGACGGGTGATTTACATCGCGATTGGCGCGTGCGAGCGCATAATCGATTCGCGGTCGCGCGCGCGCACGCGCACGGGGTTCGTTAAACGGCGTTGCACCTATGATTGATTAAATACTTTTAGACCGAGCAGGAATTTCGTTTCCGTGGCGGTGGTTGTTAGCGCGCTCGAAACGTGACTCGGAACGAGGAAATGGTTGAAAAATCCGGGGGAAAATTGCGTTTAGCTGCGGTTCAGTTAAAGAGAGCTGCTTTATTCAAAGGTCCGGGCATTCCGCACTTGCGAAAATATTTTCCTCGATCGTGATACGATTTATTCGATTCCCTCTTGGTAGTCTAGTTTACATACTTGCGCTATTTTACCTTTTAAGCATATTTCACTTTGGTAATCTTTGCATATTCCAGGCACATTTTTCTCTCCTCTTTCGACATTTGAACCATCCGCCACCTCTACATTATAATGCTTACCGGTAAATTACACTTTTTTACACACTGTATAAAAAGTACGTTTATTGAATATCGTATATATATATATCGTATATATATATATCCAGACTCGTTAATTTTCCACGCAATAATTATTTTTTAACTCGATTGGCAATCCCGTAAACAAAATTACTAAAAGTGCGCATAATACGTGCATGAAAATTAAAGTCACACGCATAAAAATAATTTTCCCTTATCGGGCGGAAATATTTTAAAATTTATTTACTCAGCGTATTAATTTGTTACACTACACTAAACACTTCGATTTATTATAAAACCAGTTTCCAGAGCTAGCGCTATGATTAAGTACGCCATTTTGGTATATTAATGTCTTTATTAAGTTTTATATCGAGAGGCTTTCCATGCGGGCATTTCCGCCAAAAATGAGCAAATTACTCGCGAGCCCCGCAAATCCCGGGACAAAAAATAATTACGAGCGTGAATCAGCTCCCGATATTAACGAAGGGCATTAAGCCCGAGATCTGAATTGATCCGGCCTCTCCTCCTCTCTCATCGAGTTTCGTTAATTATCCCTCTTAAAGGCAGGCGCGATCCCTCGGGGAGTGCCACAACGGCCGATCGAACGGGAGGGAAACAAGTGTTTGAAAAAGGCGAGAGGAAAATGGACAGGTGGAATTAAAGTAGCCGTAATTTCTCGCGCAACAGCCATTCCGAGCCCGTACTTTTCGCAAATTAAGAAATTAAACTTTCGCTCACTCACTCTCTCTCTCGATTTTTCGCGCGCCTGCTCCTTCGTGTGTCAATAACTTTTCGAGGATCGTCAGATTTTTTATGCAGATCATACAGTGTGCGTAACGGAAACTGGCAATTCAGCTCGAGAGGCATAAAAGTAACGAGGCTTCGGCGTCAAATGACACTTTAAGCGGCTCGCGTTTAATTGAGATTTAATTTCTCAATCCGGCAAAATCCGTAATAACGCAGCTTTTCATTTCGTGTCACTCGGTCTTAATTAGGAAAACCTTCATCTCAAACGACTTTGAGGAGGCAGAGAAAAATAGAATAGACGTGGCACCCAAACGAACGCGATAGCGATCTGTGACTTGGCGATTTTCCGACGCATTTCTTGCATTCCCAAGGATTTAGCCATTAAACTTCATTTCCCCCCCCCCAAACCACCCACCCAACCCCTCTCTTTTTCTCTCTTTCTCACGCACTGCTCATTAATATTGAAATAGCCGCGGCAACATTTTCGTGTTGCAACGGCTTTGGCTGCGATTCTTTGATAAAAAAAATTTTTTTTTTGTAGCAAGCGCTACGCACAACCGTTAAAAGTGTAACATTGAAAATTTTCCAGTCCCTCCCTAAAAATGGACGTGATCGCATGTAAATTACGCTCGCGAGGAACAACATCTCATATGACCAAACAACTACGAACTTTGTTGTACTCGTAAGAAATGCTTTTTCTCGGGAAATAAATTCAGGAAAAGCGAAAGATAAGATTAAAAATTTGCGTCTTATTCGACTCGCTTGCTTATGTACCAACATAACATATTTTATCGAATAAATAAACAATAGTCAACAATTGCATATGTATGATTGCACTGATTTTAATAGTAATAATAGTTCCAGGGCAACGGATTTATATTTAATCTCGTTGACTTTTTATCGCTTCCCTCAATCCTCACAGGAAAAACAAAGAAAAATCTCACGAGATGTATTTATAACTTGAAAAGGGTGCAAAAATGTCTCTAAAACGCCTGTGACAGCCATAATTTTAAGAAAAACACGTCTTTGATGCATAACATCTGCGTAGAATTTGTTTTCGCCAATGCAGAATCTCTGTATATTTTAATTTGCATCTGCGATCCAGCTGCTTTATCTTCTATCTACAATATGTCGCTTCGAAAACGATTTTTGCGGTTGATACAGGACTCGCATGATGATGTCTGAAAAGAAAAGTAGCTAGACTGATAACTGTTTTGTAATTCCAGTCGCGCATAATTTTATTACTTCATAAAATCCAAGCGATAACCAGTTGGAACGTTTTTCATTCAAAAATAAATATTAAATCTAACCAAAGAGCACATAGAAAATTATAATACTTACAGGAATTAGATTTAAGCTTCGCTTTTTTAACAAACACTTTGCATATTTAAGTTTATAAAACACTAAGCTACAGTAAAGATTGTTTATTTTCTAATCATTATGGGTGCGCATACTTTTAATGCCTTAATCTCTTTAATCATTACATTTTTAGTTGTAACAAAGCAACAATATTATTTAAAAGTTTATTATTTAAAGAACAAATGATAGAGACGCGTGGAAATACATAAATATGTATGCTTTAATATATAATGATAACATATTAATGAAATGGACGCAGAGTCAATTGTCTTGTCTGATGTTTTAAATTGCTTTATTTTGTCTTTTTGTCGCTTCGTACGATTCCTCGAATTACTTAAAATGAAGCATTGCTCTGAAATTCCATATTCAGTGGTGTTTTATTAATTAACACGATGTATCGCAGTAGACGATGATCGTACGACAACATGACGACAATTGCTTATTCAAAATGACTATGTATTAATAGAAAACAAACCGTTACGGACTGAATTTTATCAAGTCAACTCGACTATCGCGAAATTACATCGGAGATTCTTGATACACTTTATCAAAATAATTTCTAGTTGTTTGTATCTTAACTTCTGAATTAAAACATATCTCTTGCATATTTGCAGACAATGACTTTGGATGAAGTTATTCTGTCCTGTATATGGCAACATATTGTCTTATCATGTACCAGGAAGAGTATCTTGTCGTTTTGTCTTCTGTATTTTTCCTCGAATATTTTATACTGAAGATGTTGAGGACAATGTTTTCATTACAAGAATATTTACTTTTGATTTTTCTACCCTTTGAATAAATTTCTCTACGTTCCTTGGAGTGGATTTCACATTTCAATAACGCTCAGCAAAAACATTCTTAAACAAACATTCCACTCTAGTGCCTGTCCAATGATAACTTAACCAAAAAAAGTTTATTTTATAAGTTTATAAATTAACATGATTTGTCATAAAAATATTGAATTTAAAATTCATATTTCTTCTAGTTGTTAAACTTGTTTTCATTTAGCATTAAATACTTGCATATAATTTGATATACAGAAATCAGTAATAAAATTAGATAAATTTAATAAAAATGTATAAAAAATTTATGATCGTATCACCTTTAAAATACAGAAAAAATTAAATTAAAATGACAACCCATTTATTTTATTGCTTTGATGTAAACACGTCAAGTGACATCAGCATATCTCTGAGATGCAAAAATAAACTTTTTTTTTTTTTTTTTGTTTTACGAAAATCTTTCCCACAAGTAGCGGTAATTTTTGTTTAATTTAACAAAATTTGTTCAAATCTTATTAGAATATTATATGGAAAATTAGATATTATTAATTATTTAAAAATTGGTTATCAATAAACAAAATTCATAATAAAATTATTTTTATCTCACGAATTGTTGGTTTGATTAAAATCTCAAAAAAATTAATTGTTTATCTTTGTGTATTGATATTGCGTACGCATTGTGTAAATAAATAGGTGGAATAAAATAGATTTTTAAATGAACAAATTTACTTAATTTATTAATAATAGAGTACAATAAGTAATAAAAGATGCACTGTAATATTACATTACATGTCTAATGTTTCGAATTAGTTGCAATACACACAAATCATTTTTATGACGATTTATTCAAGCGTCGACACGTTCATTCCAACAATGATAGTGTTTATTTAAAAGTAAATTGATTTTGAAAATGATTCGCCTGTAACGTTAATTATTTAATAATTTTTATTTTAATAAATATTTTATAATCTATGTATAAGATGAGAAAACAATGTGTCATAAATATTTTGTGTAATTTAGAAATAATTATAATGCTGATTTCGTTATGCCTGGTATTGCAAAAATTAATTTAAAAGTGTGACTTAAACAAAGCAAATTGTCCTGACACCCAAGCTCATTTAAAACGAGGGAATTGTTTTATAAGTTTATCATAATTACGACAATGTAATTAGATTTTTAATTAAAGGAGGGGTAAAAAACGTTACTTTGCTATCTATTTAGCTCTCTTTGAGCGCGAAAAAATTGCAAGCGGTATCTAAATACTTTATGTAGATTAGCCACAAACATCGTACGGTATCTATCGTACGAGCTCTAGAAACACACACAAACAAGAAAAAAAGCTCTTAACACAACCTTACATTACAAGATGTGATGTGTATCTTGGTATACATATCTTTAATGCTCCATACGAATGTTAAAGTACGGGTTTTATCGTTGTTCGAAAAGCCGAAGCCCTCGATTCCCGAAGTTGCTTTAAAAACGGCTAGACAACACGAGCCCAAGCCACGACCATGTGAAAGAATTTCCCTCTCACCCCCGCATTGAAATATAGCGTATGAGATGAGAGATCTCGCGTTGAATCGGTGCACTTTGTTTACTGCCCATCGGAGACGAAAGGTCATGGAAGCTGCCTCGGGGATCCGAGCGAGAGGAAATATCGTAGGTGTACAGGATCGAGAGACAAGTAATGACGCTGATTTGCGAGCGAGCCTAGGCTGTTGCAACATGAATACTCCATTCCATTCCGTTCCGTCCCGTCCCGTTCCGTCCCGTTCCATCCCGTTCCATCCCGTTCCATCCCGTTCCATCCCGTGCCATCCCCTGCCATCCCATCCTTTTCAACTGCGGAGCATTGATTTTTTACGGGGCCTTATCGGTTATGTCACTCTAAATCTCGGTGCTGTAATCTGATCCCCTTGGTGTGAAGCTCCGATCTCCTCGGATGAATTAGATCGTCATTATTGGGGATTTTTTTCTCTCGGGATGCATCAACATTCAATTCGCAGTTTTGAGAGCCAATCCGCTATCTTTCGATTTCATACATCATTAATCTCCCGGGCTGGAGTCTCTCTCGCACTCGTTCTCACTTACTCATCGCAGCTCGACTTTTCTAGATTATCTGACAAATTGCTATTAGCCAACAAACTCGTTAATTACCTCATTCCGATTTGGCTCCACTTATTGAAACTCGCAGTGATAATATTATCTTTGATAAATAATGTACTCGCGGAGCTTAATTAAATTTTATTACTCCCCGTGGAACTTTGATTTTGTTAAGATTATGGGTAAATTATAGGTTGTTTAAACTCCAACTTAAGACATCTACAATGCCTTGATTTTTTAAATATTCCATTTAATATTCAAATTATTTGTAGATCGTTAGCATCCGAGTTACATGTACCCTTGCACCTAGCATATTTCGAGCTTTAATTACATCTAATGAGTCAGATAAATACAATTTCTTGTAACGGGGGTATCTTAATTAAAATTAATTTTGATTATCTCAAAAATACACAATATAGATATGCAATAATTGTTAAAGTATTTAAATGCAGGATTTATAATGGCAGTGGAAAAATACAGTTAGTTCGAAAAACGTATTCATTATAGTTGAGCCTGTAATGAAGAAGAAATCTCAGTCGGTAACTGCTTCGGCAACAAAGTATGTAAATTCAGAAATTTTATTATCAAGCCGAACGCTCGTAAAATAACTCAAATAAAAATAAATGACAAAATAGGGAATAGAGGGAAATTAAGTGTTACGAGAGAGAAAAACCCGGGACACACCACACAGGCACACGCACAAACGCACACACAATAAAGCGGACTTTCGTGTAATCGAGGCTCGCGACGTCCGACACACCAGCTCCGCGGAAATAATGACCCTGTGGTGCACGATACTAAAGTTCGCGCGTGGCTCCGACAACAATACGCATGCTCACTTTGAATTCCCCTAGGAGAGGATGTCCTTGCAGGTTCTCGCAATAAATGCGCGCTTTCGCACCACGTAGACGACGGGCGCGACGGGCGCGACGGCAGCCATCCTTTGGCAACTTTTATACCTCGAGCTATTTACCATCCAATCTGCAAGTTTAATATTCCCGGATAAGTAGGCGCTGCATCTTCATTAAATTCATGCGCAAATCCACATTTGCGCTTTGATAATCCAATAATGGTAGCTCGCTGGCAGCAAACGAGTTGGGTGTTTGTTGGCGAGCTTGAAAAATCCAAGTTATTTCACCACTTGGTTTTCACTTGTCACTATCAATTTAAGCAATTGTACAAGTATTTGCCAACCCAAAACCAAAAATTGGCCATTTTTAAAAGATTCTCTGTAATTTGGTGGTCGAATTCTCGTGGTTAACTAACATTGTCATAGATGCCTTTAGAGCTGGCTCTCTATAATTTTGTTATTGTAAAAAAACACGAATGATGATGCAGTGTTGGGCACACCACAACATGTCATCAGTGATAATTTTTTAAAGCAATTGATAAACATTTGGAATAAGTTCACCATCAACGGCTTGATTGAACAATTCGCCTCGATGTAATGACCGGGCCCCGAGTCGCATTAGCATCCAGAGCAACAATCATCGTCACCCTGGCCTTTTGCTGGTGCTCGGTGTCCAGCAGACGCGGTGTCTGGAATTGATAGCCATCCTGGCGCGGTGCGCCCGGAGAATAACAAACGAAAGGCAACAACCGAAGAGAAATGACCGTGATTACGTTAACCGATAACCAGAGCAACTACGGAATGGATGAGAGAGAAAGCACAGAGGCCAGGTTCAACAACTCCCGATGGCTCTGGAGAAATGCAACCACGGCCTCTGCGCTAATAATTTGTGCAGGACGCAATCTTGGCTCTGCCTTTCTTCTGAACAACAACAAAACATTGTTCCGACTCGGACAAAGAGAATTTATTCTAAGTCTCGGTGATTATTTCATACTCTCGCGAAGGGAATGAGAATTCATGAAAATTGTATTTCCATCTATTGGTTTCTTAAATTTGTAACCGTGATTTTTCGATTGTTTAGTTAGAATTTCTGTGGAAGGTTCATTCATTCCAAAGCTCTTGATCAATCATTTATTGCACAAATTTAAAGACTAATAGAAGGGACAAATTTTGAGTAAATGAAGATGATGATAATTATGCAGCCACAGTGGTTTATACATTTATAGGAATTGTTTGTCAGGTTTTATACGTAAAGTAAATCTTCACGTTCTCAATTATTGATGATGTTAAATAAAGGGTACGCAGACACTTTGACATAAGTTTGTGCGTCCGTTCTCGTTTAGTTTCGTACACTTTACGAGTTTCAACTTTTACACGCGCGATCATCCACCAGACATGCCAATTTTTAACTATTAATATGAAAAGGTAAAATGAAAAAATTTATTTAGATTGCGAATTTTATTACTAGTTCGAATGAAATTTATTCTTTATGACATGCTAATTTCTACATACATAAATCCTACTCTAATATAAATGGTGGTTTTTTATTTGCTCGTGTCTTGTTGAAGAGTCATTTATGATTGATATCGAAGCTACTAATTTTAAAAATGGCACAGAAATAAAAATGACATTGGGTTCTTCGGATGCATAACCCATGCAAAATCCTTATTAATTAATTCCATTTTTTGCTTTTCGTTTTAAAAGAAAAAGTGCACAATAATCTTAAAAATCAAGCCTAGTCCGTGAAGGAATACGTATCACGGTGCTCGACGCCCCTGAAATAATCTCTAAATTTAGTTAACGTCCTTGAAAGACGAGATCAGGACGAATGTGCTGGTCTCGTTTGGCAGTGGCTGAGCCAACTTGGGGTCTTCCTGTCGAAATCAGGTTTCGCGCCTGGATCGCGAGTCTTGCGGGCAAAAAACTACGTGGGTAATTACTCCAAAGAACCTGCGGGGTCCCCTCGAACAAACTAGAGGTTGAAAAGAGACAAAGGATAAATGAAAAAGGGCGGGAGAGCGACCGAATAAGAAAGCAGTAAAAACGAATAGAAATAAAATAAAAGAGAAAGAGAGTGAGAGAGAGAGAGGGAGTGAGAGATGTAAAAAGAAATAAAATGGCGGTGCTAAAGAATTATTTATTAACTTGTAATTTTTAAATTACAATACCATTTTTATAATTTTATCTATATTGTATTATTCATTTTATTGAACAGCTGATAATTATTATTTATTTTTTGTTTGTTTTAGGTAAGTTGACGTTTTTTGTCATTTGGATTAAGCAACTTTTATGAAATTACAATTAAGGTCAGATCATTCTAAAATTATAAATAATGTATATATGTTAGTTTTAGGTCCAATTATAAAAACGGCTTATAAAAATTTATATACATATTATAGTTACAGAATTTAAATCTAGGACAAAAAAATCATTAAAAATTTTATAATTTTAGTGCAATAATTTAGAGGTTTGATATGCTATTAAAATTTGAGCCATTAAAAAAGAACTACACTTGTTGTTTTGAAACAGTTTCATTTTTTTCTTTAATAATGTGCACTTTTACTTTGATAAATTTTTGTTTAGCATATAAATTATATTCAATCTCAACTGTTGTTGTCTATTATTTCATTTTTATTTTATTTACGTTCTTCATAATATGTTATTAAGATGGAAATACAAACCCGATAAGTAGTTTCTGTTTTTTATTTAATTTTTTAAAGAAGCTACAGAACAATGTATTGCAATTTTGTTCTATTGAACAAATTAAAAAATTTCAATTAATAGTTGTTGCAGTTTTTTCCAAAATCTTTCAACGTCCGCGTTGGCCGTTAATTCGGTAAATATCTTCTTTAAGAACGTAAATTAATAAATAATAAATTGGCGTTTATTCATTTATCCAGTTAAATATAGTTTTTAATAAAATCAGAGTTATAGTAAAAAAAAAAAAAAAATTGAAGAAAAGAATGTAAAAATATTTGAAAACAGCAACAAACACAAGAAGTCATCGATCAACCTTAAAAATTCAAAAGCATAGTTTTACAGAGTACCGATGTTGACATTTGTAATACTCAGTTTAAAAATTAAAAATTTGTATTGTGTACAAAGAAATGAGATTCGAAATGACTACCGCGAGTAGTAAAAAATGAATTGAGAAATGAAGACGATGTATACAGTTGTGGACCGAAAATAAGAGGAGAGTGTCTCATGAAAGGGAGATCCCGATGGAAACCACAAAGACAAAGCGATTCAGCTTTCGCCTCCCATTCTTCCTCGCAATTCCCATTAACGAAAAGCGAGCTGGAAATGAAGAAAGATTAGCAAACCATTTCTCGAAAAGAGTGCCATCTTGTCGTGCCCCTTCTACCCCTCCCCCTCACCCTCACCCTCACCCCGCTCCCCGCCATCGCCCATGATTTTCGCCTCCGCCCTCACAAATTTTTTATTTCGTGCACGTGCACCCGCACTTCCATCTCGCCAACTGTACACGTGGTGAGACTTTAAGACTCTCCAGTGTCTAATAGAATCCCGTGGTCTTTTATTTACTCGATCCCCCGCAACCCTTTGTTTGCTCCTTCGCTAATTTCGCTCTCCTCCTCTCTCTCTCTCTCTCTCTCTCTCTCTCTCTTTTATCTCCTTTCTTTTATGGGACTCTCTCTTTCCCCTCCTCCTCCTCCTGTTCCTTCTCTTCCTTTTATGCGAGGGAGCTATCACTCTTGCTGTGGTTCTTTCCTCCTTCCTCTTTTCATTGTGAAACTTCTTTCGAAAAGCGCGAAGATGGTTCGTTTCGACAAACGCAAATCTTTAGCTCACCGACGACGTAATTTAATTCGGTGAGTCTATTAGAATGGGAATTTGGGTTAAGGACTATGCGCTGTTGCTTTTAATAACTCGCTCGTACTTTTTTTTATTTTGTTCTTTCCGGTTTTTTGTCTCTTGCTCTTCGTTCTTTAACATCGAATGCTCCGAATGATCATTGGATAATATATTTCACTTAAGCCGATTATGGAATTAAATTATAAATCTTTGAATTATTAATGGCGACAATGTCCATGATCACCTGGAATGACTGATATGTTTCGTAGAGATTATCGGAAAAACAATTCTTATGTGCGCATTCAACTGAATAGGTAGTGCCTTTGACTAATCAACTTGTAATCTTCTTTTACTTTTTTTTTTTTTTTTTTTTTTTTTTTTTGTAAAACCACAAATTTGTATAATATCCAATGTTTCTACATTAAGGGTTGATACAAGAAAGAAATGCCGGTTTGTTTTATTTTATTGTTCAACAATATTTAATCAAGCTTAAAGCTTTCAAATCGTTAAACATGATCAATCATCGTTATCAACATTTTTCAATTGTTAAATAAACATTTTATCGGTGTAGTTTTGAACGTGCGAACTGGTTTTAAATAAAATAAAAAAAAAAAAAAAAAACACACACAATTTGTTAGTAAATGATTCGCGGAAGTTGTAAATTGTTATTTATTTTATGAGGTTCCATATGCGCTCTGCTAATTATTGTCTCTACGAGTACCTAAATTGATTTATGTGATAACATTATCGCGCACGCACGCACGCACGCACACACGCGCAGGCACGCAACCAATGTACTTGGAAATATTATTATTGCACAACACTCTCGTATAGTTTGATGCATGTCAATTATACTATCAAACAAGACTGACACTCTTGTGCATGCATAAGCAAACCGAGATTGAATGTAACTGTTTGTAAGAGCTGAGAACACTGCACCGCATATTTTAGAGCGTCCATCACTATGTACTGAATTGAGAAAATGGCAAAACGATTCTCGGACTCGAGGCAAAAGTATGATTAATACTGGCAACACAATAAGTCGAAGTTATTGTTGTCGTGTTTTTAAAATATGTATTGTAATATTTAAATTTTAACACGCTCAAATTATAAATACTTTCTTCCCGAGCCGTGGAAGAAAAAATACTTTTTTTATTTTACGCGAAGAAAGTAATCAATTTATGTTAATCTATTGTCGACAAAACGAAAATTGATAAATGTCGATTGAAATTGAAATTTAAAGATACAATGTAAAAATTTTAAAAGCGATAGTGAATTTATGTTGCACGAGACATTCAAATATCGCTAAAGTTGCACAATATATTGATTTTTAAATCCTTACAATTTTTTTGTTACAACTTTTGCCTCATTAATTTAAAAATTCGTTTTTCACGCTCACTCACTTGCACTTTGTAAGTAGTATTATTAGTTACTTTACTCGCACGCATTACTATTGAAAGCACGACAATAAGAAATTCGACTGTCAATCAAAAAAGGGATTATTAATTTCTATCTCGGACTCCGTCGTCGGCTGTACCTCCTAGTGATATTCCAACCGCGACTATTAGCGTTAATTGCGTGAACTCGTCGACGTGACACTCACACAATGACACATGCTCTCTCGACAATGAGTTTTTTGCCACGACTACATCATGTTTTCACTTGAGATAAAGTGTGGAAGCATCTTTTAACGTCGATATCATTATCATTTTTATTTTTTGCTGGAGTGGATCGTTGCTTTTAATCGATTTTAGTTGCAGGGATTTTTTCCCACACTAAAGTATGCTTGCAAGATGAGATAGAAGAAATAAAATATTTCATAACGAAATACCATTAATAGCTTGAATTATTTGTTTAGACATTATTTGCGCAGGGAAGTTGTTCAAAGTATTAGTCGATAAAAGACAATAAACAAGAGTTATGTGGAGTTTGCAGAATATTCGCACGGGAAAATCGATGGAAACATTTTTGGATTATCAAAGAGAAACAGCGCGATAAAACTGTGAGCGAAGAAACATTTTGACGCGATAAAATCGGCAATAAAAGAGAATCTATCGAGGTACAAAGTGCAAAGGTTCGTAATGCACTCCAGTTATGAGTGTAATTGATATTCACGAGCAGCCGTAAAATCCTTTTCTACCGATCGCACCCCCATAAATAAAATTAAAGACCGGGGCCCGAAACGACTTTGAGATTGATAAACCCACGATCTCTGTCCGTCCACTTCCGGTCTAGAAATTCACGACCTCGACGCCGCTCCCCGGGTCGCTCGTGAAACTCCGGGGCTGATAAGCGCGAGAAAAACCGCGACCAATCGCACGGATCTCTGCGGTTTCGCCCGGATGCCGACGTGGATCCGTAACGGGGCTCGGACCGACGTGCACGCACCTCCCAAGGTCCCCGACACTTCCCCCGGGGGAGATGCACCAGGTTGCGCCTGCTTCCGTAATCAAGTACGTAGCTTGGAATTACTCGCGGTCGGGAGGACTCGAGGACGTGTCGCTCGTAATAAACCCCGACGTTTCGTCGGTCCGCTTATTTGGGAAAATAAGGTTAATCGAGTGTACAAATGCGGAACTCATCATCGGTGCGAGTAACGGATTTTGGCAATTAAAGAACGACTATCCCGGGTGGATCCGAGAAAAGGGCAGAGATTTGTGTCATATTTCATCGTGTGAATTTTTCAAAATGGAGATCGATGCTGATTAAAGGAGGGAGAGGGGCGTTAATTATAAAGCGCTTATTAATAAAATACTTTGGACATTGGGGATGTCTTATTAAATTAAAAAATTGTAAATCTCTTCTATAACTATGGAACGGTTGTTACTGGTGCTTCGTTATATTGAGATTAATCAAAATTCTTATCCGCTAATCAATCCTCATTCACTTTAATTCATGCAATATCCCGTCACACCCATAATTTTGCACTTTTCTAATTATTATACCAAAGATAACAGATTCATCTTGTACCAGGGGTGATAAAATTATGCATTTTGTTTTGTCGTTCTCTCTCTCTCTCTCTCTCTCTCTCTAATTTTACCTTTTGTACTCAACAAGAGAAAAGAGAGAGGGAGGGATTAGAAACGGTACCGACCTCACTCGTGACTTTGCAGTTATCCCAACCTCTTCCCCCCCTCCCTCCCTCCCTCCCTCTCACTCGTGCTCTCGCTCGCATTTGGCTTGTTTTTGCAGGCGCTTTGATGATATGAGGCTGATAAGAAGTCGGCTTTTATCGGGGCAGACGTCACGAAGGTGGGACTACGATCCCTTCGCCATTGGTAACGCGCGAGTTTATGAAGACCTTAAACTTGCAGACGACTAATGAAAGTAGACCAGGTGACCTTGTGAGGTGAGAAGTTGGGGTGAGGGAAGACTCGATCGATAATTATTGAGATCGTTGAATCCCTTTGATAATTTTGATTTTCCATTGAATCTGTATTATGGATCGGTGCATTGATTTCCTTGTTTCACAAATGCATATTATTATTATTATTGTAAGATAATGAGGAATATAACCAGATTGTCTAATCATGAAATATGAATTCAATATTGAATTGAGTATTTTTAAAAGAGATAATTTTGCATATGTTTTTGCTGTATTTTCAAATATTGAAGCGAGAGTCAGGCGTTATATATAAGTGTTATATATAATATTGTATATAAGTGTAGTATTTACAGTGCTTAAAATGGAAATTTAACTACAAATGATAATACAAATTAATAATACAAAAAAATATGCGAGGATTACAAAGTTCATTTTCTCGTTCGACTTGTTGATTTCAACTCGAAAATATATTTAAAAGTTCTTAATAGTTTTAACTAGCTTTAATAGCTTTGACATCTACTTTCAAAGGTCAAAAGGCAAAAAAAGAAGAAAATTTATTAATAATAATTAATTGTTAATTAATGTTGCCACTTAAATAAAATGTTAATGAAATTAATATTTTAATTTCAAATAAATAAAATCGAGAAATCATAATAAACAGTAATGCAAATGCAACAGGAGTAAATTCTATTTATTTTTGCAAAAGCTTGTTTAATAATATTTGTATAATATATAAATAAACCAATTCATTATTTTTTCACGTGCAGATAAAGATAAAAGCCAATAAATTGAATCAGATACAAATGTAAAATATTTATTGGAGATGATGAAGAGTATTAAAAGTAATAGCCACAAGAGTGAAATAATTGTAGGGAAGAAAACGCTGACAGTTACTGTTAATAATTACTTATATTTTTAGACTTGGATATTTACTAAAAATATGTGTGAAAACTATCTCATGAACTAATTGCGGCAGATATTTTACGTAAACAAGTTAACCGTTTATACTAATAGTTTCGTTTAATATTTCAGATACGCAAATGACATGCGTCATCTTTTATGGATTAAAAATACACGCTGGAGTTAATTGTAGTAATTAATCGTGTTTAGACGTATAATCAATTTCTCATGTCCGCGGCGGAAGTATAAGATATTACGGCAATTAAGTTCGAAAGAAATGTTATTTTTAATAAATAACAAAATAAACGGCGACATGTTTTCTCTATTAATTCGCGATGTTTGGGAAAAAAAAAGCCATGGGACACCGACTCGTCTCTCCTCGCCTCCTCGGAGATGCTCGGGCGAGTTCGAGGGTTGGAGGACGACGGCGACCTGTTAGAGGACTTTAATCTTTCGAGTGCTTTTATGACGAACGTGTATGAAATAGAGCAGTGTGGGTCTCTAACGGAAGTGACATTACTGTACGTTAAACCGAAGTAAAAAAATGAATGAAGAACATTCGCCTTTCATGGTGCAGTAATGGACTCGATAAAAACTTTGAGAGACAAGACACATGGCTATGTGTGAGTTTTCTCTCGCTCTTTAACCTTATGATCTCCGTCTCCCTCCGTTTTCCCACAAATTTGAATGCTCCTCTTTTTATCCCTTCATTTTAATGTAGATTAGATGGCTTAAACCTGTAAACTGCTCTAACTTCGTTTTCAGAAAAGGTTAAATAAATTTTGTAATAACTCTTCTCTCATAGTTGTAGGAAATAATGATTGCGCGTGTTTCACCCCAATGAACTGATAATATAAACAATAATGCTTGTGAAACCGAGAAAAAATTCATTTGACTTTCTCCAATTTTTTCTTTTAAAAATGCACAAAAACCTTGTTCGGCTCTTGACCAAAGTTTTTAAATAAAACTTTTGATGAAACAAAAACAATTATAACAATTATAATTGCATTCGTTTTGTTTCTTTTTTCGAGTAAATTCTTCCTTGCTATATGTATTTATTTATTTATTTATTTATTTATTTTTACATAAAAGCTACTGTTGTACACTATCGAAACTTTTTAAATAAGTAATACATACAGCAATTCATCCAATGAAACAAAATAAAACTGATGCGAAAAGGAGTATACATGTTGAACAGTGAGTTGGCAGCTTTAAAATATAATACGTATCCTGTTACAACCAATATTTTTTCTTACTCAAAAATGAAATAGAAAACACAAGCCAATCTTATTCTGTGCGGTACATTCGCACTGTCAAGCTAAAATATCAACTAAAGCTAAAAAATAGTATATAAATTATACCATAAACGTAAAAAATCGACTTTAAGTGCTGATGAGTGTCACCCATTCAAATTGCATGTAACGAGAAACTTTGAAGAAAAAAAATGGGATTTTATTTTTATTTAAATATTTTCTATTACCATCCTAGAATATTTAAAATGGAAAATATTAGAATTATACGTTATCACATCATACTGGAAATAATATTTTTATTCTTGAAATAATATTTAAAACTATGCACTCATAATGAAGATACAATTAATTTATCTTACACGACTAATGTAGCCTAAAATTCTATTTTGAACTGTATTTGTAATTTTATCTTTAAAATATTTCACATTTTTTGCAATTGACTTTTAAAAATTGTAAAAAATATTTTTAAGCCGAAAATTTTTTTTATGGTTCACGAAAAATTCTCAAAGCATTTTTATTTAATTTAATAATATTGTACGAGGTAATATGCATGTGTTTTATCATATGGTTTCAATCATATGATTCAAACTACGTAACCCATGGTTAAACATGAGTTTTAAAAAAGGAACATAAAGAAAGTGGAGAGTTAATTTACATTTATACGTACATGAATAAACAGAAATGTTGCAATGTACAATCAAAAATTTTGGTATAAAAAAATCATCGTATTTTATAACTATCCAAAGACATTTCATGTTTATAAAATTGCTGCAAGATCTTTAAAAGTATTTATAGCCTAAAAATGTATGAACTAATTGGCATTTAAATTCTTCTTCTCATTCGAAACTTGACATGTTAACTATTATGTTCCAAACATTAGTTACTTTGATTCAACTTTAATTGTATTTGAAAGGTTTTACAAAAAGAAAAACGATCGAGATGAAATTATTATTCTTTACCTTGTTAAATAAATTCATTTTAAGTTTAATCATTTTATGTTCCAGTTAAAACTATGAATGTTTTCACGACAAACTGTTAATAATGTAATTTGATAAAACTTGTAACCTTCTTTAAAAATATAAAATATGTAATGAAATTTTTGCTTTTTAGAAATTTCTACGTTATGAAGTACAGAAATATTCAAAAGAGTATGTAAAGAAACTAATTTAAACATTTATTTTTTAATTTTCAAATTTAATGGTTCATCATTCCAAAAGGATATAAATTATATTACCACAAGATGTATAATGAAATATCAATTTTTTTTTATTTGAAAGAATTTGTTCGAAAAATGATTTTGCAAAAAATTAATTTACCAATAATTTAAAAGATTCAATTATTGGAAAATGTGATTTATTTATAGAGTTTGTCATACGCTCAGTATAACATTTTAATTTTCATAAATATTATTTCCATTTTATTTTGCTACCACTAAAGTCGTATTCTATGTATCTTAACTGTACGGAAAATATTTTCAAATTTTTATTTTTTTAATTACATTTTTTATATAGACAGAAGCTATTTTTGTAAAGAAACATTATTATTATCATTGTATCCTTGCTACACAAAATTATACATTGTTAAATCGCATTGAACATCGTTAAACGTCCTGGCAAGTCCAGATTTTATCCCGAAATTCGAAATTAAGAATTTAGATTTATTTCTAATTCTACTTTTCCTAAATCTCATGCTAAAGAATAAACTCTAATAAATAAAGAAAGAAATGTATAATTACAATCAAAAGTTTTGGGTAAATAAGAAGGAGAGGGAACTTACGAAGGTGACTCGAATTTAATTCCTTGCATTTCCAAATACTTAACTCTAAATGATATATTTCTTTTGTATTATTCCGACACAATCCGAATTTTCTCATTAATTTACATCTAAAATAATAATAAATAACGGTATATAGCAGTCTGAATAAAGCTAGAATTTTAAAGTTATTGTGAATTTTACAATAAATCCCGATAATAAAGTTATATATATATGTTTCATTAAAATTTTCTGCGTACTTTCAATAAAGTAGAAAATGTAATATCTATTAAAAATTTAAGTAGCAGTTGGTAAGTAGAAAATTTTAGTGAATTTCGTCAAATCTTTTGATTGTGCGGAGGAAGAGACTTGGCTCTCTTTTCTGCCACGGAAACCTCAAACAGCGAATTGATCGACGTAAATTCGATTGATCCACGGGAATCGATCGAGAATGCATCGAAGATATATAAAGAAGGACCCGTTGTGCTCTCTCTCTCTCTCTCTCTCTCTCTCTCTCTCTCTCTCTCTCTCATTCTTTTTATCTGTGTCGGCACTTCTTGCCATCTCGTGCCCACACGTGGATCGCAGTCGGAACGCGTTGTCGCTTCTTCTCCGAGTCCTGGAGCAAAACAAAGATCAAGCCTTTTTTGGTCCCTTTTTCATCCTCTTATTCTCTCTAACGTTTTTATTATTCCCTGCGACGTGGAAAAATGCCGATTTTTGAAACCGGACAATTAGCTCGGAGATGAAATTTTCTTTTGCCCTCCAAGTGTCACGAGCCCTGTTTCTCATCAAGACTCGGATAATTTATGCAAGAAAAGTAATTCCCACCAAAGTAATAAATTTACGTATTCATTGCTTTGCAAAATAATAAGCAATACAATTTATGTATTATAATAAAATTATACACTCGAAGAACTTGCTAATGGGATTTTATCAAAGCCTTCAACCGTTCAATGTAAAGCAATGGTACGCAGTTGATTATTTGTGTAAAATAATTGATTAGAGTGGTATTTTTAGGAGCGCTAGTACTTAAGATACGACTTTTAAAAATATCAAATATGTTAAAAGATATTGAACGAAATTCATCACATCACGAAGTAGTCCATCCATCCTTACAGTCCATCGTAGCCTTTAAGGCCTCTAAGGATAAATATTCATTAAAAATGTCGGATGCCCACCAATATTTCTCTGTTGTTTAGTTCGTTTAATCTTTACCTCCGGCTTATTTACCAGCTAATCAAAGAATAATAATTGTGTGTGTGTGTGTATTATATTTGGGCTCGGGTGTTCCTCAGCGTTACAATAAATTCAGACGCTCCCCTGAAGATGATGTCGGTCCTACTCCAAATAAAGCGAATGCCGCGGAATTTCATTAAAACGGGAGGCGAATCTCGAGGCTTTCGGCCCTTTTTGTCGAGGAGATGGCGAACTTTCCTTTGCGTTTATGAGATTGTCACTTTTGTCAAGTTTTTCGGCGAGGAGGAAGGTCCGTTAAGTCAGTTGTCAGGAAGTTGGCCTTTTCCCCATGGATAACTCGGTCTTTTACGCGGAATGTGACGAACGGTACAAGCAGTAGGCGATGCTAATTTATAAATTCAAACCTGTCCGGGTTTTACTTGTATCCGCAAAATTTACGCCTCTCTAAAATACAAATGTAGTTGTAATTTCGAGGGGAGATGGGCTTAGGATGTTTGGATTTACGTGACACTTGCACAAACAATTTGTTCGCGGCCGTTTATAGACGATATTCGTTTTATTAAAGGTATTACCCCCGTTAAATGGCCGCTCGTGCATGGAATACATTTATTTTGCATGTTTAATATATCGAGCGAGTTCCATTCGACGCAACGACACGCAATTCATATTTAATTTATTTAAGGCTCATTCGAAAACGTGGCTTTTATCAAATAAAACAATCATCTTGGCAATAAATTTTTATACATCGCAATTAGCATATTCCCCCGACATTTAAATTACTATTTTACTCTCTCTCTCTCTCTCTCTCTCTCTCTCTCCCTGGCAAATAAACCCTCAAAAACAAAAAATTAATTTTCGAGCTTTGCAAAAAGGAAGAGTTAATTAACTTTCTTATAATTACTTGGTTATTACGCTCAACGGTCTGCTCCCGGGCCTTAGTATAAAACCTCATCGAGCTATTCATTTGCAAGGTTTGAACAAGACGGATACGCCCCTGAGACTATCAGAAGACTCCATAAATCGCCTGTTGCCTCCACTTAATCGCGTCCGATCCTGGCGCGGAGCGTCAAAATCTATTCGTCGTGTGCCAAGGATGGACAAATCCTCTTTCCCCCCCCCCTCGTCCACTCCTTTCCTTTCCTCCCACGGAAGCCACCCTTTCCATGCCCGAGCTTTTGCTCGAGTAGTGCCTCTGGTGGGACGGTTCGATTTTTGTTTACGATTCCACCTAGAAAATCGGAATCGGCAACATCGCCTTTGCAAGTGCAGTGAAATGTTGGTGTGGGTAGGGTGGGAAAGTCGGGGATTGTGCCGCAATTAATTGGCCAATATGAGTTTTTTGTTTCCCAAAGATAAATGACAACAGAGTCCTGGTGATTTGAATGCTACCTATTCACAGGCTACAATGTTGGAAGTTAATTAACACTTTTATTCAGCGAAAGATCGAGTATCGCGTGCTGCAGCTAAAAAAATTAATTTCACTCTTGAAGCTGATTAAGCGCGTAAAAAGGTCTTAAAAGAAAAATAAATGCCTCAAGCGCGAGATAGAAAATGAAGAGGGCCGCCATAATTCACGTACGGAGGCAAAGATATCGGGCTGGAGTTCGACATTTTAAAGGCCAATTTCTTTTTTTACTTTTCTTTAACCCAATGAAAAAGACACTTGACGAGACTGGGGCATTATTCTCCCGGTCGGGCTGCGCCTACGCCCCAGTGCCAGAGGACTTTCCTCTGTATCAAGGAGCCATTAGGTTATCAACGAGTCAACCAACCCCAATCCCTTCTCGAGCAAGTGTGCGGGGGCGTACCGAAATAAACCCGGGGCGACTCGTGAGAAACCGAGCCCGGTAATTCCAGGACGGCGTCGCGCCATCCTCGCCATCTCCGTCGTTCTCCCTCCTCCTCCTCCAGCAGCACGTGCTGCTGCTTTTTTCCCGAGGCCAGATCGTGGGAGGACCAAAAGCTTCGGGGACTTGCACTTGCGCGTAAACAAACCCGTTAAACGACCAAGTGTCATCCGGGAACAAAAAAAGTTAATGACCTGGTTCATCCTCGGAGCTTTCGCTTGGATTACAACCAAAGTACCTTTTTTTTCGGCTTTGCGAGCGTAAACTAGCCGAATTAACATAACTACTGATAACCCTTTTACCTCCGGGATATTCACTTGCAAATTTTCGTTTATAAGCTCCTCGCTGCAAAAACTCGCGCGTAAACTTATCGGCTGAAATCCAATATTAATAAAATATCAGCTCCTTTTTAAACGACGCGGAAATTTATTGAAATTTATCAACTGCGCACCTTTGGCTATTCCATTATTTCAGATACTAAACACATCAGACTTCAACATTCCCATAAATTTGAAAAATTTATTTAAATTTATGTACAGCCGGGCCTTGTATTTATTGTCAGACGCATCAAGCTCAACAAAAGCGCACAAAAATAACTCGAGAGATTTTTCTACGTTCGCTTTACTCGCTTCTCATGAAATGTAAAAAATTATCGCCGAGTCAAGCAGATGTCATTGCAAACGTCATTGCAGACGTCTTTATTCGCATTTTGTAATTTCCTCTTTTTTAAGAAGAAACTGTCATCGCTTGCGTGGCTCGCTGATGCCCACTTTCGATGTGGATTTTTAACTTCCGCTGATACCCCAAACCCTTACGATCTTGTATCTTTTTGCAAACTCATTGATACAAATTTACATGCACAAATGCACCTGTCCGACCATTTTCATTCACGCGGCGCACAATTCGGTTCTCGTTGCTTTTATCTTTATTTGCGAGGCTCTCAAAAAGTGTTTATTAAAGGAGCCGAGGTTTCTGCCTCGTTTCTGCGATCCCTTTGCGCAAAGGGCTTTCGGATAAGCGAATAGATGTCCTTGTATGCGAACGGCTCTAAATGCGAAATGCCTTAGGATATTTCGCACACCTTAAAAAAAAGGCCGGCCTCCAATCCAAAGGTCCAATTATAATTTTTATAATTAGGTTGCGCCGAGCATACAATGTACCACATTCACAATTACCTCGAGAGTGTCATATTTATCTAGCTCTCAATCTACACACACACGGTGGAATTATCATACAATTAAAGGTTAATCGGTTAGAGTTAATATCGGTCCAACTCAAGAAGGAATCGCAACCCGAGAAGCCAACATATAAAGGCACCCGGTCGAAGAATCAGCCAGCCACGCTTCAGAATGTCTGAATGCAAATTTCAGTCATTTCATCTCCCTGCAGAGGAATGACACTCGTGAATAACTGCATCATGCAACCGATAATCTCGTCTGTTGCTCTCGAAACCGAGTCCCTTGCTCTTGTCAAATGCATCTCCTGCCTTGCACTTTTTCCATCTGGGCTCGCCCATCGAAATCGTCTCTCAGACCCGCAGCCCATGGGAACAATCGACTCCCCCCCCCTCACCCTCGTGCTTTCGTATTTCCCCAGGATTTCCTTGTTGTGATATGTTTTTCGACACAATTATCCATTTCGAAAAAGCACCCGCAGCCACGACTAAAACTCGGATGATCCATCAATTCCCAAGTCCTTTCATCGTCCTCGTTTCCTTTGCTTTGGCGGATTTTCGACATGTGGAGGATGTGTTGGCTTTGGCTTAATGGACTGTTTGGTTTGCTTTTTTCTTGGCCTACGTATGAAAATATTGTTCGATTGAATTGTGGATTATTGAAAGAAACACCCTCTAAATTTTAATATTGGCTGGAGTGAAGGTCCCCGATGGGGTGCGGTGAATGAAGAAAAATGCGACTTTAATCAAACGTTTTTTTTCCGCTCGAAGCTCTTTTTCATAAATCATAAATTACAAATACAATAAGTCTTAACAAATGCATACATATTTTTACCATAATTTTAACTTTTTCTCATCGAATCACTCGACAATTTATACTATAATTAAGGCATTTTATTTTATCGCATCGGAAAGATCATGCACGCTCGTCGAAATTAGAGTACATAAACTTGTAGTATTGTGTGACATAAGAAATAGTTGTATTTAAATTTTGCCCATAAACATTATTGCCATTGATCTTTGTATGAAGCATTTCAAATATTTAGGGCTTTTTATAATTGATTTTTTTGTTCAAAAAATGCAAATATATATTTAAATTTATTTTTTCACCTGCACAAAGACGCCATTTAAATTTAAATGTGTGAGGTTTAATTGTGCAGGTGAAAAACAGTTGCATTTTAAAATGAATAAAACTTTTATCTTATTTTTATGCCTACTGTGTAAGCCATAGAGCTAAAAGGTACCGATGTTCATAATTATTTAATTGCAATTTCTTAAAGAATTTTTGCATTTTACAGTTACGAGCACGCGGAAGCAAAGTCACCCTTCCTCACCATCAAACAGAACTTTATTTATATAATATATTCGAATAAGCCCCTGGCATTTGTTGGATTCGCGCCATATTATACAAAATTTACCCAAATTGAGCTAATGGGCCGAAGGAAGGTACAATTGATACAGAGAGGCGGACGCGGGAAAAAGAGAAAAGAGAAAAGAGAAAGGAGAAGAATAGAGGAGAAAGAGGGGTGGGGCCGGGGACAGGGCACCGGGGCCCACTACACACGTACTCGTACCTTCCCACGTGGATAATGTGACTGCGGGCTCGCGCAGGACCGGAGGGGATGCTGCGCGCCACCACCGGATCCCCGTGCTCTCTTTTGTGTCCCCGAGCGGGGGAGGCTGCGTGATCTCCGCCCGGGGAGGAAGCGATTCAGTTGCAAGCGTGTGCCTCGCCCGAGGAACCTCATTAGCTACCTAATTAGATCACTGTCACCTGGACCGGGCCTATAACCCACTCCTTTGTATCCGTTGGCAGGGCCGATTTCCTTGGAGATCGGCCGCCCCGCTCGATTAGGACTTGTAGTAGCACGCGTTCCCTCGTTGGGTGTTTGAGCGTGTGCGTGGGCCCGAGCGTGTGTGCGTGCATGAGAGCGAAAGGAGCCCGGAGGAAGATGCTTAGAGATTACACAAGATTTATCGAATGATTTGGTACATTTCGGTATGTGAAAGGTGGATCGGATGGCTCGTCGATTTCCGAGGCTTGGGAAATATACGCTCGAGCTTGTCTTTATAGGGGAACCGATATTTTAATCATTTGTCCTCGAGCCTACGAGAACTCGCGTATTTACTTTTTCAAATTTTTCACTATTCCATTCCTACACCCATTTGATAATCAAATTATAATGTAAGTTTTTTTTAAATATTCCTCAAATAGGTGTATCTCTGGTCAAATCGGGTTCCGCGTCCAGATTACACAAAGATTTTATGTTCTTTGTCTTCTTTATTGCAATTTATATGGCTTAGATCATTGGAATTAATTCTACACCCATTTTTTTTTTCATGAAATTTATCTTCCCAACCATTAAAAACTATTGCTATTATTCGAAGCAGAAAGTGTAAATAAAACATATTTAATGTACTTTTGTCGACAAGTTACTTTATAATTATACTAAATTATCAAATGATAATGATAATAAATGAGCATCTAGAATTACTTTTCATTTTTTAAATTTATATTCTATTTAAATTAAGTATTAACACGAACGAATAAATTCTTTATTACGTCTCTTCGTTGAAAGTGAATTGTAATTTTAATAACAGAAATAAGGATATGAAAACTCTTTGAAATTTATATTTACGTTTAAAATTATTCCCGTAATTATATTTCATAAAAATTTAAAAATACATTAATATCGTCATTGCCGTAGATTAAAAATACGGTGCCCTGTTAAAAATATAATGAGAACAAAAGAATTTATTAAATTTAAAACTCATTTCTTTATTATGTGTTTTAAATAAAAATCATACATGTGCACGGTCAATTTTATCCCAATAATTTGCACATTTGACTTTCATTATGATATTTTAAAGGTATTAGTAGCGAAAGATAAAATCATTTTCGTTCCTTGAGAATCGTCATAAAGTTAATCAAAGGAATAATATTTAAAAAATGATTCCAAACAATTATAACACCACAAAAATATTTACAACACTTGCTTTTTGCATCGTAAAATTTTAAGTGTATGCTTTTATTTATTGCTTCATATAGGAAGATGCTCTGTACAAAAGTACCTAATTCCATTATATTAACTACCGACTCTTGAAAATTCAATAATTTTTTTTCGACCCGAGGGGACCAAGACCGCATTCGGGCTCCCCGCGCAAAAGCATACAAGATGAGAACTGTAATAAGCCATTTTGCGCTTCGATCTATATTAAACACATGCTCCCCTTGTACCCCCGTCCCCCATAAAATCGTCGAATCGCTCCGATTCCGATTTCACTTACGTCATTCAATAGAGACCAACTCGATTTACATCGATTCCCAACTAATATCACTCCGTAATTACTTATCGATTTATCTTTTCCTTAATTGGCCCACTAATAGATGCCCGGGCTCGGCCCAACTTTATTTCCCTCCTCGGTCATCCCTTTCAATTTCTTCTCTTTTTCCCGGGCCTGAGCACTCCCTCATTTCACTCTTTCATTTTTTGGATTTCATTACCTAAGCTTTTTCACCCCATCCACCCCCCTCCCTCCTTCCCGCTTAATAATTCAAGCCACCTTGTGCATACATATCTTTGTACCGAGGAATACCGACACGTACCCCCGGGGACCTTAAATTCCGACATTTCGACGATAATTTCCTAATCAGCTTGCCCATCGAATCATGTCTCGATTTAATAGATGTAAATTAAGCTCCCTATATTCGCGTCTAGCATTGCTCTACCTAATGTATACCCAATGTATAATGATCGGTCGACTTCTTGTTTACTAATTTTATTCCTCTTCCAAACGAACCTCCCGGCTACCATATCCTGACACATTTTTGGGGAAAAGTCAATTCATAATCCACCAGCTCTGTTCATTTAAATAATATTTAGACCAATGTCGTTTAATCTAGGTAATTCTATTAACGAGCGAAATTTTGACAATAATAATGTTGTCAAAAGACAGCGTCAAATGCCAAACGCACAATTAAACGGCAATTTTACTTTGTTAAACTAACATTAACAATAAAAAACGCTTTCCTCCTAGCTATTGCACAATCATTTTTTTATTCAGCAACTAAGTAAAATTCTTGAAAAGCATCAATTCCCTACTCCTCTAAAATCCATAGGCCTCCAAGTGTATCAATCGATTTCCCGTCATTCAAAATCATTAATAATAATTACAACCAAGACATTATTACAAAGCCAAGATGGTTGACAGCCCGTATTTGATTTTTAACATCTTTTAATAATAATAATAATAATAATAATAATAATAATAATAATAATACATTCGGCATGCAATAATTTTGATACATTATCCGGAATGAGGAATAGCGCCGGGGTATCATTATCGATTTAAAAAGGAGAAAAAAACGGGCTCTAAAATAATGAGGCATTAATGGGGAACAACCGTTTCCAAAATCACGTGGGTGCACCGAAATTTTTGATCATCTGTTCGCATACCTTGCGACGCGTAACGAATTCACCAAGGACGGTCCAGCACCAGCATCACCGATGACGTAACCGGCCGAAAACCCGCGTTGCCAGGGTAACACAACTATAAAAGACTCTCGCGTTAAGTGGATATCAACAATCAGCGGCGGCTACCGTCCGGGCAACACTCCACCAATGTCGAAGCAACCTCGAGGAGTTCCTGGGGCCCCGAGTGAGTCCATTAATATTCGGCGCGCGGCAAATTACAAGCCGCGGACGTTAATGGAACCGCCGCTCGGTCCTCCTCCTCCTCCTCCTCCTCCTTCTCGTCCTCCTCCTCCACCTGCTCCTCCGAGGATCAAGTGGGTGATGCCGAGGTGGAACATGTGTCTATTCCCGCTGGACCGCGCAATCCGAGGCTGTGGATGCGCCTTTAAATAGAGCTGCACTCCTTTCCGACGAATTAACACGTCTAATATTTACTTATCATTAAGGAGCCGGGGCTTTTCCGTCCAAAACATTTCAATCTCCTGCGGCTTTTGGGAATATCGGGAATTTTAAAAAGCTACTGGGGTGTCAAGCGTTAATTGCGTGAAAGAACAAGCAATCGTACATCGCGTTGTGTAGGCGGGGAAAGTAGTTTAACTTTGTGGCTTCGCTTCTTTTAGGGCTAAATTAAATAATTAAAAATTCTGAGAAACCTACGGAACATTCGAAAGAATGTTGAATCATTAATTTGCACTTGTCAATAAAATCATAATCACGTTTAATATTTGCGTGAAAGAATGCCGTGTAAAAAATTTTGATTTAATATTTGTTGCCTAATCGCTAATTGCTGCATCTGATTTTCTCCACATCCAAGGAAAATGTCTTTAAAATACAAACTTTTTTTATGAGATTCCTTTTGACATTAGTATAACCAATTGACAATTTAATTACGTCTTTAGAAACTTGTACATTTTTTTTATTCGTAAAAAACTTGAAGAGCATAAATTTACAATTTTCTCAATTCAAAGCGAGCTTGTCGAGAGCACTTGTTTAAAAGCAAGGATATTTGTTTATTTACGGAAAATGAAACGACTAACAAAAACACAAGTTTACAAGGCTAGTACTTTGGAAATTTGGGGTGAGTTGAAAAGGACCAAAACGGCGCCAAGATCTTTTCTAAAAGAGTGGAAAGGTAAAACTTGGCCGAATCTCTTATTCGACTTTGCGTTGCGTTGTCGAGTCGAAAAATCCGGTTTCCAGGGACTTCAAACTCCCGCTTAAGCCGTCGCTTCGTGAGAACATTTTTGTTGAAAAAAGCTGAACCAAATAATAATTACACCTCGGGTCATGACGGACTCGACGAGAAAGACTTATGGTGCTGTCTTTTTCGAGTAGTAATGTTCCACTTCCTTTTTTTCATTGCATCTCTCTTCGTACGTACCGAAATGCAGGAGACCCGAGACGAGGACGGGAGTGAGATAGATAGATGGATAGATATAGATATAGAGAGAGAGAGAGAAAGAGAGAGAGAGAGAGAGAGAGAGAAGGAGAAGAGCGCACTTCAAAGAAGTAGTCTTTATGCGTTTCCGGTTGGAGCCAAAAATTCTTAGACTAATGAATAGGAAGTATAGGAGATGGTTGAGATTGTGGAAAAGTATCTGCTTAGAAGCTGCAATTACGCTTGGCCAATTTTCTCATGTGGTCCCGCAGACGAACTTGACTTTGTAGTCGTTGTAAAACCGAATGAATGATCTATTACATAGAAAGGTTATGAGAATGCTGTAAAAGACCGGCGCTTTATTAAGCGCAATAACTTTTTTATGCGTTATAAGAGAAAATGTTTACGATCTTATTTCGAGATCGTTCTCAATATTTTTCGGACTTTTGTCTCGGCGAGTAGCGGGAACATTTGCGTTGGAGATAGGCGGCGGCCTCACCCTGGCGGGAGTAAAAGTCCAAAGTGGGTTATTAAGTGATTATTAGGAGATCCGAGCTGGTCGATTTGACGACAATGCACCCGTGTCCGTCCGTCCGTCCGTCCGTCCGGAGATTCGTTATGCACGCGGTCGAGGAGGAGCTTCTCCAAACGGACGAAATTTCGAAAATTCCACGGAGAACTCCATGAAAGGGAAAGCGCGCACCGAGAGTTAATAATTCCGATGAATCCGCTCCAAAAAAGTCCAGCGGCTCTCTCAAAAAGGGCTGACTCTGCCCAGAGCCACCCCTGTAACGAGGTGGGCAGGAGTGAGGAGGGGGGAGGAGGGGACGGACCGCAAAGAACCGCGGGAATTTACGTCACGGATCGAGACCGATTACCGTCCGCTTTACCGCGAAAACTGCGAGCCGCCCGCCTTTTTGTGCTCCACGCGACTCATGTGAATCTTCTTTTTCTCGACTTCTTTCTCCGAGGTCGTCTATGCCACCGTTTTTGGAATGGTGATGCTGGCGTTGCTGCAGCCTCGACAACCGGACAAGTGCTTCCCCCGAAAATTTTTGATTCATAAGCCCCGGCTCTCTTTGTGTGTTCCGATTTCGAGAATCCACAAAAGCGGTCGCTCCTCGATTGTGCGCCGGTCCTTTTCCGCCGGTTTATTACCCAATAGCGCTAATAATTATAATAATAAGGCATTAGATGGATCGCTGACATTTACGACGAGTGAGAGGGAGGGAGGGAGGGAGGGAGGGAGGGAGCAACTCGCTCGTCCATTTCGCCTACAACTTTTTGCTTTTATCGGGGCCACTCGCCGAATAGAGCCAACCTAACAACTAATAACACTGCACGCAACGAGCCGCACTAAATTTTGCTTATTGTTCGCGAAACAATTCGTGTACCAAGTTCGAAGGTGTACAGAGCATAAAGGCCAAGCGTATAATTTGTCCGCCCGTGCTCGAAAGTTTATCGAGGCGAAAATCAGAGTTGCGATTCCTCGGAGCACGTGGCGATCGGTAATCCCAGATTTAAACCAACTCCAGCTTTGTTATTATAATTCCAGGTCCCTCGTAAATCGTATCTTTTACGAAATTGATGAGTAGCGTCCGGGATCACAATCATTTCGAAATTACCTTAAGTACGCTCATCAGCATCCAGCCATCCGATTCGAACGCGATACTCTTTTATCAAAATAGCAGCTGCACTTGCAGTTGTACCAACGCCGAGATCAGGAACCCTGACTCGGCAAAGACCCAGCCAAACTCTCCTTTGAAGAACAGTTAAAATTGCATGGGCGTCCTGAAAAGTGATACGGTGTAAATGCAGAGGAGAACCGCGACGTCGATCCTCTTCCTCGCGGACGACCACGTCATGACGAGCGTCGCGGAGGCTCCGCCGATGCTGACGGTGCCGATATTGCCAAATTAAAAATGGCTACCGTATTTCAGATTCTCGTTTAGATAGGAGGTTTTCGGGTGGTAAGGGGGTAAGGGACGGACCATTTGTCATAAACGGAGGGACCCGCAGTTACGACGCAATATTACCTTTGCTCTGGTCCATCCGGAGGTAAATTTACTCGAGAGCGATAGTGTGATAAATGCAGGCTCCGGCTGATAAATGCCGGGGATTGCGGCTGTCGATCTTGATTGAGAAGGAGGAGGGGCATCCTTTCGCTGCCCTGTCATTTCAGGCCATTCGATTTTTGTTTGGCATTGGTGGGCATTTCGCCTCCCAATTAGATCTCGGATAAGATGATGATTTCGCGCCAACTTAGAAAATAAATTTTCTCTCCCTCGGGAAATGGCTCGTCGATTCGTTTGCCTTGAAAAATATTAAATTACCGTATTGGTATTGTTGTCAGGTATTGAAAAGATAATCGACTCACTCCTAGCTTGACAACTATTTGTTATGACAGTTAACGATTAATAGGATGATTAATGCTGAGTACCGTTCGAATGGCTAGGACACTACTGCCATTTCAATAGAAAGAAAATAATTGTTTAAACATCGACGAAAGAAGAAAGACGGTTGCTCAAAGTTTCAATTATTCCAAAGGCTCTCTGTTAATCCAGTAATTACCTCAAATTAACGAATTGTGGACAATTTATTTTAATGCAAAGTAACTGATAAAACGTAACAACTAAAAATCCAACTACCACCGAACTAATCGTCAAGTATTATTTTATTAAACTTGGAATATTCAATTACAGTTCAAAGTTTTACGATAAAAAAATATTTCCAGTGCAAATAATGCGCACTGCCGTATGCAGCGACACTCAAATTTAATGGTTTTCACTTTAGGAATCTTGTTTCAAGTGCACCGTACACTTGTAGAAGTATTTAATTACTTTTTCAATCATTTCGTAGTATCCTCATTCTCTCAGTTTGGATGGAAAACGCGAGCCATCGCTTCCAATTATGCGCATCGAGTATTTCGTAAATAACGCGGGAAGCTGGGGTTGGCCTTATTAAAGCAGAAAAAATCCGGTACCAAAACAAGAGAAACAGAGAGAGAGAGAGAGAAAGAGGGGGGGGATGTGGACCGATCGATCTTTGGCCCCTTGATGAGTTTCCTCACTTCGCCCCCGAATCCCCATCAGAATCCCAATTCCTCTTCGTTATCGCAAATTGAGTTCAATCTCCAGCGTCGTCGTGATCGATATTCGCGTTTCTCGATCCTCTCCCTCTCTCTCTCTCTCTCTCTCTCTTCTACTCCCACTTATTATTATTAGATGCGCAGGATTCTTCGAAGTGGTAATTGATCGCCGACTACCGAGAAACGACAATCCAACCGTCAATTTAAATGAATTCTACCGGTGATTAGATTTTCCCGGCTCCCACCCCACCCCTTCGGCTTTGTTTTAATCGTTTTCACCCCGGGAATATAATCGGGGATGATCGAGTGTCACGGAGGTGCGCTAAATCATCGAAATCCCGGCCGTTGATCCTATGGATCCCCGATAATTTCCACGTGGTATTCCGGAGGCCCGCGCCTGGCAGCACCCGAGAGGAGAAAACGAGTAATGAAATTGCTTTGGTCTTGGATTTTACTGCCAGGGAGCCAATTGAAACAATAAAGAGAAATATCATTGGTCGACCTATGAATATGGTTAAAGGGCAGGACGGCGGCGGCGGCGGCGGCGCGAGAAAAGCGAAGCGATGCGTCTTAATATCTTTGCTCGTAAATATAAACATTTATTGCGCCGCGTGTAATGAAATATTTTACAAGCCCCACCACGACTCCCGTTCGGTTTTCTGTCACAAAATCCCTTTTTTTCCATTTTCCTTTTAGTTTTATTGTATTTCAAGTGAGAGCTTTTTTCACCTCGAGTCCTCTTTCTCATGTGTATATCTTTCATTTTACGGTGCTTCTAATTTGATTAGGTTCAAGCGATCGACGCGTTCCAGACATACGTTTTTCCACTTTGAATTACGGCCATCTTAAAAATCTCATCTAAAATCAGTCTCTTTTATTATAGAAAATGATATTTCTCGTTTCGTCCTTTCCTCTGGAGCAAAAAATCATTCAATTATAATCGACTATTTAACCAATCTTTAAGATATAAATATAAATATAAATCTCAAAGGAATTAACTTTTGTCGAATTATAATTCAATTTCCAGGGGAATAACTAGTTTTCAATACATGTGTTCATTAAAATTGAAAATATATTTTATACAATAAACTTCTGCAACTCCAACATTTCTTAAGATGTGTATTGAATTATCTGCATTATTCCTTATTGCTGCCATTTGAGTTTAGAAATTGGATTCTATTAGTATTCACGTAATTCTTGGAATCAAATTACAATTACACAAATTTTACGTATATTTTTATTATCCTACGAATTTTTAATTGCGTAACTGTTTTTAATAATGATTTATGATAGGTAATGAATTACACACTACACATATTTCAGTGAGAAATTACTCCAATTTTTATTACAATGATAACAAATTAAATTTATTTACATCAGCAATTTTGTATAAATAAATATAATTTTATTTTCAACTAATTTTCAACTTACTGATTAAAGATTTTATTAAGAAAATAATAAACTGATACTTTCATTATTTTTAATAGAAACAATTACAAAATACAATCTCATTTACCAAAAAGTCTATCAAAATTAATATTTATAAATTTACGAGGCTGACATTCTATTTCTGAAGAAGCTGAACTATAATTATTTTGAATACATAAAAAAAGAATCGTTGATAAATGCACATTAACGTATTATCAATAAAAGTAATTTTTTTTGCTATTTAAATTTACACATTGTAAAACTAATTTTATTGTAACGATAAATCTAGCCTCGATTACAATATGATTTTGTGCTTAATATTATTGAAAAATATTTGCAAGCTTCAATCTAACATTAGCTTCATACATTTCTTAAATAAACTATATGCTTTTTTGTTGGGATCAAAGGATCTTTATCGCAAAATAGTTACATGTTAATGAAAAAATATAATCAAAAATAAAACACATGTAGATGAGTTGGAAGTATAAAATAGCGGATATGTTGTTTTTATAAACACTTTCGCAAGTATTAAAATTCTTTATGCGGGCATTAAAATCTGTTATTTGGAAAAATAAAAAGCAAATTCAGAGAAAAGAGCAAAAAAAGTGGCGTAGGATTCGAATGGTCCACGGGATGAGGCTCAATTTGCATCTCTTCAAGATTGCGAATCGCTAATAGGGATTTTCTCTCGTGCCTCACTCTCACTCTCGCTCTCGCTCCCGTGCCTCTCGTTTCTTTTTCTACGGGGTCCCATCTTTGGCAAATGGCAAAGGATGACATGGTCCCTCGACCGATAATAATAACGAGGGGGAGAACAACCCTTATATAGCGGCCATTTGATTCGTTTGATTCATTTGATTCATTTGATTCATTATCCACGTAATTCTAAAGACTTTCCGCTGCCGTTTCACCTGCAAAAAGGTAGACGAATAAACCCGAGCTGCGAGAAACAGAAATTGAAGAAGGATGCCCGTTTGTTGGGAAGAGGAAGAGGAAGAAAGTGATAATACGAGGGAGAACCTGTTTTCGCCTTGCGCACATGCATAAGATCGAACCTGTTATTGTGCTTTGAATAGATTCCCCGCTTTATGAGATCTCGTATTATATTACTAGAGAAGGGGATAGTTACGAAAAGAATATCTATTCGATTGGAATGCGAAACGGCATTGTGAGGCGAGGCTGAATATTACATGAGATTTTGAATAATTCGTGTGCGAAGGCCTCGGCCGATTGTTAAACTTGATTTCGTTCTTTTTTAACACACATGAGTTATTGGACAAGTTAGCTCTTTGGAAATTTCAATAAACTGTACCGCACTCACGGATCATTGCAGCATTCGCAAAATGTTGTGTTAAGTTTAGCAGACAAGTTTTTTTCCCAGCCGAGCGGAAAATTTGTCATCATATGATTGGTGCACACCAACTCAAATGGACGATAATTTGAGCGGCGTTGAAGTGTACTCGAGATGCACTCAACATCGATATCAATCGATCATCTTCATTGAACCTGTTGATTCAAACTCTACTTTTTCGCATTGGAAAATAATTTTTTACCCTCAATTTCTTTTTAATAATAATAAATTTAAGAAGTTTGCATCGAGGCTATGATCGCGATTGTCTCTTTGATTAATAACTACAATGCCAATTCCTCGTACGATAATTATAGAAAAAAGAATAAAATAATAAATGTAACTGCAAGAGGATTCGATCATTAATTACATTTAGAGTATTACTTTGTCATGTGTATAAAAAAAAAAAAAAAAAAAAAAAAAAAAGAAAGAAAAAAAATCAAACAGAATCCGTTTAATGATTTAGATTTCATATCGAACTGCGTTTGAATGGTCTCTATTTTTTAAAGAAAATGAGCATCGAAAAGCAAAACTGATACCATTTGACGTGCAAGTTTTTCCTAAGCTTACTTTTCATTCTTACGGGATTAATCCACCATGTAGACACACAATATTTTTAAACTCTCCAGACATAAAAAAAAACGCATTTTTATGTGTCCTTGTATTTGAGCAATGGAAGTTTTTTTTTAAGAAAAAGAACTTTTTCTATATCGATGCTCTTAAGTGATCCTTACTAGGACTCGAGTACTCGAGTGTAAGGTAGAAGTTGATGCTTCTACATTTGTCTTCCGTAAGCGACTTTTTTTCGAATCGCGTTAAAAAATGTTTTCGCTGTCTTTGGATCGTTGTAATTAATGACTGGATTTATTTAGGAGGATCAAATCCAAACTCAGGACCAAACACCTGAATTGGCCTTTATTGCGCAAAAATAAGGGAAAAACGCCTTGATCAAAGCTCTAGACGAGGGAAGGAAGGTCGATTCACCGTTAAACAATACGCAAGCATGGATAATTAATTTTCCGAGGGAACGGGTTAAAAAGATGTTATTGGTTATGGGTAAGCACGTACAAAATGGACCTTTCCTAATGATCGGGTTTAAATTATTTATTAGCAATTAATCGGATTTTCGTCATAAGCAGCCAATTGAGAAATCGATAGAACTAACGCCATAATTTTTAAAGTTAGTACTAACGAGAATGTAATTGCCTTCGACGAAGGCCCAGTTTCCATCTTCGGCATTGCAATTCTGCTCACTCTTTTCTCTTTTTTCGTGATTGATCCCACGGCTATTCATCGGGCTCGAACAAGTTTCTTCCACTTGCCACAAACTTACTTCCCTCCCAAAGGAGCTTTACCGCTGGATGACGTTAAAGGAATCGCAGTTTTTTGTATCGGCAACTCGGGATAGATCTTCAAAAGGTAATTTCCGTACAATAAAAAGCGACTCGCTCCGAAGGAAATGCCCGCGCGGCCTGAAAATACGGTCAAATGTAACGAGGACTCGGACTCGAACTCGGACTCGAACTCGAACTCGGACTCGGTGAGTTTGCGGCCCCACTTCAATTACTAATAATTCGAGGCTTAATTTGAAATCGCATTCAAATTTTTGGCCCTTTCGAATTTCTCTTTGTAATGCTAAAGGAGAGCGCCAAAGCCACATGGAAGGGAAATAAATTTCCGAGGCTACTACTTCCAAGCTTTCGATCAAAGATACTCAGGGTACAACGTCTGCCAAACTACAAATGGACAAATATTGTTTGCGATGATATGATCCGTAGAACGAATTTTTGCATGGCTTATATCGAATAATAATACTTTCTTCGCGATTGTTTGTAAAAAAAAAAAGAAAAATAGAAATAAAGGTTTTGAATTTTTTTAACGTGTATTCATTGTATACAATTTTTACAATCAGCCTCATTCCTCCTATCTTGAGTCTGTGGAGAAAATTTTTATGCAATTGAACAAAGAATCAGCGGCTGTTTTAAATTTATCCTCAACTAGGTTCTTATACTTATCTCGTCTTATTCCAAATTTCCTCATAATAACGGTGCAATATTTATCTTGAAAATGTTTTCGTGTACCGCTACCAGCAAGCACCCTTTTAAAAATTTCATAAAGTATTTATTTTTAAATTTGTTACTATATTTTATTTATAATAATTTTTAAGAGTGATACTCGAGTGAATGTTTAATCGATGAAAAAAGGCTGATAGCATTCATCTGTAAATCTATAATACCCCTATTTTATCTTTTTAATTTGTACTTTTGGAGATGAAGAAACTCGATGAAAACAAATGCATTGGATTTCCTTTTACAGTTAAATAATGTTTGTTTCAAAATAATAATAAAGGAAATTCCTTCAAATTCTTTAAAATAATAAAGGATAGTCTTATGAAAGGCAGAAGGAAGAAATAGATGAATTTAAAAAGAGTATCACTTGGCGTTCTTCAGATAGGGCAACAGCAAAAATACAATAAAAGCGAATATTTTTAAAGTTTAGTTTACGAAAATACACTGTAAATGGAGGGTTTTGAAATTATTGAATGGATAATAATGGATGGGGCTGGTTCAAAAGAATGCTCGGCATCCGAATTTCAAAAACAAATTAGAAAATTCGCTGTTAAAGGAAAGGACGCCATTGGGGATTTAAAAGGTTAGTGTCAATAAGAGCCGCGGGTAAATAAATGTCGATTATCGAAGCTCTGCCTCCTGGAGTATCATCCGGTGCTCCAGGAGGCTCTGGCAGAGGCTCTGGCCTAACATTTTACGTAGGAATCCTCGAGGGAGCGCGGGGGAGCGCGGGGGAGCGCGGGGGAGGGTGGGACAGAGCATATCCCTTAGCGGCAGGATCCCCGGCACTCGAAATGGGAATTGCGTGCTTTACGAGCGCGCAAATCCCAATAAAGTGCATTCGATGCAGCGATAAACAAAGGGACGACATCGCTTTCATCCCCTTTTGGCTCTCCGCCAACCGCGAGAACGCATTAAAGTTTCCGCGTTACGAAATGGAAACGAAGTTGCGGCTCGCGCGCGCGCGACGTCTTCTCCTCGCTCGCGACATTGTGGTGCACCGCGGATTTACGAGCCGATTCGCCGACTCCTCGAAGCCGTTCCTGGATCGCTCGACCTTACCCTCATATGGCCGGACGCCTCATATTTCGACGGTTACATACGCCGGGGTTTCGAGGATGCTCGTTTATTATCATTTTCCTGGGGCTCGGGTCCCCAGGATCGCCAGGATCCCCGTCCCGGTTTTTAGATCTCTCGGCCTCATCGCACGAATAAATGCATAACTTTGAAATTGAAAATTTATCGCGCATAAGCCGGAGGATGTTGGCTGATGGAAATCCGATGTACCGGCCTACAAAATTCATGAAACGGCATCTTACTTTACGATTCAAATGAGAGACACTTTTGCAACAATGCGAATAAATCAAATTAAAATTTCTCACCGCGGCGAGTTTATGGAAATGCTTGGCTTGGCTACGTGTCGATGTTGCCTTTTTTCTCTTTTTTCTCTTTCTTTCTTTTCTTTTTTTCTTTTCTTTTCTTTTCTTTTCTTTTCTTTTTTGAGATCGAACCTGTCGAATTGAAATGGCCGGAGCTGGAGATAAGGAAAAGAGATGAAAGGCGCGTTCTTCTCTTCCCCGAGCATATCATTTGTGAATTTTCATACCAAAGTCACTCGGAAATAAAATATTAAATAAAGGGAAGACAAAGAAAATAAGAATAAATAGATAGGATTTGTTGGCAATTGCGTATGCGCTATGCAATTTGAAGAATAATTTTTACATTCAATCTTTTGCACGTAGTTCGATTCAAATTCCTTTTCAAATGCTAAATTATGAATAAGTGGAATAGTAATTTGGGTGAAATTAACGAGCATTACAACAATTTCAGAACGATTTGTAAAATGTATTATTGTAAAAAGCAGCCTTCATGTTAATAAATGTTGGCTTTCACATCAGATTATTTATTAAGTTTTGACTTTGCAGCAGTCGATAAGCGGTCATTTGTATAAAGTTGTATTGTATTTAAGGGGCTTATCCAGTAACGTACAGTATTTTTTTCGAAATTTATAAAAATATAAATAATGAAGCTAATGTAAGCCTTTGTTTACCTACCAAATTTTTATTTTAAAATATCGCTTCAGAACTAAGGTATAGCATATGTTCTGAACCGCAGAACTCTTAAAAGAGAGTCTTACGAAACGGCTGCATCTCTAAAAGTCCATGGGATGCTGGTTAAACAAAAAAATATTTGACATTGAAGTTGATAAAATCGGCATATCTTCATCCAGGATCTTTTAAAAATATTAAAGATTAACAAAATGTCATTATTGGGTAACAAATGTCATCAATTTAGTACAAGAATCTGCATTTTGGCCTCTTTTAAAAATTGTCGATGACGGTATATAAAAAAGTTTAGCATTTTTTAAAAATCCCCCATGAATCAATTAATTTATTAATGCAACAGACGTACAGCCATTTCAAATAATTTAACGCTATGAGTGACATCTCGACATAATAAAATTAACTATTTATTAACCTGTAATCCCAAAAGAAGTATGTATGATCTAAAGTTGATAGTTGAGGACATGAATTCTGTTTGAGGATGCGGTGCCGATGAAGAGCATTGCTTACGAATTAAAGAGCCCAAAAAAAAAACAAAACAAAAAAAAAACAAAAAATTAATGACTTTCTTCCACTTTTTTGCAGCTGCACCTCCAAGTACATGGGCGAGTACTGCCAGTACCGTCACCCCTGCCTGACGGGCCACCGGTGCCAGAACGGGGGCTCCTGCTTCGCCAGGGACGTGACCCACGGGCCCCCGATCTTCTACTGCTCCTGCCCGGTCGGGTTCTCGGCCAGCCTCTGCGAAATAAAGATCGACAACGCCTGCGACTCCTCGCCCTGCGCCAACAACGGGACCTGCGTCCTTCACTCCCTCTACGACTACACCTGTTCCTGTGCCAACGGATTCGCCGGTGGGTTACACACTGTTTTGTTTACTTCTTCGTTTGTTTGCTTCTTTATTTGTCTTTTCGTTTGCTAACTTGTTCCTCTTGCATAATTACCACATGTCGCGGGTTCACACCTTGGACCTCCTTGGTTCGATTTGCCCGATAAATTATGATCGGCCCCTCCTCTTTATCCGTAACTCTCCTCACTTTCCCATTAACCGAATTGTGTCATTCGTCTTTTATGCTCTATTCAAATTATATTTATCTACGGCTTATTCATATTCATTTTTTATTTGGTCATTACGGCTCTACGAGACAATTTTACCTTTTCCAACTCAATATTTCATAACTAGAATTTTTATGTTAACTTTTTGATATACATTTATTATCCACTTGACGACAAAACTAGAAAAACATTTCTATTAATACAAAATATTTTCCTTTATTCAAAACAATTCTAAAATAATGATTACACAAATTAATAAGGCACGCTTATCTTTTCATTCTTCAATTTTCTCCTACTAAATATGATTTATGCATGCTCTAACTTATTATAGAAAATTAATAATTTTAACATACAAATAAGTCAAAAGATTATAAAACTGATTTTATATACTATTTAAAAGGAAAATAAGAAATTTCGAAAGTTTCGATAAAATATTTATGGACACAATCTTTTCATAAAGGTCGCAATAAAATCAAAAATATTTTCTACACTTTATACAATAAAAATAAAAAAACATTATTTGACTCACTACAAATATTCAAAGAATGTTTATAATTGTTAAAATTAATAAAATTATTTGTTTTAAACATCGCTGTTTGTATGACTAAATCCCTTGATACATACAACTACACGAACAGCCTATACATATATACGTATTTTTAAAATACGTATACATAGTCTTTTAACTCATATTGTGTTGTTCCATTTGGAAAGTATTAAAATAATTTAAATTTCTTTCAAATAATATTTATCAAGTGATGATAATTGCTTGGGCTTTATTTTATAAGAACGATAATTTATATTAGCTAAAAATAGAAATTAAAATACATAAAGAATATAATTTTAGCAATTATTAATAAAGTATATTCATGATTTTAAGGTACTTGTAAAAGGTACTTTTTAACAACAAGTCGTAAGAACAAAATTTAAGAACACAATTGTAACTATTAATTTTTTTAATAAAAATAAATTGAAAATTTACTAAATTAAATGAATTTCAAGTAATACAATATTTTTGAGCTGTGCGCGCAATAATTCAAATAGTTTAAAAAACGTGTGACTGCTAAAGTAGCTTTGTGAATAGCTTGCGTTAATTAACAAAATAATTTATTTTGGTTAATAACTTAAAAGGCGTAAATTGCTTTATTTTAAGTAAATATTCAAAACGAAAGTACCTTCAACCACTACAATAACGAGATACATTCACGACATTAAAATTTAACCACATGTATCTCTAGAAGAGTTAACTAACTTCATGATGTTGGTCGTTGAATTATTAATGAATAGTTACACCACAATCCAATTCAAAATTCAATTTAACTCCAAGTGAGTCGAGCGCGTGCAATTACAACCAAAAGACCAAAATATCCACGAATTTTTTTTTTTTTTTAAAGCTCCCGATAATCAGTTAATACACTGGTCCACTTTACCCCCCCCCTCCCAAAAGAAAAAACCCCAACCCAAGCCCAATCTAATATCCAGCCAAAGGAGTTCGAAAGCGCTAATTTCTGGGGAGGAAAAGCCGTGCGCGGGGATTCCCGTTCGCGCGCCAAATTCAAAATTACGAGCGCACGGTGGCTCGCACCTTTAATTGTTCGGGACTTGTTCAATGTGAGCCGGCGGGACGGAGGGTTCGGGGGTTGGGGTTGGGGTTTGGGGGGAGGGGGGGAGGAGGTGCCAGGTTAATTAATATACGGTCTTGTGACGTGGGAGGTAACTCCGCGGCTGCGCCTTATTTTTGCGCTCGGACTTCTCCCTTTTTCGCTCGCCGCTTATTAAAAAATTTCGAATAAGTGGATAATAAATTATTGCGAGAGGTAATTGGCGAATATTCGCGCCGGGGCGTGAGGGCGAGGAGCTGCGTCCAAGTGCGCGTATATTGTAATAATTATTAACCGCAAAGTAATTGTGCACGAGAAATATAACGGAACGAGAAATTACTGTAATTGAGTGCCGATGGAAATTGAGTGCTATAAGGTTCCATTGACTTAGTGGTGGTTCTCTGTCGAATTTCACGAGGCCTTTTTATTCCTTTTTTTATTCGTCCGACTTGGCTCGCAGGACTCGTATTTTATTCGGCTTTCCGTGCGATATTAGCGATTTGGCCCGCGTGGCTAATTTATAGAAAAATTCATTCGACTCGATCGGGAAATCCGATTTGCGAGCGCACTTGCGAGTCCCCGTCGACACGAGAAACACCAGTTATCATCTAATTAGTTGATAAATCTGTCTGCGATTCCCGATTAGTGCGTTAACAATGTATCCCGCAATCGCGTCGCCGTTTTATTTTATTTTATTTTATTTACAGGCTCTAATTCTTTGAGAGATAGTTTGGACGTGAGAAGTTTAATGGTCGAAAAATATCGCAAAATTTATTGCCTCTGCCGCGAGTGGATCGGCTTCGAGAAACTAAAATAATGCCATATTTTCATTTGCATAATAAATGATTAACAATCAAGCGTGTCTAATTGCATAAGCCATTTATTTAAGTCCTAGAAACTCGGCTCGGGATTATTGTTAAATAAACTCTGCCTAATGAACCCTGTGTTTCAGTGTGTGTATTATATTGTAATAAATTACTGTGTAAGCACTTTCCTAATGATTTTCACTCGTATTAATAACCTTTAATATAATAAACTGGAAGATATATTATTGGTTTACAACAGACTACAATAGCTTTAGCGTTCACCTTTATTTTCATATCTGCACATGTTACGTATTGCGCCAAACGTATTTTATATCTTGAAATCTCACAATTTCACTTATCGGTAAAAAGGAATAGTTTGCGCTCGATAAAAATTCAAAACAGACGAATCTTATCTCCGCAAAAAAGCGAGCTATTTTTTTAATAATTAAACATTTGCCACTTTAAACAAACTTTTGTTTGTTTATCTTAAAAATTCTGAGATAAGTGGTCAGCGTCAAAGTTAAGAAATGCCTATAATAAAAAAAATCTCGTGCTAAATCAAGTTTATTACACAGCCTTATAAATATGCGATAAAAAAGTAGCAGTTTTTTCATCGATCGAATTTATATGAAATTCCACGGTAAACGGTTACTCATTATAAATAAATTACAACTAGGCAAAATAATCCGCAACTTGCATAATCATTCATTTCACACACTCGATATCCCCCACTTACGTAAAATGAATAAAATACCCATCGATCGAAGCTACATCCGAGACATTTAACCCGAACACGACCAATTCACATTCCCCGATTTTTCCAGCTTTCCACGGCAAGACACGACCCGAGACGTCGAGGAACATTGCACAAACCACTAAATCATACTTCGGCGAGGATCCGGGTGAAGGGGCGGCGACTCCTGGTGGATGTCGATCGCGTGGGTCGTCTCCATTTCCGACTCGAGATTATGCAAATGGACCCGCGCGAATAAATGCGTCGAGTGTGTGCAGTGTGTGTGTCTTAATGTGCGAAGGAAAGAGCGAGAGAGAGGCGTATCTATTAATGCGTCGTCTAAGTGACTTTTTATGTTGCGCCTCCGCAGCTTCCCGATCGGGAGGAGGGAGATCCGGTTGACGGGGAACATCGTCTCCTCGTCCGATGCATTGAATTTTCGGATTTTCGGAGAGAGGCTAATGCGCTCTCGAGGATACTGGCCTTCCTTGAATCCCCGTCCCCCTCCCCGTCCCCCTCCTCCTCCTCCTCATCCTCGCCTTGAACCAACAGGATCTTTCGATTTTATGAGTATGTTCTATTCGAGAATTCGAGGCTTATGGAGTTGTCACGATCGATGCTCACCCGTTTGAAAATCGAAAAATACCTGCCTAATGCACGCGTATTTATTCATTTGTGCCTCGGCCCTCCTCCGGTTTTCTTCTCGGAAATATCGAGCGCCGATATTTATGTCGTTTCAACACTTTTGCCTATTAGCTTCATTTTTTCCGTTTCGCCGTTAATTACCGAGCAGTTAATCTTGAGGAGTCCGTTACGCCAAAAAGGAAGATGAGAAGGCTCGTGTTTGCCCGGCTCCTCCCGAGGATACCGAGAATCCTCGAGCTCCCCTCGATTACCGTTAAATTACAAAAGATAATTAAAAATATTTTTAAGCTCGGAGCAGACTCCCGAGATAATCTAGGAAATCTCCCCGATAAATATTCAAAATTTATGGTATCGGGAGCCGAGCCTTGCTATCATTCCTATCTAATTATTTATACCAATGTTCCCTCGAATTTCAATAAAAAGTAGAAAGTATTCGAGCTATTTCGAGGGCCTGCACGCGGGCATTTTCTTATGTAATGCAAAGATCGGAAAGATAAGGTAATGCGGAGAAAGGGGACCTGCTGCTGGCGCGAGAAATTTAAATCGGGGGAAGGGGCACAACGCAACGCCAACTATATCATACAATTAGCGTGCGGCAATGCACTCGCACTCGCACGCGCACGCGCACGCGCAAACGCCGCTTCGAATCGCGAATATCGGATCGATCTTTCCCCTCAAGAAAGCTTACATTATTGCATTTCAATATTAACAACTTCGAAGACGTCAATTACAAAGGCATCGTCCTAGGCAGCCGAGAAGTATCCAAGGCTCCGATTAGTTAAAAGAAAAACTACAAGATACTTAATGAATGTCATTATGCGTGATTGTAATGTTGTCATCGTTATTTTGCGTCAATTCGCATTCGTTTCGAAACCTAATTTAAATCTAAGCCTTTTTATAGGAGATGATAGTCGAGGATCATTGCTTTTGCGCACCTCGTCGAGTGAAGTCCGAGAAAATATAAAATACGCTGGAAAAGGAATTTTTATCGAATTAACATAAAAAAAAATTGCTTAAAATATTAATAAGACAAGACAATGCTGTGTAAACAAATGCACAGATATTTATCGAAGCATTAAATTTGGTATTCAAAGACATTGCAATAAGTTGCAATACTTTGTAAAAGATGATGTGCAATAAAAGTCCAATAAATGCTGCATTTTTATTGACGTTATCGATAACATTTAATGCTAGGAGATATTAATTTATATTTAGAATTTTAATTGGTCTACATTGCTGCAAAGCTGGAATCGAGAAAAGACTATCGCAATGGTAGTCAAACCGATTAGTTTAATCAATAGCCATCATTTCTTATTATAGAAAATTTTCAATATTCACAAAACATTAGGGCAATTAAAATAAACTTGACAACGTTAAAAAGAGTTCGATTTATTCGAGTCCCTCGGAATCGACGACACGACATTCCCGGAGTATTCATTACAGTGAGAATAGAAAAACTAGTAGTTGGAGCTGAGATATCGTCGATTTAACTGATAGCCCTCGGGTAATTAGCTGATTAGATTTGCTCGCCGCTACAGGGTGTATTATACCTGGACAGGTGAAAATCTACCCTCGGATCGCGCGGCTCGAATATCTTTCCTCCGAGTTCCCGAGCTGCGAACTTGTGTAAAGTACCTGCAATTGAATTGAGACGATGCCGCGAAATGTTCCTGGCGATACCCTATCATTTTCATTACTAGATCGTAATTACCGAGAGATTCAGTTAAGGGGCTTTAGCTCTACTTTCTTCAACCATTTCAACCATTTTCAATTTTCGCATTTGGAGTTGAAATCCTGTTCGATCGTTGCCAACGGTTTTTAACTTGTAAATTAGCGAAGAAACTAGAGAATTCAATTAACATTTATTGGGCGAGTAACAATTTTGTTGTTATTTTCATTCATTAAAGCCAAAATTATAATTGCTTTTTCTTATCTTCCTTAGAAACCTGTTTATTGCCGAATAAATTGTAGAAAATCGGATATTCGATAAAAATAATTTCCTTCGGTACAATTAACAGAATGATATTGTACGTATGTTTCATTACATTTCATACACTAAATACACGTCATCTTTTTTTTTTAATGATAATCAATTTATATTAACAATTCGAATGTGTTACCCATGAGACATTTCTTGTAACTGTAAAATTAAAGAGCTTACCTAGTTTCTGAATTGTGAAAAATCGACTTTTTAATGGCATATTATTCGAACCATAAATCATTAAAATATTAAAGTGGGCCCATAAATATTAATTAAATGACGGCATAATGGAAATTTAATTTTATATGTTACTAATCAAAGCTTTAAACGCATTTTTCAAAACTATCTTTTAAAAAGATAGTTCTAATAGTTAATATTTTAACTGACAAATTGGTCGACAAATAACTTAAAATTTCGAGGATATTCAAAATAATTACAATTTTACACATCATAATCCAAAGTTTTCTGTGAAATTTAAAAAAATTCCGAATTTAGCATACAAAAATAAGCGCTTTTTAGGATATGGAAATATTTTTTATCATATCAATGTTCAATATTTAAAAAGATTCCAGTAGAATGATCGCGGAAAATTATTTTTCTTAGGATTGAAAACAGTTTTATCTATTACAAGTAAACTAGGATCTCTTTAAGTGTCTACCGTTTTACAACTTCTCTTTTTATCCCCTCATTGATCTTAGCTTTAAAACAATAATATAATTTTAAATTTTGCAATAAGTCGATACAGAGTGCGCAAGTATATTTTCAAAATTTTCAAGCATTTGGTCAATTAGATGTCTTTATAAATAATCCTGAAAAAGCAACTATTTTGATTGCGAGTAACTGGGTAAGTCTCTTTGTTTTGCGATTGTTATTCGTGGAATTCCACACGATTACCGAAATCAGTGGATGGATTCTTGAATATAAAAGACTCCAAAGCTCATTGAAATTTCCATTGTTACAAGGTTTGCGTTTTTTTTTTTGTCACCAGGTGAATTCTGTGCCGAAGTCGATTATTGTGCCTCGTCACCGTGTCGCAACGATGCTCAATGCCGATCGTTGTCTAGCAGTTACCAGTGCACTTGTGCCCCGGGTTTCACGGGGCCCAACTGCTCCGAGGACATCAACGAGTGCGAAGAGGATCCCTGCAAGTACGGCGCCTGCCTCAACACCCATGGATCCTACAAGTAAGTGCCGGACATCTCATCCCCGAGGAGTATTTATTTATCGGTTCACCCGAGCCCACCGCCGCGTCCTTAAAATGAAGATCGAGAGAGTTTTATTGATAAAGATAAATAGCGGGGGCCCGACAATGGGAAAGACCTCTCTGAAATTGTCGTGAGAATGAAGCCGGACACGAGAATCGGCGGATAAATTTTTAATAGAGAAGAACTAGCTGTTTTCGATTGTTTGGTGCTGGAAAACGGGCAGCGATCAATCGGCCGGTAACACGTCATCTAGGGGATTTTTAGCAAGTGCGGCGCACCTCAATCACCGGTTCCGTAAAAATCCCAGAATCCCGTATCGGCGCATGTGAACGAACGGCGGAAGATCGAGCGGCCAACGGTCGCCGTCCTGTCGTCCGATCGGAGGTGACGTCCACGTCGGACTCGGTTAACCTCCAACCCAGATCGCCGAGATCCGGAAGCGGTGGCGTCCCCTCGGCTTATCCGAGACATCGCCATCCTTAGCATCGACATCGTGCATGTGCCGCTGCGAATCAAAGGGGAGTCGGTCCTTGTGATCGGATACCGATCGCGTCCACCTGCGACTCTGGCGACTGCGTCCCGTCCCATCGCCCACGCGTTATTACGATAAAAGACGACGAAAGACCGGCTCGAGGGTTTAATGACCTCCGACTGATTTTCCTCCCACTATCTTCCTCGATTTTTGGCGATTTCTCGAAAACTACTCGGTTGATAGGTTCAAAATTTTCACCCACGTAACGCGTGGTTAATTAATTTAAAAAAATAATACTCATGTTTGGCTGTTTATCTAGTCATCCCTTACATAGATACAATTCCATAGACTTATATTTAGAATTGTAGTTATAATTAATTTTAGGAAATGTAATTACTAGTCCTAATAGTCCGTCTACAGGTATTCAAGTATGATACATGATCACGACAAATTTATATACATTTCACCATCTTTTTTTAAAAAATTTAATTAATTAGTTCGCTTTTTTTATTCGCAAGATTTTTACAATGAACAATGGAATTGGAATAGACAATATTTATTGAGTTAATGGTTGATATTTTTTATTCCAGCTGAGAAAGTCATTTATTTTCAAGTCATTCACTTATGTATAGAAATTGGTACTTTTTTTATAAGTGTAAAAAAATGAAAATCGTTAGGGAAAAAATCGGGAGGGGGGGGGAAACAACAAAAAATTTATTTGTTTTTCATTCAAAATTCCATCCTTCATTCGACTGATTGAACAAATTTAGCCACTTTCCCCGTGTAATAATTTGCTTTGTTCTCACTCGTGTGAAATTGGAATACTTAGATCGCGCACATTGCGATAGGAAACTCAAATAGGTGAAATCGAATAACTTTACAGCAGTTCGAATTTACTGTAAAACGTATGCATGCTTAAGTGATTTTTAACAAAAAAAAATTTAAACGCTTCGTTGGCTGCTTCACAATGAAAATTGTGGTGGTTCGCTTAAACACAGGGCTCATTGAAAAAAAAATCACTACATGCGAAATAACTGAGCATGCTATTTAGGAGTGATAGGGTGTATTTGGAAATTAATGGACATTATAAGCTATTATCAATTTTTATATGAAGAAAGGTATTTAATCGATTGAGGTTTTTGTGTATTTCCAATACTCGTGTAGTACTCATTACTGTTGCCCGATACATTATAGCAAAGAAATTCATTAATGCCACTAATTAATTACTTGTAGTTGATAGTTTCACATTGTGGAATAATCAGTAAGTGTACTTACTGTAGGTGTGCTGGCTTTATTTAGTATATCGACTTTATTACTTGATTGATTGAAATTAAATCAAGTTTGTAGCAAATATCATCAATTATTTATAAAAGTGCTGATACAGAGAAACGTGTCTATACTTTTATGTATAATAACTTCAACTTCGATATTATTCAATATTGTGTTAGTTAATGGTGGATATTTCTTTTAAATTAAAGATAATTTTTTTTTTTTTTAATGACAAGAAAATGCAACGTGATAAATTGTTTTCGGCGATATACACTCCACCCGTTCTTGAATTATTTCTTACTGAATTATTTCTCTTGATATACGTTTCGTTTATCACGTGAACAAAATTTATGCGTTACTTAAGAATCACGGGATATAAAACGAACATATATTGATATTACAATTATTATTTATTTTTTTCAGTATAAAGGTGCGTAAATTTATTACAGAAAGACTAGTTAAGTGATACAAAATATTTACTGTTACATTAATTTGAATGTATTGTGTGCAATTATAAATATAAATAGCGTGTATCAGCTATTATAAATACCTGCAATAGTATATGTTTGTTTGTGTGTTTCTACATGTATAATTTTTTCAATCAGCGCATAAAAATAAAATCAATTTTTAAACGGAAAAAATAAGAGATTTTACTAGATAATGTAGGTGTGTAATAAATTTCGATACTTAATATGATATGTTAATTGAATCGTATAATTCAATATCATTCCTAAATATTTATATCAATAATTAAAAGCTATTAATGTGATTAAAAATATCGCGTTAAGTATTATCGATGAATCAAAGTAGTGCTACATACCTACACGAAATAAATAAAATTTACGGCACATTTAGTTGGTTTATTGATATACTTGCAGTGCATTTCCTAAGAGAATTGCCATTTCAATATCGAATATATCGGTGAATTTTATAAGAAGTAAGAAATTGCCCGAATTCCTAATATAAAATTTTTAAAGAAATTTTTAAATTAAAATTATTCTCATTATAAATTAAGATGTCTTATTAAATTCTTGTTTAAAGCTTAAATTGCCACAATTACCATGTATTATCAGGTAAATTTATTCATTAAAAATTTTAAATTCCTCTCATCCCTAAATTAATACAAAGTCATATGTTTTAGCCATTATCAAGGCTCGAAGCATCATAATTCGTATCTCTTCCGAAGTGTCGATTTTTCCCGATCATTATTTTTTGTTCCTTCCTGTATAGCATTTTAATGCGGTGCATACTTACAAGTAAATGCACGATTAAAAAGGCAAGAAAGTAGGTACATCCTTTTTTTTATACATATAAAAAAGCTTTTATCTTGAGCAAGTCATTTATCATAAAAAATTTTGTTAAATTTAACATTGCGAATATTGTAAAATATACTTTTCCGTGTATATTGGTATTGATCTTTATCCGTTGTAATGGTTAAATTTTGAGAATGTAATTTTATAATTTTATTTCTAAAGATTTAATCACGAACTATTATCTTTTCGTTAACTTTGGTCTGAACTCCTTGTATTATTAATCGTTTGTATGCATTACTTTTGACTGCACATATCAATGCGCTTGACAACACCATTTTTTATTTTAGTATAAAATACAATCAGTTGGGTAGGAATTGCGTTAAATTGTCAATTATAATTGATAAATTTTGTGAGTGTAATTTTGCAATTTTATTTCTAAAGATTTAATCACCAACAACTATTCTCTTATCCTTAATTTTCCCCTGAATTCTCAATTTTTAATTGTTTATGTGTATTACTCTTCTTGCTGTGATAGGCAATTTTTAATTTCAGTCTGACTCCAAACAGTTGCGCTGACTCTTTTTCCATGCATCGTTTTTTTAAACTTGGACAAAGCAACAATATTTGTTAATAATTGTTGAATGTTATTTTATCTCCAAAGAAGCTGTCAACAATGATAACAATGATAATCCATGCTCGGGACGGACTCGGAAATGATTTTGAAATGTAGATCCAAGAGAAGATCCATTGCAAAATAAAAGCCTCGAGTAATTTCTTTTCGAGTGTTTTATGGCGGTGTGGTGGGGGAAGGGGGAAGGGCCGGGAACTCGAGCATAGGATTACTCGACATATTTACTCTTTGAGATTGTTTATACGTTCACACGGTGGATTTCCGATATTTTGCCGAGGAGCCGCTCGTCACGGAATCCCCCACGTACTTTGTTTGGAGGGTTGCGCGCGCAGTCAACAATAAGGAAAAAAGTACGTATTGCGGCCAAAGAGCGAGAGGCAACCGAGTGAAAGATCGCTCGAAAAAGGAAGAGTGCGACGGAAAGACGGAGAAAAGGAGGAGGAAGAGGGAGAAAAAAGAAGGGGAGATCCGAGCGAAACATATGGCATATAAAAACTGGTTTCGGCGGTGCCGGCGAGGCGCGTCTGGGGGTTTGTCGGCGCACATAAATCCACTGTTTCTCAAGATCGAGTCGAGATTAATCGGGCCAAGTTGCGCGAGAGGAGATAATGTCGCCCGGTTCCCTGCCCCTCATTGAATTATACGTCCACTCGGGTCCACCCTCGCCCTTTGACCTCTCGCGGTCCGTGGAGCGCGTGGACGGCAAGGGTCGGGACTCCGTCCGCGACACCCCCGCTCGCCCTTTCCGTTTTTTATCGGTTTTTTAAACAATTTAAAAACTTTTAAAGTCGGCCGGTGATTTACATGAGAGAGCGCAAGGGTTTTACGAGCCCGAAATTAATCGTCCACGATGTAATGAAAGCCCGAGGAATCTAATTACTTTTTTTAATGCCTAAATATAATTTATTTTATAATTACTCTTGATTAAAATTTTAAGGGCTATTTTAGAAGTAGTTGGTACTTTAATGAAAATGAGCCTGGCTGAGATACGAGATAACGTGATTGTAATACTGTGGCCGAGAGTATTTTGGCTAAGCCAAAAGGATACTTTTCGCTTCAGCCACTTACATATTATCGGCAAATAATACCAAAATACAAATATTAATTAATCCGGAGAAAAAATTCAATTTATTAAATTCCTGGGCTATTCGGCCTCGGACATATTTTCTCAACGGCTCCGAGATAAAGTAATAAATATGAATGCGAAAAAAGAAGCGCAAAACGGTGCGATCGATACAAAAGCTGTAGACGCACTATTTTAATTATCGTGATATAATGAATTCGGAATATAAAGGAAGAATAAATCTTTGAACAAAAGAGATAAAAATATTATTAACCTTTCGATAAATCGGCCAGTTGTTTATTCACCCGCATCGTTGTCCGACGCGCAAATAACAGTACAACAAAACCCCACGAAACCCCCATTGGGGCGTTGGGATTGGGGGGGGGGGCAAGAGGGAATCTATTGTGTAGTCACGCGTGGCAATGAATTGCGCAAAGATTTCCCTCTTCTCTTTCTCTCTCTCTGTCTCTCTCTCTCTCTCTCTCTCTCTCTCTCCCTCGGATGTTCGCAATAAAGACTTCAACGGAGCCATGCGTTTCCGATCCCCACAACGTCGTTAAATCGCCGGCGCACCGGTTCTCGATCCTCTCGATCCTCTCGATCTTTTACGCGAGATACACAGCTGAGAGTTCTGGTTCGTTAGGTGTCCTGTAAAATGCGAGTCCTCGATCTCCTTTTCCTATGCAAACTTGTTGGTACTGCAGATACAATTATTCGAATATTTATCATTAGAACAGATGTGTGTCTGGTCTATCCTCTGCGACGGACAACTCCGACTAATCTCTTGCACCGCGAGATCTATGTGGTTCCGAATTTTCTATCTTATCGGTCGAAACTGAGTTAACGCATGGAATAACCGCCAGCGAATTCTCGTGTCTGACAAATTGCAGAGCACACGATAATAATCACTTAGATAAAATGGAGGTACTTGACCGAGAAGAACAAATTTCAGATTTTAAATTACAACTATCGATCAGTGACGGCAAATCCGAACAATTCAATGAATTTAATCGCACTTAATTTTCTGAATTGAAATATTATTGAAAAGTTTATTTTACGGCCGATTTTTCAAAGATAGCGAATTGTCTGCTGTAATATCTTAAAACCACCCAGTTTTCCATCAAAATTACAATGCATTAACTATCTCGGATCGCATACAAAACCACACGCGCAACGCTACAAAGTATTTTTTACAATGTACTTACGTACGTGTAAACACGAAGGAAGATAGATAGATGATTCAGATTTAGATTAATGAGACGCGGCTTGATTGGCACGTGATCTCGGAGAAAGATTTTTCCAACTCGCGGAAGAGAATTTAATAAAGGAAGTTCTCTCTTTTTCTCGAGATTTATGATGCGAGTCTCTCTCGAGCTACGATATGATTATTTTGTTTAAATAAAACAACATTTATCCCTTTAAAATTGTTGTTTTTCTTTCGATGTATAAGATGGATGGGGGGGGGGAGGAGATCGAGTGGAGTTGTTCTTCGAATCTTGATAAAGCTTGCACTGACTTTGGTAATTGGGAGGGTGTGTATTAAGGGATAATGATTTAAAAAGTGGTAGAAGAAAATGCAAAATCGTTAATTGTAATTTTTATTTCATAATGTTTTCTTCATCGTTTCGAAAGTCAAGTTTAACAAAATTTTCTTTTGATTCTTTGTCTTGATTTTTAATGCACCAAGTGAAATATAAATAAAAACGAGTCATTTTTATTAAATCAATCACTTGGCATGCTTGACGTGATGAAAATCCGTAGAAATGTTCGGTTGCCAAATACTAATAATATCGAAGAAATTTTTTATCGAAAAAAAAAAACTTTCTTGATTTGAAATATCCATTACATTGAATGCGATACATCCATTATTTATTATTTCGACAAGATATTCGAATGCATCAGTCATGATGCATTGTTCATTTCAAATCAAAACAATGTAATTGTTTCCAATAGACACTAGATACACGTACGATAATTGTTGTAATAAAAGTTTCGGTACTTTGTAACACTTTATAATACTAACTAATATCTTTCATTCGCAGTAGGAACATTTTAAAATAAAATACAGGTAGAGCTGTAGAAAACAATGTAATCACGAAATGCCAAAACAGGACTTGCTTAGGCGTACGAAACCTCAAACAAACAACAATTTATCCTCGACTGCAAAATCATTGCAGTTATTATTGTAGAAAATATTAACATCCAAATAAATTGGAAAAAGTAGTTTTCTTTTATTCGAGGCGCTGCCAACGCGTACGAAGGGAGCCAGCGGTAAACACATCTTTAATAAACCGTAAATTCAAACGGCCCAACTTTTGGGGCTTTTATTTTTGTTGAAAGTAGTGTAAATGGTCCGGAGCTGGTGCCTCGGAGTTTTATAATTTTAAGCGGATGATCCATTGTCCGGCTCGCTTTTCATTAGGGCCCATCCGTAAACTGTGCAAACAACAAAGAGGCAAAGCGCAGCAAAGTTCGAGTTTGGAAAGTCTCTCCTCGGAAAAGGTGGGACAGGTATCGGCGGGTGCACCAAGTGCGACTGCGCAGGGAAGGTGAGCGAGAGTTTGTGGGGGTCGCATTCTTGGCTTTAAGGGGGCTGGCCAACCCAGCCCTTAGCCCCGAATCTGCCAGCTGTTGCCGTGGTGTCCGAGGTGTCCGAGGTCTCTCTGTGCGTGTGTTGTGTGTGTGCCATTTAACGGACGGGGCCGCACCTGTACGCGAACTTCCCTCCCTCGAATATTCCGATGCCTCGACCTCGGCTCGACTGGCTTCTCGGCTCTTTTTTTTTCCTCCTCCTTCCGCCTCGTGATTTTCAAACGCCAAGACCGGATTTCTGTAATCCTCCTATCCCAAAGGGGAGAATTGGAAACGCATCGATTTTCATTTGCGGTAAAAAGTATCGTGCGCCTCGCGCTGTTTGTTGTTTATCCTGTGTTTTTGCAAAATTTTCTGCAATTGCATTATTATCATACTTATGCGCGGTGCTTTGCTGCCCTTTTTCCCTTTTTTCCCTTTTTATGCTCGAACGGCAATTATCTCGGAATTAAGCGTCTATTACAGCGAGTTATGAGTCTTGATTTTCATCGTTTATAAATAAAGACGACTTCTAGACTATTATTGCCTTAATTTATCTCCCGAAGAGTCAATATAAAGCGAAAAGAATCTGGGAAATTAATGCGCCGTCGTTGCATTGATGCTGCGAAGCGATGATGACAATTTGTACGTCGATAATTACCCGCCTACCCCCAATAATTGTAATTCAAAATTTAAATATAAAAGCGGTGATACAGTAATTCGTGCTCGCTTTTATCTCGATTACCGAGGTTCATTTCGAAGGTGGCAGAGTTATAGAGATCGTTCTGGGTTGATTCCCTTTGACAACCAGGTGATGATACAGTTGAACGCCAATTCGACCCTCGGGCTCCGTAACAACGACAATAACTTAAAATTCAAATAACGATGAAAGATATTTTTAAAAATAACGCCTAATTTGTAGCCGCTTTTATCTGGATCAGCAGACTCCATTTCCGAGATGCCAGTCGTAAAGATGTTTTTTTTTGCCGAAACACGCACTCGGCCGGTATTTATTTGGCCGAGTGCGCCGGGGTTAAATCGCGATCAAAAGTAATTGCGCAACCGGGCCAACCACCAAAACAATCTACCTGTTTTCGCTCGGGCACTCGTTTATCAACTCGATTCATAACGCGAGAACAGTGCAACTCCGAAGTTCGAGTTCGAGTGCATTCATCACACGAGTGAGTAGTACACTCGCATCCTCCGGGAGGAGTTTGCTTTTATCTCTGGCCTCCCTCCCCCTCCCCCTCCCCGTCCTTTTCTCGCTCTTCCTTTTTCTCGCGCGCAATGATTTACGATCGTTCATTTTCTGTAATAGCCTCGACCTCCAAACCCACCCACAAGCGTATCCGTTCTTCTGGATATTTGAATTGGTGTTCAATGTCACGTTTCCCCGTGTAATGTCACCGCCGAGACTCGTTGCACCTACAAAAATCCCTAGAAAAGTGCCTATGGGAATGAGATGGTAGCGAGTGGATGATATCGAAAAAGATCGACGCACGGACGAGTTTGGATTTCGTAATCGAGCCTTGGCTTTTCTTCTTCCTTTTATTTTCAATACGTAATCTTTGTGGAAGTATTGCTTTATTGTCTAGATAATGATCAAATTTAAATATATAGTCAGAGAGTGACTTCATAAATCTTTGGCTTAAGAGGATGATATTTTCGAACGCATCATGTATTATATTTGAAAGCGTTATGTGCATATGTCAGCAATTCAATTATTTCTATCTGGTATCTCGGAATAATTTACCTTATTTACGTTGATTCTTTTATTTCCACTCGAATAAAAAATATTTGCTTGGAGAGCCCTCCAAGGAGATTAAGAAATAATTACTCAACCGAGTGCATTATCAAATTGAATCTGAAAAATTGAGAATAGATGTTTAGTTACATTGTAATACTGCACTTAACAATACTTACCACTTCCAAGTGAATACATTTATTTCATTTTTAATTTCATCAAGGTAATCGTATGGTATTTTTTGAAGTACATTATAATTGCGCATCTAAAAAATGTATTATTCTTATTATTCCACATAATAATATTCATTTTTTTTTTTTTGTATTACTTATTTTGATATATTTGGAAATATATTTCATTCTTAATGTTGTGTTATTTTTTAAATCAATCTAATCTTGTACACAGAAAATTTTATTAAAAATACTACGTTTTTTTACGAAACAAGTACATCTTTTACCTTGTACCAAATGATACATTTTCTAGAAAATTTCTCCCCATACACGATTGATTTCTATCTAAATGTTGTTCAATAATAAATAGTTGTTTAAATTGGCAATACAAGACTTTTACTGATATAACAAGTTCTATTTATAAAGTTAACATTATTTATTTAGACTCGTTTTTAATAAATTCTTTAATCAAGTATTGAATAACTTTATTAAAATATAAAACTACAGATTGATCTTTTTTTATTATAAATAAAATTATAAGATAATATTTCATTAAAAATAGATAAAATTATATTATCAATAAGAATTTTATTGCAAAATACTTGAAGATTATGAAAGCGATTATTTGAAATATGTGCTAAAATTTTAAGAATTATAATTCTCATTTTATAACGAGTATTTCATTAAGTATAAATACCTGCACAATTCTGATTTAATAATATTATAACAGTATTAAATTATAATAATCACTTCGGTACATAATAAAACTATCTATAAAAGTATTCAGTCACTAATGATTGTACTTCTTTATTATAAGTGATTATAAAATCCTTTCTTTTTTGTTTTTTTATCGTGAGGAAAGAAATTAAAGCAAAAAAATTGCGTGCACGTAACGTATGATATCATTACTACAACCTCACAAGATCTTCCAATTCTTGTATTTTAATAAAAATAGAAGGATTATACTTTTCCAAATGACTCTGGTACTGTTTTTTTTCCTATAATCGCAAAATTTCAGTTGAGTACTCAGCTTAAAAACTTCTAACAATTTTAAGCAAAAAAATCAGAATTTTTTCTGTTTCGGTTTGAACGTCTTTCATTACTTTACGTTGTGATTTATAAAATTACTTTCTCGGAATTTTGTTTACATTTCAGTATTTTTATTTAATTAAAAGCATTGAAAAAATGATTTTTATTTTAAATAAATTTAAATAAAATTTAATAATATTCAAATTGGTTGCTGTAGATATTTATTAATGAAATAAAAAAATTTAAATGTACAGATTAAAAATCTAAGCTTTTAATTAAATTTTTAATTTTTGCATTATACATTCATAATTTTTATTCCAAATTAATTTTTTTTTGATACAATGTTCCTCACAATAAAGTAATAAGTATAGAAGAAAATGCTGGGAAAGTTACATGATACAATCTGTATGCAAATAAATGTGAGCTTAATTAATCCCTTCAAACCTTACCACTATTAATTTCACCTTTAATTATTTTATTATATGAATTAAAAAATCAGGTTATACGTTAGTTAAAAATTTAAAATTACCGTTATAATCTTAATTCGATGTCATTTTCATTTGTATTATTATGCTCACGTCGTCTTGTTCTTTTTTTATTTTAGTTTTTTTCTCCAAAATGTGAATACGAAATTTAATTTAATATTATTAGATAAAGAGGAATTAAATTATAAATAAAGCAAGAATAATCCTATGAAAGGATATTTAATCATTTTGTAAATTATGAACTTTGAGATTGTTTATATTGGGATATTGGGATGCGAGATTGGGATGAGGGCAGGGCTTGAATTAAAAAATAGTTTAAATTTAAACACAATTAAACTTACGAAGTACTTAAATATATAAGAAGTTTGGCTACGCCACTAGTTTCCAGTGTCAGAAAATAACTATTAAAAAATCGTTGTGTAATAATGTGTAGCATTAATGTAGAATATAAAGGAGGTAGCAAGCAAAATTTTCTCGTGTAGACTCTCGACTATAAAATATGATTCCGAATCTCTGAGTGACAATAATTCAGATTCCTGTGGCGATGCAAAAAGCTAAAGGCGAACATGACAGTCGGGAGTTTCACGTGAGAAAGGCTTGAAAAGGTGAAAGATGAACCAGAGACAAAGAACACACGTGCATTTCGCGCGAGGGAGTACACACAAATAGACAGAAAAAAGTGCCGGGACATTCGTAGGGCACACTTAAGTGTGTAGTTGTAGTTTAAGCACGAGAGTCCTCTGGTTTCTGGTTTCCCCAAATGTAAGGGTGCCCAATAACCAATAACTCCGGGAGCTCCTTTTTTCGCTCGATTTGAAAAAAAAAACGGAGGACTTTGGTGGCTCGAAGGTGAGGTTAAAGTTCAAAGTATTGGTATCCAGATGAAGCTCAGTTTCGAATCACGAGCACTTGCTGGCTCAGATACTCCCGAGATACTCCAATTAGATTCACGGATTACAATTCGCATGTAGAGTAGTTGAGAGACAATGACTGCCAATTATGTCCGAGAGAGACAGCTCGCACGCATGCGCATCACATTACGGTGGCGTGGCCTGGCGTGGCGTGGCATGCCGACGAGGTCAGAGGTCGGACTAAGTGGGCTCGCTCTTTCTTGAAAAGAATGAAATGACACGGGAAAGGAGTCGCGCTTGGGAGTATGAGAAAAAAAAAAGAAAATAAAAAAAGGGAGCGGAATCTCGGTCTTTTCTCCGAGGAGTGTCCCCGTCACGTTGATTTTACTTATTTCCTCCTCATTTTCGCCTAATGATACGTCCAATCGTATAATACGGCTAATTGTGTGTTTTGTGCCCGCCCTCGAACTTTGGAAATCAAAATTCCTCTTTATGAGTGTTTTTGACATTTTTTCACCAAAAAATTAGCTCTCATTATTTTTAATTACGCCCGGCATTAAATATTCATCCTTTTTACTCGAAAAGAAAGGAATTTTTTGATACAGAATATGTAATTATTCGGGTAGGTAAGTAGGGGACATTAAAAGTGCATTAATAACGAGAGTCCTTTCTAATAAAGTCGTACTAATCGATGCCCTCAGAATTTCGGAGGAGAGCATTCGTCGATTACGAAAACAGCTCACATTTCTCCTTAAGTCAATTAAATGTTTTTCGCCCTATTAAAAGAATGTAATTCAATTTATATCGATTGGCCAAAATGCGCCAAGGCACCGCCGGCGAAAAAGTGCCATAACCCCGAGGACAAAACAATTTCAGGATAATGAAATAAGGATAATAGAGAGGGGGACGGGAAGGAAGGAATCCTCGCGCGGGCGCAAGTGCGAGCCAAAGGATTTTTATACATATATGTGTGTAAAAGGACGAAAAAATAAAAAACTCGTTCCCGACGCGTGCAACGTGACTCGAATCTGTCGTTTGGGAATTTTTGGTCGCTACGCCGGATATGCGACAGATGTATATACGTATATGGGGGTGCGCGAGGATGCCCTCGAGGATGTCTAGCCCCCCGATCTATGCCTCGGGAATACAAAAGGTGCGTAAGGCAGTCGAAACACGAATTGGAAGATCGGATAAAAATCTTGATTTGATGCAGATATATGCATATATTACACGTAAGTGCGACTCTCTTTGTAGTTTCGTTTGGAGTTAACAGGGTTTTTTACGCGGCGACACGTGTTTTTCGAATTTTAATCTAAAAATTCTTTACGACTCTCGCGTCCTTTTGGCTCGGCCAAAGGTAATTGGAATTCAAAAGTTTCGCTTTTACAGGAATTTTAAGTGCTTTGATACACAGCGATTATTAAAAACAATTATTTTACAATGAAAAGCAAACGTTGATCACTGCAGTGCCATTGCTTTTTCGCTTTATTCTCGGAATGGAAGTGATAAAAATTGCACGTCACGTTTCAATTTCATAAATTAAAAATTGAAAATACAAAGTAAGAGAGGAAAGAGTTTCTTTCGAAAAACTCATTTTAATTTATCGCAATTCACATAAATATATTCGAGCCAAGTTATGAAACTTCTTATTTCGCAAGTATAACCAACGGATTAACATACGTAGGATGTGATATAATAATGGCAAGATTAACTTTTGTTATGGCCAAATTTACAATATTCGCTTGGGGCACCGAAATATATTTCATAAAATTTCGATGCAGCGCGCTTTGAATGAGATTCTCGTTGAGAATCCGTTTGTTTTTAAACGAACGATGATTATTCTTTTGACGTTGACGAATAAATTAGTCCGGGTCCTTGCCCAATTCCTTACAAGCTGTTTAATTTTAAATTAGCAGTTGAAAGATTTGAGTACCGTGAGTCAAGCTTTTCTTTTTCCACTGAATTATAAATCAGGACTCGACAAACGATTAATGTTTGTTTTCGTTAAAATTACTACAAAGTTCCTGTTTATTTAAATACCGTTTCTGAATTTAATATTTTTGATTGATTCTTCATTTCATTTGATTCATCGTTGCGTCCGAGGTTTTTTTTTTTTTTTTTTTTTTTAAATCAAAGAATAAACACCCACTGGATAAACACCGGCGAATTCGATCGATTCGCCACCCCGGAATACATTCGCGTCAGAAAAGCCCTTTTAAAAGAATAACTCTTCTCGGATCGAGAGCGATAAAAAGATAAAAATCCCAATCGAGAAGATCCCGAAATCCTCGGATCTTTCAAAGGAACCCAATAATATCAACAGCGAATTGAAATTGGCGACGAGCACAAGGGTTGTTTTTTTATTGGCCAGTTGTGCAAAGAGATCGATCGGTCAGGGAAACAAAGTAGACATTATTCGAATACCGTACGTAGGCTTTCAGGAAGTATTCAAAGGCCACATTGTAGTTGGACGAAGATCGAGGGCCTCCGGTATCGTAAACTCAACAATTTCTTTTCTTCCCTCCAATCCTAACTCATTCTTCCCCATTGTCGGATTACTTGTATTTTACGGTATTTTAACATCTTTAAGAATGTTTGTGAAATTGTGGAACGTGTGTTACGGATTAAGTAATACATGACACGACTCTTAATTATTTTAAGACGATAATTTTTTCTTAGTCTAAACCGCTTCTCATACTAGTGAAGCCGCGATTTCTCTGCATCCATCTGCAAACGCGTTTTAATTGTATTATCAATTAAAACCATTGATTTCATTAATCAATATTCAAAAAACTAGAAATAATGATTAATTTTTTAAAACGTATAATTAATTAAAAAGCACGTAATTAAAATGAAATTCGTGAAATTTATATATCGTGAGAAAGGCTCTCATTGATGACGACGTGAAATTTAATTACGAAACGCTTATATATATATTTATGAAAAATGTTGTTCACTCGAAAAAGATTGTATTTAAGTGTGTACAAAGATAAATAAAATTTTTAATTATATTATTGTTTATAAGCAATTGTGTAACAACTAAAAGCATACGTGTGATTTTTTGCCATTTTGCATAAAACGCATACTAAATTGTAACGTATTTTTGTGTATATAAAATAAATGAATATTATAATATTCAAATGAAAATCGGATATAAGAAAAATAATGGTTGTTGTTCAATTTAATTAAATTCTGACTGAATGAAACAGAACACATAGGAAATAGAATAAAATAATTTTATTGAGTTTTTATTTCAAAATATTCTTATTCGTATCTTACAATTTTAATAAAATGCATTGCAAAAAAGAAAACATTTTGAAAATAAAAATTAAATGAAAAATTATAGAAAGGCCATTTTTCCCAAGATTTAATTATCATGTGACAATACGGTTCGAGTGGATAAATCGATACAATATTGATCATAAGAGCAATGTACGAGGACATAAATATATAACAAAATTAAAGACCCTGAAACCCGTTTTCAATTACGATTTACTGTCTTCGGAAAATGTCGATGAACCACTAGCTCCGCATTCTTGAGCAGCGATCAGCTGAAATTCTGAAAATTCCTGAAAAGCGCCGAGTGTAGTAGCTTTTCTCGAAAACAAAAAAAGATCGGGTTAAATCTTAGAAATCTATCCCTCTTCCTTTGGAGCCGATCGATCACTGGACGTCGGGATCGATAGTGGAATACGGAATACGGATGCATGCGTTCGCTCGCGACGCACACGCGAGCCTCCGATACATTATCGATCTTTTCCCTCTCGCCCCCCCTCCCCTCCCCCTCTTCCCTCTCGCTCCCCTCCCGCTCCCGCTCCGATCCGACGAGGGCCCCGACGGTGTAAGATTTAAATATACCGCGCATCAATTACCGTCCGGTGTTCGCGCATGCGCGCCCGCGTGTTTACGGTCGAGGGTGGCATAAAGGCCAAGTGTCTTGTATAGGAAGCAAAGCAGCGACGCCACGAACATTTACAATGCAGATGAGCAGTCCCTTTAATTATTCTATACGTGTATAAGTCGGGATTTTTTTCGTATTACCATGCCCCTGTGGGAGTGTGACCGGGGGGCGGGGGGGTACGAGCACTTATGGGCAATAGTGTTGGCTTTCCTTTTAGCGATCGTGTAGCAGGTTGTTCATTGCGTATGTTTCGACAATAATTTTCATCTCGAGCTAGCCGCGGCTCTCGGTGCTGCTCGCCTAAATAAAACTTACGTTATAGATAAAATCCAGCTGAAAGGCATGAATTCCCTTGGCTTTGGCTCTCTCTCTCTCTCTCTCTCTCCCTCTCTTGAAACAGAGAGAGAGCATGGATTTTTAGGAATATTAGTTCAACAAAAGAATCATCTTAAGTGTACTATCCATTAGGTATGAAAAAAAACAAATAAAAAAACAAAAAATACCCATAGACGATTCTAGCCCAACAATATGGAAATGGAAGGGGAGTCAAGTATACGATTGTTTTTAAAATACAAACGATTCTACTGCAAATGCTTGTTCATAATAATTGTCCGTCTCTTTTTAGTTTGTTCATTGTATTCAACATTAGAAGCAGAGCGACAAGTTACTTTTTTAATCGTAATTTCACAAAGTGTATCTACACATTTCAAAAGTAGGTTGTAACTATTTAAATAGATATCTAGGGTTTAATATTATCCATTAACGCAAATGAAGCCATGGATTCCTTCGCAAATAGCTCAACAAACAACAATCGCATTTAAAATGAAATGGCGTTTGAGCCATCACATTATTATTTTTGTGAAGCACACATACACAAATGCCTTTTTACTTTTAACTCGTTGTCTTTTACGCTTACTGAAACGAATTTGTATTCATTGCAACGAGAATTTAAAAACGAAGCGAGTATACTAAAAAGAAGTGCTTTCAAATAATTTAACATAAAATATTTTCATCTTCGGTTAGGCCTCCAGTGTACTGTGAAAGCCACCTTTGAGCAAGTCGGATTTTTTATTGCATTACAAAGCCAAATTTGCAATCTTCAAACGAATTACTTTGTAAAACTCACCAAACTACTGTCGTTTACACTATCCCCGAGCATTGTTTCTGGGAATCATTACCTTTTTTTTCTAAATTCACTAGGCAATTAATAGGAGGAGGAAGCCGGCAATAAACCAAAATGCCCGCGTAATGTGGGAGCACAAAAAAAATCCACACACTAGTTGCTCGGATAGACATCAACTGAACAAAAAGTCCAGAGAAAGCGATTGTCTCCTATCCGATAGTCGGAATCCCCGGTCAATGATTATAGCTTTGATCGAGTTAGGGTTAGGGCCCTTTTTAACACTTGGCGCCCAAACTCGGAGATCGAGTTTCGGCACTCGACCTTGAATGACCGTTGCGGTCATTATCGACATTATCGGCATTATCGACATTATCGGGCCACGGCGCAATTATGAAAGGTGCAATGGTGGGGCTTGACGCCACGAGCCATTAATAAATAATCAATCGGTCCGTGTTTGGCGTGTTTGTGTGTTTGGCGCCAAACACACAGAGACACTCGGACGTAACGTGGAGTCGCTCTTTCCGAGACCACAACACAATGTTTCACGCCTCGCAATCCACTTTACCCGCACAAGTCCATTCAAATGCAAGGTGGATTTGCACGAAAGAGAGTGAGTGGCGTGGGACTGAGTTACACTGGATTAATCTGTATAAACACCTAAATATCCGAGCAGACCTCTGCGGAATATGCTAAACGCGTTTCTCTTTTATTAACCAATCACGGCCGGATTTTTAAATGGGAAATTAATAAAGTCGAAGCGCTGTTGCAACGACTGCACTCGCCTCACATTTCAAAATTGGATTGAACTTATCCAAAGAGATATCCAAGATTTGATATTATCAATTGGCCCGAGCGATATCATCGATTCGCGAGGAAGAATCGCCTGTAAATTAAGGTGAAATGCTCTTGGCTAAATTAAATGCCGGCACGACCACTTGGCATCCACTTCCAATTGGCATTGCTCGCGCAACTTTAACAAAATCGTACATTTTAATAGATAATTGCACAAAAATTCGCTGACTTAGGGAGCTGACTTTAAAGGAGTTGGCAGTGAATGGAGTGGAGCAACGGCCGGCATTCGCAGAAACTATTTTTGCTCGCGTAAAATGCAAATACGATTGCAAGAGAGTGACGCGATAAAAATAAAATTATGTCAACGCGACTTCATACACGCGCACTCACGCACTCGGGAGGGAAAAAAAAATTTGTAACACAACACATCGGCCGCTCGTGTTCGCATGTGCAGGAGCGCAAAACAAACACAACCAACCAGATAATAAATTGCGAGATTAAACTCGCGTCGATTTATCGCGTCTTTATACCAGCTTTCGTTTTCTCGTTTCATATCTATCCGAGTGCTCGCTCGGTGCACATGCATATGAACAATTGCCAATGTAAATTGTGCTACGATTTTGTACCTCTTGTAGCTTATTCCTCGGATGCCATTATTGATGTTTATCCTTTTTTCGATTGTTATACAACCGTTGTTTAAGATCTTATCTCGGGGCGAGTCTCGGAGATTATTTTTTTTCTTTTATTTTCTCTTCTTCTTCTTCTTCTTCTTTTTCTTCTGCAAAATACGCCCGCGACTTTGAATATCAAATACGAACGAGGTGCAGGTTGATTTTGTCTAGCGATGCTGTGGCGCGCAGTATTGATCCGGTTAAATGGTCCAATAGATTACGATTTCCCTCCTCCTCCTCCTCCCCCCCACCCACCAAGTATACCATGGTTAACCCGACAAAGAAACCGCAAAAGATCATGCAACTGAACGTTGACCACGACAACAAACCGACCGACGAATTCGGTCAAAGCAAAATTGCCACCGCAAAATATATCTGTCGCGAAAACTATTCCCGAGCTAAAATTGCGCGTCACCTCGCTCTCACGACGCTCGTAAAAGTCTCCCCCGTAATCTCACAATTTAGCATGCGAGTAAGGTCATCGATTGCCTCTCATAGGCCCTGGGATTTTTGATGACAAAGTTCAGCTAAAAAGGTTCGCAGTTTATCGGTTTCTGCATCGAATGCACCCGGATGCACTGGACGTGGACCTTCTCCTAGGATTCTAGACATTTATACGTCGAATGTAGCCGGATCGCCGCCTCGTAAAGCTGGGGAACACCATACCTTGATCTCGGGATCGACGATTTATCGAAACCATACTGAATTCATCACCACGAAATGCATTGGTACTTGTAATCGGATATTCGACTCCCTTTATTTATTGAAATATTTAGATTTAAATGCATGATTTTGTGTTTTTATGGGGTTTTTAATTTTCCATTCCGTAAAATAAATTCGATATATAAGTGGAACCTGTTTTATTTTTAATATTAATATTAACAAGCGACCGAGACCGAGCGATCCCTTTGGTGAAAAATCCGTCTTTTTCAAATACTTTCCTAGCCAACTACACAACCAATATTGGTTGTGGGCATTTTTCGCGATTGCAAACTAATTAAATTTAATCTATTTTTATAGATCCACGCAAGACCTTGTTCTTTCGCCTTGAAATGCGTGTACACAACTTGCTCATTGATTATAAATGTATCGAGGCTTATCTCTTGTATTTTTGAAAACTCTAAAATCATTGGACGTCAGATTGGCTTATAAAGTGTTTATTTATAAAAGCAGTGTTGCCGGGACGTCATTTACGTCAAAATTTTTGCATCTCTCTACATGGAAACCGGATAATAAAATCTAAAATTTCAGTACACGCATGTGTGGCGCGGCAAAGCCTATTAAACAAATAGTTTTATTTTATTCCTGATGGGCGAGCACTCGCATCGCGAAATTATCTAATGCTTATTTTCTAAAAAACAACAGTTGTTTAATTGCGTTTTAAGTCAGCCAGACATGAACTTTCCCGCCAATCCATCATGGGCTTACCGCGTCTTTGTCTTGTTCCAGACTTACAACTTGTTTGCGATTGTAGAACCAGGGAGTGCACATGGAAAATGCAGGATCGACGCCTTTCCGACGTCTATCCTTCAGCCCCGAACCTTTTTTTGTTTTTTTTCCCATTCGCGGAGCTCGAGTTTTAATCTCGACAGTCATCAGCGACATTAATAAAGAGGCAATTTGATCTCTGCACGCAAAATAAAGATGCCCCAGTGGAAGTCACTTGGAAGGAGCGAATAATTGGATGTTTGCATATAAGTGCTGTGTTTCCGGATTTGCTTAGCGTAATTCATCCTCGATACCCCGGCTAAATAGTAGTTCGGTAAAAAGTAAATAGCCGTTGCTTAGATTAAGCTAATTTTATTGTGAAATACTCTGCTCCGTCGGTAGGTTACATTTATAATCCAATATTACCAAATCAAGCCCAAAGAAAAAACGGATTAAAATAGCGTTTCAATAAAAATTATTAAAAGCTAACTCTCGAGTACTGACATAACTTTTAACAAGGTAAAGCGTTTCCAATAATAATAATCGAACTTTATGAGAGGCATAATCGCTTTTCCGTCTTTTTTCAATCCTGCCTTTTATTAAATTGTCTAAGCGAGCTAACGATGCTTAGAGGTGGAAGAAAAAAAAAAAAAATTGAGCTCGGAATCTCGGCGTTGGCGCAAGTGAAAGGACACACGAGGTCGGCGGTAGCGTTTTTCCGCACCGATCTATCGCTTTCGTTGGGCGCCTTCTCGCTTCCTCCTCGATATTTTCCGCCTTTGATGGATGGAAATCGAAAGTCCCGGATTTTTTATTCAACGGCCAACTCCGAAACGCACTCCAAATGGAAAGCTCGCTTATAAATAATATATTTTATAGGGCAGGGAGGGAGTTGGTCTAGGCCTGTGCCTGTGGATAAAGTTGTGCCCATTAGAGGAGAGAAGCGACATTTTCAAAACTTTATTTATCCAGGAGACTCGCGCCATTATTTATACGGGTTCGTGCAGGTCGAAAGGCTGCTGCTTCGCCTTAATATTTAATTTCTCGGGCGAGAAAGTCCGATCGGAAGCTCGGGATGCTGATCGCGTGCAGCCATTCATCATTTAAAATCGACGACGGCAGCTCCCGCGTGAGAAAGAATCCTTTCTGCTAATTTAATTAACCTCGCTTTGACCCAGCCTCCGAGGATTTCGAGTGCCACGGCTTTATCGCGCAATTAGAAAGGTGTGCCATATCTGCACCAGGTTGGTGGTGAGGTTGGCGCGCCTGCGAGAGTTCGACGTGCACTTGGAAGCGCCGGGGAAATGATATCTCGACCTTTGGCAACCCGTTCGTCGGTGCGTGGACATGTTTGACTTCATATCCATGGAACGCCACAGTTTTTTTGCACAATTAAAATGATGGGGGCGGACAAATTGACATGATAAATTATCATTGGCGATGGAGGAAATGGCTTACATTTTCGAGGTAGGAATTCTCGAAATAAATGTTTTTTCTTTGTAGAAAAAAACGGCAACCCTCTTTCTCCAGGGTTCGATGTGCAAACGTTGAAAATCCACATTGAGTACAATTTTTTATTTTTAATATTCAGTGTATTATTTGAATATCTTGTTGTTTCGCACACATTGTGTGCGAAAAAATAAAAGCACAAACGAATTCTGGCGTTATCTTATAATAACATTCATTAAAATTTAAATACAGTTGAGCGTTTACATCGAGAGTGCTATTTGTTCCTAAATGCCAACAGCAACGAAATGGCAACGAGCAACTCCATAAAGAAAATTTAAGTAGAATAAATTTATTACATGAATTTCAGAGCACATGAAGCATTTAACTGTTAATTGAGATCACCACGTATTAAAACACGTTACGGAAAATAACCAAAACAAGTCGTTAAGAGGGCAGATGATAAAATGTGGGGGAGAGCACAAAGAGTTTAAAATCGAGCTGAATAAACGAATTGTGGGTACGACGAAATGTCGCAAGATGCACTCAACGATTATCGGTTCAATTCAGGCAATTGTGGACTTGTGGGAATACAAACGAACATGTCGATGAACATGTTCGCCGCGGAATGAGTTTACACGTACGCTCGGGAAGCTGCAGATCTCTAAATTGGTCCATGTTCGCCAGGGTTTCCAGCCGCTTCCATCCACCGACAAAGCGGTTTCGATACAATATAGGCAACTGCGGGCCACTCGAATTTTTGATACACTTAATCACCCACAATTAATTGAACAATTATTAAACCGATGTCAACGATATTCACTCGGCCTACAGCTGCCCAAGTTAACATCGACTTTGCTCGATTGGACCAGTAGACAGATACTTTGTTGCACGGCAATTTCAAGATTAATTCTTGGGGTTAAAATTAATTGCCCTACAATACGATCTAGGAATTCCAGAGTGCGCTGCGAGATCACCGAATGAATCTTTGCGTGAGTCAATTTAGAGAAAATAAGCCCATTCACCTCCGAGAAATATGTGCTCACCCTGTAGACACAAAACGCTCTCCTTTTCCCTCGACTTATCAGTTCACTTATCTTAAAAGTGTAGCTCTACCATAAGACATTTGTGTTTCGGCTCTAAATAAAACACTTTATTCTAAATTATTGTTAGTATAAAAGCATTAAGATGAAGATAAGATGGGTTTTCTCGGACAACCTCAGCTGCCGTGCATTTGGATTTTTTAAAACCAAATGTATAATCCCGATTTCCCTACCTGCCCTCAGCGCATTTCAAAATTTTCCCCATGTGCAAGCGCCGGCAATTTTCAGGTTGTAAAATTCTACAAACAAACAATAAACAATGTAGGACGTAATTGAGTTTGGCGGGGGAGAAGAGATCGCCACTTTATCTAGACCCGCTGGATTAATTACATCCCGCGGCGTCCCTATTCCCAGGAAAAGCGAATTAAAAATTCCGAACGGTGGAAAAGTCGGAACAAAGTCGCTTCCACGCGTCCGCGGAAGTATTTGTTGCTCGGAGGCCCAAAGCATGAATGAAAGAGTGCGAAGCGATAATGAATCGACGTGAGAATGAAAGTGTAAGCGCCAGTGGAAATTTAGCGTAATTCGCGCCAACTGACACAAATTCGCACGATCTCCCTTCGTTTTTTGCCCGCCGGGTTGAATTTGCGAGGAAGCTAGGCGATCTTTCATAAACGGAGACTGTAATTGTCGCTGAGTGGATGCTGGGAACTTTCCAGAGAGAAAAAGCGGAAAAATTTAATGGACCGAGCCAACGTGTGAATTGGCTAAAGGGCATCTCGAATTGATACCGATCTTTTAGATGTATTGTGCATTCCGTGGCTCACTGGCGATTCCTCGTGATATCGTGATCTCATGGAATATTGTTATTTGCAGCTTGATTTTTGTTTAAAATCAACCAATCGGGCGGGGGACGGGGGGGTGAGAGAGTACCTTTAAGCCACATTAGTACTTTATACAATCATTGATAGGTGAGTTAGGGAAGCGTATTTCACACAAATTATTTCGAATGCGATTGAAAGTACTCGCATGATAATCATTGAATTCTTCTGATGCAAAATACCATAGTGTATTATCTGCATTCCATAATTTGCTCAATTTCTATAATTTCCGCAAATGTAATTCTTGAAACAAATCAAGTAAAATTATGTTTCCTATATTTCTCCGCGAGACCTTCATTCATAACTGAAAGCTGCAGTGAAAAGATCCTGAAATGAAAAGTCGCGTCGTGTATAATAAAAATATTTTCTCATTTAGAAAGTTCATTCTTAACATCTACACAACATTGTCCAACATTGTTATAGAGTTTAGCATGCTGAAATTAATTGAAGGAAACCACTAAATAAACGAGAAATTTGTATTTCTCAGTGGAGTGTCTCGGACGAAAACTTGCTCAACTGTCGTTGAAACTAATATCAGCAATAATATTTAAATTTTTTGGCGTATTTAACATGATAGGAATGGCAAGCATTTGCTTGTTCGATTCCGTATAATAATGCGCGCTTGTCCAGATATTAATTTGTAAGGACACACCTTAAAACAATTTCTCTTGGGTTCTAAATAGTGGGCTTTTTGTTATACTTTTAAAAAGCTCCAAATATCTGTGACTCATTTGATTGACGAGACAATTCTCGAAATACGCGCTGTGCTGTGTTGTGTAAAAAGTATTTGCCACATTTGTTTTATTATTGGTAATTATGAGAGGTAAATGAATATGTAACTGAGAACTTATAGAAATGTCAAAAATAATATCTATAACTCTTACTGAATGTAATAAAAATTTGTTTTAAAACATGTTATTTCATGGAAATAGCACAGATAAATCATACGGATAGGGTATAAATCGTGCAAAAGACACATTAAAGACAATTTTTAATTTAAATAAATAAATAAATAAATATGTATGTGTGCGAGCGTGTGTGTGTTAACCAATTGGATCTGTATAATTTTATATTCAGTTATTTACAAAGTGAATTATGGCGCACATCTTTCGCAATCAACAACACTGGGATTGATTCAAATTGATAACAGAAGATTTGCTACTCGTCAATAGGTTATTAACTTACATCATATTCAATTTTTACGATTTACATAAATAAAAGTGCAGGTACACTATTTCCTTCGCAATGATTCACGGTCATCAGAATTAAAAAAGGAACGAATTACGCAACGACTTTCGCGATCCTCGACCATTGTTGAAATGCCTTTCTTCGCATATTCATTTTTGCCAATGCGAGAAACTCGATCGCCGCCCGCTGTAGATGTCATTGTCCTAATGTCTGCAATTTTCGGTCCATAGCCCAGCATCTTTAAAGTATCACGCAATCCTCGGGGTCCACACACCCGAGGAATGCGTTTTCGCTGGTTCCTTTCTCCAGATTTGGTCTCGTTATGACGCTGTTGGGTCTCATTCCTTCCATGTGATCTCCCTCGTGGCTTGGCTTTGATGGGTTTGACATCGACATAACCGGACTCGAGTCGGCGAATCTTTTCTTTTCTTATCGCCTGATCATCAAATAGCCCTTTTTCTGTCTGACCCTTTCGGCGGTGCTGCCCACCCTTTCGTACATTCTGAGGAATTCGTCTGTTGGGAAAAAATCGCTCAAACGAGTCGGACTTACTGAAAAGGGCACTTATTCGATTATAAAGCAATTATTTCATCGTTTTTCAATCGTAAATGCGGCCTTTATGCAACATTATTTGTTTTATCTTGTACGCATGCGCTTTAATTAGCGGCTGCACGGAGCTTTAAGTAAAAGTTCATTAAATTTTAACCTGATGAACGTTTGTACTGGCTATCGAGAAAAAGCATATATTAATACTTAATTTTAAAATTCTTTTGCTACCGAGTATCGTAATTAATGAAGGCAATAAAATATTATACATTTTCTGCGTATAAAATTGAATGAATAATAGCTAAAAGTATACGTGTATACGTTTTTAAGTATTTATACGCTAATAATTATACATTTAGAAAGCGGTAAAAGAATTAATAAAAATATTGCTCACAAGTATGTGAATCTGTATTTCAAGTTGGTAACTCGATCTGCAATCTGCTATATATATATATATATATATATAATATATTCCGATTAGATGCGGCGGTATCTCTTACTTGCCAAAAACAAAATAATGAGTTTTAAATTAATTTTAATAGTTTACCGTAGGCATCGGACCGGAAATGTTGCGTTTTGCATCGACTAAACGTGTGTTGTATCTGATTATTCGTAAGTAGCTCGCTTTCCTCCATACCAAATCTCCTGTCGTTCTTGTGCTTTTACATTGTCGTCGTTGTGATTAGTTATTATGTGCATATTAATTGGGTGACACGTTCCCTCTTGACATTTCCTCGATAATAATCAACAAAGGCTCAAAAATATCGATTGGATCATATCAGACGGAGGTTGTTGCATTGTTTAAGCCGAGGCTGAATTTATGATAGGATAAAAATAATTTTTCACGCGTAGGATTATGGAAATTATCTTTTATCTGTGGAAAATTATAGGACTAATTGAAAGTTAAGTGTCAATGGGACAGTTTGTATCTTCTTCGGATGATCTTTATCGCACCGATTAAATTACTCTTAACACGCGTTTAGGAAACTAGTGTGCGACTATAATTAAGTTAATAGCTGGATGCAATCGATCTTTATATTTAATAAATCATGGATTTTGCACAAAACTATCGAGAATCTTGATGCTATTAAAGCTCGCTTCTTTATTTTTTGAGCGTTTCATGGGATAATATAATCTTTACAAAGAAGACAATAAAACAATTATGGCAAATAATAATACTCGCATGCAAAACTGCATCTAGTGAAAGTAACATGAGAAAAAATTGCATCTTATAAAAACATTAAAATTAGATAAAAATGTTTTCAATTTTTCAAGTTTTGTAAAGCTAGAAAAATTTTCCAATAGAGAAGCTCTTGCCAAACGATCAACAATGCAGACAATTTAAAATTTTAAATTTTAGATAACCAATATCTGACATTTAAAAGCTGTTGCCAAACGTGTAAAATGCTGTAAAAATCTTTAGTATAATTTAAAAATCATTTCAAGATTTCTTTGGTTCACTTTCTACCGTTCCTCGGCTAAAATTGACGATTCATACCGCAATACACTTACAAACAGAACTCATAATTGACATTCCGCGATCCATGATATTCACCGGGAGGTTAATTACACATCTTGGGAGAATGATTAATTATGAAATAAAAATCGAGGGCATAACGACTCTTGTTCCCATTTGGTACTTGCTCTACCGAAAAACACTCGTGCATTCCAAAACTTTTTCAGATTTTTCATTTCTAAATTTAATGAGACTGCTTTTTTCGAAAAATGAAATTTGTTTATAATAAATAATGTTTGTATTAAAATTCTCTAATCTATTTTTAATGATTATTGTAGTTTTTATGGATTCAAATTATTATTTTCCCTGCGTAGGTAATGAAAATTTAGACGTCCAGCTCGTAACCCTAGCATTGAGCCGTGCAATATTTTACATCACAATTATTGTTAATAATTGTCAATAATAAAGTCTTTTTTTCAGTTAAACCAATTTATCAAAATAATAAATGAGTCATAAAAAATAACATTATAATTACAGGCGTCCAATTTTACAATCCATTTATCAAACTGTCGAAACTCGTAATAAATTAATAAAGTTTTTATGTTTTATAAAGAGATGATTCAAATTTATTGATGAATTAATATAATGTGATATCGTATGACATAATGTAATATAATATAAAATAAAATAAAATAAAATAAAATAAAATAAAATAAAATAATATAATGTAATAATATAGTATGTTGTAATATGGTACAGTATAGTACAGTATAATACAATATTGTATAATATAATATATTCATTAAACCTTTCGCATGGTTTTATTATTATTTTCTTTTATCGGTACCAATTTAACCCAATAATACGACTTTTGTTTCTTAATGCTCAAGTATAATACGCCTCACATTCATTCGGGCCGAGCCGAGGGGTCACTAGACAATAAAAACGTCAAGGTCCATCACGACGTATCCTTTGAAATCACAAAAAATTGATGGAACAAAATTTCACCTTAGAGTATTTATCGTTCTGCTTTAATAATCCGTCGGCGGAAACGTCACGCAAAAAATGCAAAAGGTTCCTACGTCTAAGCAAACATCTCACGCAAGTACTCTCAAAGTGTACTTGCAGTGTAGAGCAGTAATAGAGCAAATAGTGAGCGTTTTCGAAAGTTTCTTTTTTTCTTATTTTTTCTTTTTTCTTTTTTCTTTTTTTTGCAATGCAATCTCCGGTATTGAAACGAGGAGCATCTGTTAATGGGAAAAGATGAAAATACTGCCCTGACTTTCCACACCTGTTTGAGCTGGCAATAAAACTCGAGAGCCCTTGTCACTGGGGATTAAATGACCAAAATAAATGATCGAGACAACAATACGGATATCGCGGGAATATCCTGTCGATAAAACCAATAATAATCGTAATCGCTGGAGGGGGAGGGGAAATCGCGCGTGTTCCCGTTTGATTCCCGACATACGGTATAATGGATTTAGGGGAAACGCGTGCGAACGCCCGGAGTCGGGGAGGCGGGAAAAATCCCTTTTCCCCGGGGGTGGGAGAGGTGGAACGCGTGGCGCCCTTTCTCTCGGCGAGTGGATCCTAATTTTTATTGTACGTGGATCGTCTCCCGCAGGTTATTTTCCAAGTTGGTCCCGCGAAATCTAGAATGGAATTGGATTCACAAAGGGGATGCGACGTTTTCTTTTGTAGATTAGAGGCTCATTGCAGCCCTCGACTCTAGTGATGTATGGTTGTTTCGCCGGTGGCCAGCCGTTTGATCCAATAGATCAAGAAGTGATCATGGTGTTTTCGTTTTGGATTTGGCAATTGGAAATTAATTATTTAAAACGTTCATCCTGCGAAATCCCGTCTCTGATGTTTCTGATGTCCATCGACACTGATCCCCGAAAACACGAAGAGGAGTCGCTTCCTCACGAGATTTATGAGATTTTAAGGTCGGATTTGAGAAATCTTGGAGGGTCACGCAATCGCTCGCAAGGCATTTGTTATGACAGTTCGGCAACAATGGCCCTTGAGCCAACAAAGGCAAAAAAAGTTTTTTAAAATATGGCTCGTTACTGGGTTTGTGGCGAAAAGACGCCCGGTTACTTGCACTTTCTGGGAGGGAAGGGGGGAGGAGAGGCGGGGGTTCCCGAAGTTCTGAATCGGAGTATCGGCAGGAACAAGTGACTGGCTAATCCATTTCCTACGCGAGTCCCACATGGATTGGCTGATCACATAATGAAAGAAAGAAATGCAAAAATCCGTGGCCGCAGAGCCCAAAAAGAGAAAACAAGTGGAGAAAGGAAGAAAGGGAGTCTAGAAAGAAGAAGTCGAGGCACAAAAGGGCGTTCGAGAAGATCTCCGAGAAAGCAACGGAGCACAGAGAGAGAGAGAGAGAGAGAGAGAGAGAGAGAGGGAGAGGCGAATCGAAAAACATATCGAGTTCTCCGGCTCATCGCCGCTCCGCATCGGTGGGACAGAGGTGTGCGGGTCCGGACCTTCGGTCTCTCTCTCTCTCTCACTCACGGGAAAAAAAGAGGAGAACGGGGCTGAGCGTGTGTGTGTGTGTGTGTGTGTGTATGGATGTACACGAAAAGCAGCGCCCGATCACAACGAGTCCGACGAAGCCGAAGGGAGAGAGAGACTGGCTCCGGTTCGGGGGAGAGCGAGAGAGAAGGTGGGGGGCACAGCGTCGCTCTCGGCCGTGGGAAGGGGACGGGAAAACGGGCCCCTCACTCTGTCTCGCTCGGCTGGTGGCCGTGGCGCCCCCTACGCGGCACGCGCTAAGAGGTTAGGTTAGGGTGCTGGAGTCAGTCGCCAGCCGTCCGGGAACGACGTAGGTTACGGTGTGCAAGAGAGCTGTCGAGAGTCTCCGAAGTCGTTGTGGGTCCGTGTGTCAGTGCTTGTGCAGGACGAGAGCGAGGACGAGGAGGAGTACCAGCCGTCGGCGCCGTTGTCGCTCGACTTCCTGGGGCCCGCGGGCCATGCCGAGTCGTGGCGGGCCCTCGTGCCCCCCCTGGGTCACGGACAGCAGCCCTGGCTAGACCGGAGAGAAAGGCACCAGGCGGCCAGACGCCATTCTCGTCGCTGAGAACCAGCCGCTCCTTCTTCTCTTTTACCTGCGCCGTCGCGCGTCCTTTGTAAATACTCGCCGAGGTTCTTTAAACGGGATCCCGAAGACGAGGGCCAGGATCGCGCACCACCTCAAGGACCCGGGGACCCTTCCCGCGTGTGCTATATTTTCCTCCTGTTCGTCGTTCAGTGTGCAATAAAGTTGTGAGCGTGATATTCTGGAACGTGGATTCTGGAATTGTATATAAATAAATTATTGAGTTGTCGGTAAAGTGTGCAAAACAGGAATAATAATAAAAATAATATTAATAATAAATGCTGATGATAATTGCCGTCGAGTGAAAAATTCGGTGAAAAGTGAAGTAGTCAAGGAAAGTAGAAGATAAATGATAATTTTACGTGGATCTTAAGTGTGTGATAAATTTATTGAGAGTGCGCCAGGAAAGAGGCGAGTGCGAGGATCCGAGTGTTGCTGGCTCATCTGGTTCATCATCCCGGGAAATGGCGTGAAAGCGAGATTCGACTCGGGGGGAATGCTCGACGAAATATGAGGAAAACGTTCTCGCCAAACGTCAGCCGGGCACGATTTTCCAGCAGCGACAATGACGATTTTCACGCGTGTGATTCTGCTCCTGCTACTCGCTGTTGGCACGAGGTGCGTCTTCGCCTTCGGCTGCGATTTTGGCTTATCCTTGCTTCCTTCGGTATCCCTCCGCAGCATCTTTGGTCCACTGACTCATTTGCTCCATTCGATCTTCTTTTTTTCCCTCCTCCTCCTCCTCCTCCTCCTCCCCCCCCGCCCCAAATGCTGTCTGGCCTTTTGACTTTCATTCGATTTCACGAATAATCTAGTGTCGGCACAGTTTTGAAATTTATCGAAGAAACTCGTTGAAATAAATTTTCATCCTTTTGCATCTCTTGAAAAACCTGAAACATTGTGTCACCCAGATTAAAATTTCTCGAATCTATTCAAAGTCGCATCGATTCCTCATTCTCTTAAAAAAATATTTAAACTTATTTCTGCCAAATTGTATTCTCGTGGGACTGTCAAGAGTTTTAAAATACATGATAAATTAATCTTATAATTAATTATTTATGTTGCAAAGTAGTGCTTAAATTTGATTTAAAACAAGTTCTCCGGTATAAAAAGATTTCGAAATAACAAGTGGTTGTGCGTTGAATCGTATCCCATCGTATCGTGTTCATATCTGAAATTGTTCGATCTTGTAAAGTGATATTTCATGTAATCAGTTTCATTGAGACGAAAAATTTAATACTTGTCACAATTGAAAATGACATAAAGTTTTTTTTAAAAGTAACTGAAATAATGTTCAAGTACCATAATTTGTTTCTCTTCTCTTCGTAAAACTTTTTTCAAGCGTTCTCTCATCGCCGTGAATATCTGTATTAACAATTAGCGTTTCTCAAACCTGTAAATTAGGTAATAAAGTGTTTGAAACAACCATGCTAAATCTATAATTTATTGCATAATTTCAAATTGATAATGAAGCCATATAATTTGAATGAATCCGAGTGACTTTTAATAAACAATCGTAAAAGAAAGCGTAAAATTGCAATCATGTTAAGCCTCGTATAAACATGAAAATGAGACTTGTACGAATAAAAGAGCGATGCTCGGTTGTTTTCCTTATTTTTAACAAGAGTAATTAGTGAAGTACAGTTGAAAAGCGATACTCGACGTCAATTTCCCCCGTTTATTCCTGAGGATCATACGGAAAATCAATACTTGATTTGATTCAAATTGCAGGCGATGCTGACAAAACGCGAATAATGAAAAACTGTCCGACACTGGTCAAACTTAGATGGCGTTACACACATAAACAAAGAAATTTATAAAAATATCAACAGGTGTCGTAAAATTGAATTCAGATCCACTAACGGATTATTGTTAAATTGTTTCCTTTTTTTTTAGGAAAAAATTGCATTAAATCCGCAGGTGTTTGTAATGCTAATTTTATAAAATGAATAAGCACCTTAAAAAATGTTAGGACCGATCAATCAAATCAAAATATTGCAGCCGATAGATTTCGCATTGGAAATCAAAGTAAAAATATCGCCTTCATTTTTGACAATGCGACTAAAAACCCTTAAATGATCGTTTGAAAAGAAGAAGCTCGAAAGTCGCGAACAATCGCACCTGAAAGTTACACTCTTTGCAGCTTTGGTGTAATCTAACGCTACACGCGTAACCCGATACACTACAAGGGAAAGAGAGATAGACAGATGGATAGATAGATAGAGAGAGAGATAGAGAGAGATAGATAGATAGATAGAGAGAGAGAGAGAGAGAGAGAGAGATGACGCACTTTCCTTAACAACAACCGCCCCCGCCCCCCCCCGCCCCGATAACACACCGACTGCTCTTTATTAAATCCTCGTTAGCTTCGCTTTATCCACGTTTGGTTGGTTTGGCCAATTTTACGATTGCCGGACTCTTATTTACGTCCGTCACTCACCATCATTATCGATTTAACATTTGCCGGGGCTCGAAAAATTATTTATCTGTTATCGGTTCCTCCGCTGGTTGGTTCTTTTCCCTCCCCGGACCCGAATCGACTTTATTTTATCATCACGGAAATCGTGGTTTTATACGAGCGAAGCCAGAGTCGCGCGACGCGACACGTTTTAAGGATAATGTCTCGGGCTGATATCCTTCACATTAGAAATATATATGTCTGCTGGCGAAAAATTCGCAACACCGAGCTTTACAGTTACTCGCCGTATAAATTATGAATTTCGTAGATACCGATGCTGGTGTTTATGTACATTTGCTAAAATTTAAATATTCCCTATCTCTCCCGGTGCTCTTTAGCATGCTAATTAAACGACTCGATATTCAACCTCAGGCCCAACATTATAATTCACTTCTGATGTACAGGTTTAAGTACGATTTTCGATCGATCCAAGTGCAGAGAGAGAGAGAGAGACGCAAATGTAAAAATATCTGCTCGGGCCAAAACTAGTATCCGCTAAATGTTTAACCGCCGATGATACGTCGGATCCCTTCCCATACCCCCGAGCCTCATTTGATATGCACGAAAAAACCCCAAACGTGACTAACTCGCTCCCTCTTACTTAATTCCAGATGTATGTGCAACAGCGGATACACCGGTCAGAATTGCGAGAGCAAATACATCCCCTGCGACCCATCGCCGTGCCTCAACGGTGGGGTCTGTCACCAGATCGACAAGCTCACCTACAAGTGCACGTGTCCAGAAGGTAAGTCAACTTCATCCACTTTATCAACCGATGAAAGGCGGAAATTTTCCGCACGCAACAAACGGTTAAACTTGTTTGATTTTCCACTAATTTCTTATCAAGATCTTAAGGGATTACTTAGTTTGTCGCGCTTCAAACATATAGTTTGCCGGGATTTATATAAAAAAAAAACCAATTTGAAGCGAGCGTTTTCAAATTATGGAAATGTATTCAAGTACTCGGTGTGTACTTGTTAATTTACAAAAATAACGTACTACTAATCAAAGACAAGCTGCAAAATGACCAATACGGAGATTTCAAAACAATTAAAAAGATATTTAAATTTATTTGAATAACTACAAATCATAATTGCCTCAGCCATCGAGAATAAGCAACAAAATTTTTGATAAAAATAAATCTCTGAGCTTATTGTGTTGCAATTTATCTTTTGATCTCCAGTACAAGCCACATCAGCAGCAGCAGCAGCTTTGTGGAAAATAAAAAAATTTCTTTTAGGATTGCCCCTTAGCAAATAACAAAATCGCACTCTACCTTCAATTACGAATCTAACGAACCCTTGGTGAAAAAGATGGAAATTTTTTTAATTAGGTACTTTGCATATATCGTGATGGTTTAAACGGTTGTTTTCATTTGTGAGTAAACTACATAAACAGCTTCGCGAGCATATCATTACATTGAAGTGGTTTTTAGAATTTTATTCCGATTCACGTAAGATTATCACAGACTCCATACTTTAACTTACTTTTTTTACTTTAAACATTCATTCCTTATTACTAGCGCTTATCATAATGTTAGCATGTTCGTACTATTTTTGAAAATTCATATTAACTGTTCATATCCAATTATGCAAAATACATGAAATATTTTTGTCAAATTTTATCGCGAAAAAGTACTTCTTTTTTTCTCGAATGCTCTTTTTTTTTTTCATGTTTATGATATTGTAAACAATTTTGGTTTATTTCTTTAACGTATATTTTTTATAATAAATTTTACCCATTGAATGAAAAGATTAAAGTGTCTATTTTAAACGATAGTAAATAGTAAAATCCCACCGTAACAACTAATCGCTTGTATTTATTTTTAATGAACAACATCTATTAAAATTCTAACGGCGAACAAAAATTAAATCTAGCATTACTAAGTTACTTTTTTCAAGATAAATCCATCATTATTCACAAGAAAATAAAACTATAAGTAAACCGCTGTAAAGCAAAAGTTTGTACAAGTATGCAAACGCATTTTAGTAATGAAGAATTAGATTCTAGAGTATTGAATAAGATAATAAGAATAAGCAGAAAATTACAAGTTCATTTCATATCTGTTACAGTCTTAAATTTTTACTATTGGGAAAAAAAAACTAGATTTTGAAATTACGATAAATTATTTTAATGGGTTATAAACAAAAATGTTTAAAGATATTCAAAAGTCAATTTATTGTTTTATTTACTTTATAAATAGGCTGATTTGGTTTACATATGTTTTTCATCTTAAAATAAATGAATAACAATTACAACAAACTGAGACAATTAAGAGTCGGTAATTTGCGAAATTGTTTTAAAAAATTGGGTTTTTTCGTAAAAATCATTTCTTTAAAATACAATTTGTTTTAAAAAAAATAGCTTTGCCTCCTCTCCCCCAAGCACTTAAAAGCTTACCAAATGAATTGGAAAGGAAACACGAGTAGTAAATTAACCTAAGAGCATTATCGATGTTGCGCTTGAGTAAATTCGCCATTGCCGGTGCATCGACACCCGGGGGTTCAGTGCGCACGCCCAGGGAGGGAATTCCCAATTGCTTCCTGGAGGAACCTGTTCCCCGGATACCTAACCTCGAGCGCGCGAGCCCACGCAGACGTTCCGGAGCCAGTGGCGACCTCCAGGGCGGCGTCATTGACCCGCGGCTGAGATAACCCGGCTGTACATCTTCTTTGAAGGCCGTGGTCCGGGACCCGGCGAAACGGGAGAAGATGAGCGGGTATGAGGAGAGCATCAGGACCTCCGATCGGCAAGCCTTTTACGGGTGCCCTGGAGGAGGTGCGCGATCACTTGTCGCGCACGGACGCCACTAGTGTTAAGACTATCTAGATTACGGGCACCAGTGACAGTTACGTCTGGAATGTTTATGAAACTGCAGTCTCGGCCTCCTAAATCCGAATCGCGGAGAAACTCTGTCTCTCTCACTCTCTCTCTCACTCTCTCCCTCTCTCTCACTCTCTCCCCCTCTCTCTCTCTCTCTGTCTTTTCATCACTCGAGAGCGCAGCGTTTTTATGGAATTTTGGTTCTTTCAGTAATTTCTGAATGAGCCAGCCGAGCGACTTGAATAATTGTTGGTTTAAATGATTTATGCTCGAGTAATCTGTCCAAGCATTAAATTTTTCTTTTTGATTTTATAGCTATTTGGACGGCTCGGAACTTGAAATTTTACACAGGTTGCTTTTTCTCTTTCGTAGGAGAGAAGCTTCATAGCTCCATAAATGTCCGAGGGGTATTCTACCCCCTCCGTGCATGTTATGTTCTCCCAATTGTTATGGATGCAGAAAACGTTAGCTACCCCTAGTTTGTGCGCGTCGTTAATTGAAAGGAACTATGTATGATGGGGTATTCGAACTAGGAAGTCGGGACCGAATAACAAACAGCATCTTCGAGTCTAAATGCGAGGCTCCAGGACCTTGTTCACCTTTGCGTACAATTTCGAAATTCGAGGAACTACATCCTTGATGGTTATAGATTTATAATGGATCCAACACACATGCTTTTTTAATTGTGATATGCTTTTATCAGATTTGGGAGAAGATTTATATCTCGGGAAAAGAAAAAGAAGGGAAAGACGAAAAGATTCTCAAATCTCATGAGACAGACTTTAATTCACTTTTATCGGGTGCGCATCTGATATTCGCGTAACAGCCTTGGCCTCCGAGGAATTTCAATTTACGTGACTCGACTGTATTCTTTTGTCTGTTGTCTGTTGTCTGTTGTTTGTTGTCCGCCCACAAGACGAAGAGTGAAAATTCCGAGGCCCCGCTACATCATTTTCTGCAGATTGGAAAAGGATTTTCGCACTGTACATTTTCGCATTATCTTTCGAGAATCGCAATTTCGACGATCCGGCTCGTTGGATTGTCCTTAAGACCCGAGGGCGAGTGGACAACACTTTTCGAGGCAAAGCATAAAAAATAACCGAGTGGAGTGATAATCTAATTTCCACTCGTGACTACCGGTCATTAATTTCCGCCTCGGCTTTTCCACTTGGTCGTGCGGAAAAAAGGCCGCGGAAGCCGGATAATTCGTTGATTGCACAATCGGTCAGAGCCGCGACGAGGAGGTCGGGGGCGACGACAACAGCGGCACCGAGAGACAAATAATATTAATGACTGCGTGGGTGTGGGGCCAGCAGTTAGCTAGCTACAAGTGTCTTCGAGCCCGTGGAGTCTATTCTCACACGTTCTCGGCTCTCGGGACACGTGTGCTTTCTCTTTCTCCACTTCTTTTCCTTGTTGTTGCACCTTGGAGAGCTCTCTCCAGGTTCTCTCCACGCTCTCTTCACGCTCGAGCACTCTCCTTAGAGAAATTGAACGTGAAATTAAGCGGGAGGGCTATTTTAAAAGGTCGTGCACGATGTGTGGGTGTTGGTCTTAAAGGCTCATTTAGATTGCGCCGTGTTTTTTTATAGCCTTGGAATGAAGAGTGAGAAGCGTAAGAAGTGCGGGTTTTTATTCCCCGCAAATTTAATGAATTGATTGCGAAATGATGTCGTTCTTTGAAGTTAATACACCTATTCATTATAAATCAAAATCCCGAGGTTCAATTTCGAAGCCCAGGCAAAATATATTAAATCAAGAATTTAAACTCTAAACAATTTCTTTCTATTCAGCGCTGCATTTACTGGTAAACTACATTTCCCACATTTCTTTCCCCTCGCCCCCACCCCACCCCTGCCGCCCACTCATCCCTCCAACTCGTCGCCTCTCGAACATTTTTAGAATCGTAAATTTAAAGTACTCCAAACCACGTCCATTCGCATTATTTATTCAAAGCTATATAAACAGATGACGAACCGCAATTCTCTGTTTTTTGCTCGGCGAATCTCGAAAAATCAATTCATCGAATCTACGGCCTTTTGCATCGAGTACACTTGGGGTGAGCCGATGTTTAAAATTTATAAGGGGGGAATCCGAGGTTCGTATGGTCATTGCGCATAAAGAAGAGTCTGAAATTTAAATTATGAAAGAGTACGTGCACGTGCGTTGGGACAGGGTCGGGGGGTTGGGAGGGTGTTTCACTAGTGTAAAATGAACAGAATGCGATGGACAAAGGGTCGAGAGGAGTCTAGGGGGGGAGGGAATAGGGGAGTAACGAGGAAGAACACACGGATAGTTGGCGGATTAAATGGTTATTTGCAACCAAACACAAAAAGCACGACAGTGATATTTTGGCGGAGGAGCGAGCTAATCGATGATCAGACCAACTGGTACAGCGGTCGGAAAGCTTATGGAAAAAGGAAAATGAGGCGAGTCGGGGATGAATTTCCGGGGGCCGCGATACAAGCAGTAGCAGAGCAGTATGCCTGTATGGTTGTACTGAATTTCGAGGATGACCCTTCACAAGCTTAAATAGGAAGCACTAGAGACGCAGAAAAGCGCACGGGTGGAAAACCGAGAGTTCCACGAGAGTTTTCCGCGTTTTCTGCTCCCCTGTTCCGCGCGCAACGGACTTTATGCTCGCGCAGCACACGACAGCTACGTCTGCACCTCCGTCCCTCCCCCTCTCCCTCCCTCCCGCCCTCATAAATCAGCGCGAGTGCACGAGTAGGGTTGGAAACCCGAGAATGGGTTTTGTACTCCAAGGGCCACATATTTTTCACTCGGTTTATCAATCCAAGTACAATGTACTCCACGTGTTGTTGCGCCATTATCCAATTTGCTGTCAAATTTATGCGCATCCCTCTCGAAATATTAAGTTTCCATCTAAAATAATGTGAGACGATGAAGGCTGGCGTCTTTTCTCCACTCTCAAAGCACTCGAGTTTTAATGTCTCGAGATAATGGTTTTCTTTTGTCGTTGTCGTTGTTGTTGTTGTTGTTGTTGTTGTTGTTGTTCAGCAGCAAGCATCATTTTGAACGAATCGGAGAGAGTAAAATGGCGAGCGCAAGTTCGACGCAATCGTGCACTTCTTTAGTTTCTCAATATCACTCGATTCGATTCCATTATCGCAGCCACGCCACCGACTTCCTCAATTTACAGCTTCCGACCGATTTTTAAATTGCGTGCGCAGTGCGTGGGGCTGGGGTGAAGGGGGGGGGCGGGGTGGGTAGAGGAAAAAACGTCGAGAGGGAAAGGGATAAGATTCTGCGCCGGCCTTTTTCCATCTCCGTTGCATCGAAAGAATTTCCATCTTGGTATTATCCGAGTGCATTTTATGTAGTTTTTCCGTCGCCGCCTCTGCACCCGCAAACTCGCCAATTTCTTCGACTTGATTATGCTAATGATATACGATGTGGACAAGAGCAGCAGCAAGAGTTCGACTCGTGTAGATTCCCGATACCGCCAGGAATTTTCATACGAGGGATAGTGTAATAGTGTAATAGTGCACGACGACACTTCCCCGAGATTACGCGTGCACTCGAGGTCGTGGCGCCTCCGTGTGCTCCTTTATTTCCCCGGAGGAGATAAGGACGGGAGGAGTCGTCCTTAGGAAGGACGACGCGCCGTGCCGTTATCTCGGTCACGTCCTGATCAATTAATTCGCGGGGCTGCGTCGAGGAATTTATGGGGAATGGTAGCTGTTTTTGCATCCGGACAAACGACCCTCGAGATAATGGCCTCGGTGAAGGGCGAGTTGCGTACCGCCGATCCATCCGATCCATCCGATCGATCGAGATCGATCCTGCGATCGAGAGTCCCTGCGTGATGAATCGTTACTCGTTACTCGAGGACGAATTTACGGTGGCACTCGATCCATTGTACGTGCTGTGATCCCCGTAAATATCTTAACAAATCCTTCTTTTCGTCCTTTTCTCCGGGTTATTTTCTTTTTCGACTCGTATTTCCTTTGTTGATATCACTCTATCGTGGCCTGCGATTTTTCCCTCGAATCAATCAAATCTAGAGCAAGATTTAGTGCTTACACGAGTACGAGTATACCTCGGGATTATAAGAAAATTGCCTTGTAACATTGTTTCTGTTTATTATTCTACATTTGTATCGCCAGCCCAACTATAACAGAGCATTAATAAGTCATCAAACAAAGAATTTTCATTCATTTACACGTGAATAAATAATCACCCGTATTAATATTTACTCAATGATAGGTTATATAATGCTCCAAGTATATCATTAGGAACAGGGTTGCATTTTATATTGTCAATGCAAAAAAATTAAGTTATGCGTTGATCAAACACCTGTTGCAATTTTTTATTACATCCCATTCATCATGATAAATAATTGATTGTTTCTCAATATTTCAATGTGTCAACTATCATTTTTCTTATTCTACTATGTAGAAATGTACGCATTTTGAATACATAATTTACGTTTAATGGATTTTACAATTAATATTAATTATTGTGAATTTGATTTAGTGTAATATTGCAAATGGAACGATTATGTATTAAAATGGAATGTTTGACTTTGATACTAAACGCTTTCGTTTACATATATTTATCGGAAAAATAATTTAAAAAGAATGCAAAGCGAATCCATGATATTGGGTATAAAGATATTTATAGCAACAGTTATTGGTGTAATTTATATTTCGCATGGTAAATATATTTTAAACAATTGGCGGTAACAATAATTAACAAAAACAATTTTGATGCAGTAAAAAATAATATATTGGCAACGTTATGAAGTGTTGCGAAATAGTTGCTTTAATATTGGAACAAAGAATCAATAATCTTTAAAAAAGTTTTGATGATTGAAAGTATAACAGAAGTTGAATTACTTATTAATTAAATTTCGCTCTGTCGGGGCGTTTTTACGGATTTATATTTGAGCTGGTGGGTGAATGGACAATGGTAGTAAAGGTAGTATTTTACATCATTTACGAGATAGTATTCGCAAAAATAACGACCGAATGCATGAAAGGTGCAATTCGTGTAAACCACACCGTGATAAAACAAGAGTTCACATTCTCATAGCTGTCAAATAAAATTTGTAAATGGGGAATATCCCGGCACACCAATAGAATCGCAATAAATTCCAAGTGGAATTTATCGAAGGAAAGAATAAAACTATCAATAGTTCAATAATTTATAAAATATATCTGGAATTTTCACGAGCTTTTTGATCAAACTCGAAGGCGCGAGTACAGGAAAGCATAAAGTTCGAGGCAGCGGTGGCTGCAGCTCTCGCCTACACAGAAGCACCCATCTGTACATTACATCGCACACGTGCGCACACGTGTTTACGTACGTACGTACGTACGTGTGTCTAGTCAGTCAATTGGACGCTCGCTAAATACGTAACACTGCGAAACTTTCGAACGTCAACAGATAAATCCGCGAATTAATAAATGTAAGTGATAAACAAACGATTAATCTTAAGGCCCAATTATTCCATTGATGATTTAATGAAATAAAAGGCATTACAATGGGTGAAAATGAGTGAATAATTCAAAGTTTTCGAAACATCACCTTCCACCTTTAGGCAGTTCTTAATCTTAATCGGCTCGCCAAAGATAAGCACGCGGGGGTCAAGGAAAAAAGTAAAACTAGTCCAGAGCTCGAGCCAAGTACTAGTGGTGGCGAATTTCGCTAATGAGATACACGGGATGGAGCAAGGAAAAATGCCGAGTTACAAAAGCTTTTTGTTAATTTCTAGTTGAGATCGTGAAATGAGATGAGACATTGTTCGCTGCAACATAATGTTTGGCGTTTAATCAAAGGAATTCCATGGCAAATGTCTTGCGCCTCGAGTTCACTTTGAGTTCAAGAAAACGCAATTACAATTATTTAAATGAGGCCGTAAAGGTGATGAAACTGCGAGTAAGGATTCTTTTCCGCAAGTGAATTTGCATGTCGTCGTCGCAGAAAAGTGTCCGCGAGGCGATTAATAAAGCAATAAATAGCGATAAAAATGGCCGAGTGCCGCGACAATGGAAGCAGCCTCGGAGCGAAAAGCGTGGAAAGGAGAGAAAATCAGTCTCGGGGGGAGGGGGAACAGGATAAGCGTGCGCGCGGCCAAGAAGGAGAAGGGCGTCCGGCGAAGAAAAGGGCCTTACGGGCGACGGAGGAGGAGAGAGAGGGGGTGAGAGGCGTAGGTGGGGTCGCCACGGTGTTGTGGTCCGCCTGGGAAAGTGCGCCTCGCCGCGGACCACGCATTGTGATTCCAAGGAGGCTACGCTAGGCTGACCCCGGACCCAGGGGGAAGGGGGGGCGAAGAAGGGCCTTACATTAGCTACCCGGCCGTGGCCACGCACACGTACCTCCTTGGCCTACGTACGTATGTATGTGCCCTACGTAAGACGCCGCAGTGGGAGGGGCGGGAGAGGGAAGAAACCCACGTGATATTTTATTTTCAAATGAGGGAGTGTGAGAGAACGAGTTAATGATCTTCTGCTCATTTGTTAGTTTATTATTTGCGGCCATTCGCTTATTTTTTTTCTCCGGTGAATTAAAGCCATTAGCATACTAAAATTAGATTTTTAAGCCATTTTTAAATTTATTGTTGTAGCTCTGGAGCTAGGATTTCATAAGCCTTATGCAAATCTAATGAAATTTAATACAAACCGCCTATCATGAATATTAAGAATATGACGCGCGCTTATATCATCATCGAGAACGTTAATTAACCCCACGAAATAATTACAATTTCACCTTGGATGATCTCGATCATAACGCAATTACCAAACCACTTTAATGGCCCTTATTAAGCATGAACATACACAAATAGATGGATATATGTTTAAAAGAGAGAGAGAGAGAGAGAGAGAGAAAGAGAAAAGGAAAAAGAGGATGGATCGTCGTCATTCGTAATGCACGCATTGTATCACTAGAAAATCTCACGGATCGCCGAGATGGATTACCAAATTACGTGCATTCATCGAAAATATTTCCTTTCTTATCCAATTAGAGGTAGGGGAGGTAGGGTAATTGAGGGACGGTGCGGGTGAATTTCCCGGGGTATAGTTTTTGTCCCCGTTCTCCCCTTCGACACCCACCGGTGCGCACAAGAAACCCGGGCGTCTTTAAGGAGGCCAACCAGACTGGAACCGGACTCGATCCTGATTTTCGGACTTTCCCGCGCTATTTACGAGGCGTGCTCGGGCTTCCGCATTCGACCTCTGCGTAATTGGAGGATGCACGATCGCGTGGTCACTCGACCATTGAAACTCCCCCCCCCCCACCCACCCATCTTCCCCTCCCTTGTACTTGCGTTTGACGCGTGGTACGTGGTGTACGCCCACGGCGACGTCGCTGATGATCTGCCCGAGGGTATCTCGCTGTATCTCGCTCTCGGTCCGGAAGCTGCGAGCAATTTCTGCAACTGCACTTTTAATTGGCAGGGCAGGGGCGAAAAGAAGCGGGGCGCTGCTCTGTCATTTCGATTCCTCACCTGATGTCCGAGCCCCCGACGAGTGAGAGGTGGAGGCCAAATAATTAACTTTATCGCTTTTCCGCGCCTCTACCTCCCCCCGCCCCCCTCCCCATTGTGCCTGTCGTCTTGGAAGGTGGCTCCTCGGTGCACATGTAAGCGTGTAATAAGTGACAAAAGACACGATCCCTTGACGTCTCTCTTTTACGCGCGGGAAAGGACGATTATTCAAAATGTGCGCCGTATAAGTATTTGCACGTGAGAACCAAGAATAGAGCTACTGTTGTTGCCTACACGTCTCGCTGCTTTCTTACGCTCTTATGAACCCCGTATAAAGATATACACCACAAAGGACTTGATCATTTAAACGTGACTGCGACATAAAAAAAAACTGGTGTTTTTCCCCATTCACGGGACGATTGTAAATCTCGGACGACATTGCGGAAACTGTCAAAAAACTACGTGACTCTTTTTGTAATAATAATGGCCTATCGCTTCTATTTAAATTCTCCGGGACACGCCTATTGTTGCGCTTTTACCAGCTTAAACTTTATTTAGATAAATAACTGGCGGCCGCTCGATTTTATTAATTTTCTCCTCGAAACTGTAACCTTTTTCAGGATGGCAATTGTCGGGGGAGGTAATCGTCGGCCGGAAAATTGTTGTACGTCAGTTCGTAAATCATTGTCAAGCGATCGATCGCAGGAGGAAGGAAGGGGCTGTCCCGAGTTTACCGAGATAAATTGTCAATTAAGTCAATTAAAATTAGCTTTCTTTGATATTTGAGGGCGAGGGAAACGTCCAGAAACCTAGAATCCTCGCGATTAATTTTGGCTCTCATCTCCTTTTTTTTTCTCCCCTTCCCGATTTCTCTTGTGCACAGAGGACGGATTCTCTCGTGAACCGCAACAATGCCCCCCTCCCTCCCTCGCTCCCTCCCCAGGAGATGCTTATCTCCCTCTGCCTCGCTTTTTACCTCGAAAACCCGTTCGAGAGGTCCTTGAGGCTCGGGCGGTAAACAGAGAGAGAGAGAGAGAGAGGTCCTTAAAGTAGGGGAGAAATCCCTCCTTTGAGGAGAGTTCCCCGTGAGCGACTGCGCGGACAATCCTCATTCGGCTTGTCACCTGAACTCGTACGTCTTCGTGCATTATTTTTGGATGCTCGTAGGTTCCGATGGGAAACATTTATTTCTCTTCCTTCATCCGGGGGAGACTTGAGAAGGATAAAATTGCAGTCCGGAAACTTGTGTCAATAATCCCTCTTAAGCAACTTACAACTTACAACCCGAATCGAACGAATCACGCAGAAACATTGGACTTTACCGGGCTCAACTTTATGTTACTGTATCTCGAAAAGTTTTTCAAAAGCACCAGATAAAATTGTGGCGCTTGGAAAGTTGGAAAAGACAGCCGGCCTGCATTGTGCATTGACAACGAATTGAAACTTGGTTTTTCCAGAAATGCAGTTATTTTTTCGTGGACGACGGAATGTTGCTTGATTTTTATTTTAAAATTTCTATTTGAAATTTCGCTTAAATCAGGAGACGGCCGAGGCTCACTCGAGAGTTCGGCCTCACTTTCCACTCGCTCGCAAATAAAGAAGAATCCTCGCGATTGTTTCTCACACGGTTTTTCTGCGCTCGCGCGAGCGCACGCGCGCAGAAAAACAGAAAAACCCGATAAAAACGCGAGGGATCCTCATCTCCTTCTCGAGTGTTTCCAAGTACAGAGCAAACAGTGCATCCTTAAGAGCTTATGAAAGAGCTCCATAACTACGCTCCGGTCGATCCTGCAGTTACGTATTCAAGAATCTTAATTCATCGGCCGGTCTACCGTTGCTCGGAGGAGCATTTTAGTAGGAGCATTTTAGTAGGAGCATTTTCAATATGGCGCAACGAGGCATTCGAGGAAAGATCGTTTGTGCCCGTGTGCACCGCGTACAAAAGCGCAGACAAATATGCAGGAGCGAGTGCAGCAAAAAGAGACGAAGGAGGTGGCGACGTAAATGCAGTAGGGAATCTGGAAGTGGGCGGACGATTGCTGCGCATAGATTTTCAAATGCCGGAGCGTCGAAAGTGTTGGGGAGCGAGCGAGTGAGCGAGCGAGAGGGATAAAAGAGGTGCAGCACTTCAGTTCCGAGGCTAAGGTCACGTTCGCAGCGAGCAGCCGCACATTCTGCTGATCCCCGGAGAACATTTCCCGAGCGCCGGCTACGAGAGGAGTCGGCTAGTGGCCGGCGCCCTCTTCGAGTGCCGGTGGCTGGGCTCCAGTCCAGCTTATTCTTTCCGATATTTCGTGCTGATTTAATGGCCGGGGCTTATTAGTTAGTGTGTGTGTCTGGCTGGGATCATTGGGTCCCTCCCCGGGCTTTATCGGGGCACGAATTTCGAATTCCAGCGAATAATCGGCGGCTGCCGCATTATCGGCCGAGCGCCGCTACGTGGAAACTCAATCATGTCCCGGAAAACCGAGTATTTATTTTAAGAATTTTAATACCCATAGTTTGGATGCGCGATTGAATCGCGAGGGGCCTCGGCCGGCAAAATAATTTATGCAGCAATCACGCTCCCTGTATAACTCGTGAAATTGACTAGAAATAACATTTCGAAATGAGTACTCCGTCCGGTGTTACTAGCGGGTATCCTCGTGGAAAAATGGAAGGATCGATTGCCCACCGGGGGAGTCACTCCTTTCTTCATTGCCTTATGTATTTCAAATTGTCGTCTCATCGCTCGCTCGATGTTATGGGGAGCTATTTACCCGTGCCCTTTTGTGTTGTTCGCACCCTTGCCCTCCATATGTAGCCCTTAGACCATTGGGTTGCCTGCTTACACGCTAGAATAGCTGTTTTTTTTTTTTTTTTTTTTTTTTTTTTTTTTATATTATTATTATATTATGTTATTCCACCCCAGGCGATAAGTTTGAAGAACTGTTTAATAAAAAGTTGTTACCTTTGTGCCGAGACGGCGGCAAATTTTCCTCTCCATTAAAAATAATTTTTGTTTGGAGAAATTAATCGAATACAAGTCTCACACGGCACACAATTCCAGACAATTCCACACCATTCCACACAATTCAAACGATCGTTTTTGACTATTTAATAATGATTCGTTATCTGACCGAGCAGAGGTTAATCGCTGATAAATTTCCGTCTATTTTGCCCTAACTGTAAAAAATAATCACTCATTTGCGTTGATTAATTTTTCGTGGAAACTCAACATTTCGCGTTGGGAAATTTGACACGAAGATTTGTGTTGATTCCATTTTTGCGATAATTTATATCCCCGGTTAACGTATTACCGCACACGCACGCACACACACTCGCAGCCAACTAACTTTGAACAATCAATCTTGAAGCGAAACGGCTCGAGAATTTCTTACATTCTGGATATTACCGACGCTACCTACATAAGCGCTGCGACACAGGAAAAACAAACAAATCCACACATTATAACGTGTTAGCATTACAAAGGAGACATAATTCACAATTCACGTAATTGTAGGTTCGGTACTTGAGCCGATTTGGCATCTCGGCCTCGTGCAGTCGAAGAAATACTATAAAGCCGCTCGCGTTTGTTCCCTAGCCTACGCCTATTGTTTACTTCCGTTAGATTAACGCTAGTCTCGGCAACAGTTATAGATTTTGGCGTGTCAAGGGTTTTAAAAAGCTAAAAAATCAGTGAATGCACAATGGCGTCCAGCCGATGGTTTGCAAAAGTCCGGGACAAAAACATCTTGTGCAAGTGCATTTGGGTAAGCATCGCATTGGGTCGATAGATTTTGTCGGACGACACGCAACGGAAAGCCTCCGAGCGATATTTAGGAGGGCGAGAGCGAGTAAGCGGGAGGGGGAAGGAGAGGCTGAGAGGGTAAGAGGGCGAGGGATATACAGAGAGTGAGAGAGAGAGAGAGAGAGAGGGGGATGAACAATGGTTGGCTTTATAGTGCCGGTGCCCAGGTCTGGGCCCCAGTTCATCTCCATAGAAAGAGGAGATAGACCACACCCCTGGAGAGTGAGAAACGCTGGCTTCGCCTGTCTCTCCTCTCCTCTTTTTCGTCTCCTCCGACTTGATGTATTCTTCACAAGTGCGAGGAGAAATTGACGAGACATCTGCAAAATGTACATCGTTTTGTTTCGCACGAAACTGTGTTACACGTGGTTTAGGTAATTCAACACTCGCCTCAATAAATTTTGTTCCTTTTTCTGCGATTTCCGTTTGAAAAATTATACCCATTGAGGATTTTCAAAAATGTACGGAGGATGTTATTACGGAGGATCCTCGGCCATAATCACAATAATTAACCAAATGTGGAATTAATGTAATTTGATTTTTGTACGGGTGCCAGATTACAATTTTAGATCGAGGTTAATAAGCAAGATACAAGGCAATAAACTCTCAACTTGAGACTCATTCCACAACCCAATAAAAAATTAAGTAACACTTGATTGGGTTCATCTTGTATTGGGCACACGTTATTTAGATTTTATTTCGTGGAGTGAGTTTTGCCTTTTTTCTTGTTCTGCCCGAGAAAAATAGCAAAGAGGATAAAAAATCCTCTCAATCTCTTTCATCCTCGTTTTCGCGCATCTCTCTCCTCTTGTTTTCCAGTCCGATCTTTGTGGTCCATCAACCACAGTTACGCTCGACATCATCAACTGCAGCCGGAGTTGACTTTATGCTCAACCATTACCATATCAAGTTTTCCGTTCCAGTTCTACTAGGATCGACACCGGCCTCTTATTAAATCCACTCGTATGGCAAACACCCCTAGAGGCTAGATCAGTTCGAGTCCGTGTTCTCTCTTTCTTATCCGGGGCCTTTTACGTCTTTGCGGAAAGGTCCACATTGAGTGAGGCTCCTCTAATCGAGTCTGCATGACTCAATCGTGTAGCGTTTATGTTAATAAAAGAGTCTTTAACACTCGGGCCCGTGGACATTATTTTTGAGTTTTCTCGAACAATTCTAGTTATATTGGAGATTAAAAATTAAAAACATACCTCACGTACGTTAGTTATTGCTTGTTCAACATGATGTGATTCACATAAAAATATGTAGAATGTTTACAATCTCATCGTGAAAAAGCCGTCTCCAGCTGAGCAGCCCAAGATAATTTCCTCATAAATTAAAGACTAAGAATTTGAATAGGAAAGTGATTGTGCACATGATGCTCATTATAATTTCTTGCCTTTTTAATATTAGCACGAGAAGGCCAGTATTTTATCAAGCCAGTATGCAAAGTAAAGTACACTAGTTATCAAAATACACTAGTTATCAAGCTTCTTAGTACCAAAATTACTCATTATCGGCGCTTGCACCCTTGTGAGAAAATGCTCTCCTCCGTGAATTTCATGTTTTTTTCATGAATTTCGTGAATAGTCGCGTAAATCCGACAATACTCTACATCAGGAAAAAAGTAATAAATAGACAAACAAATCAAGGGGCCGAAATTAAAGAGATACAGTTTCATTAAACTCATCCGAAGGAATTAAAATTCGGCAGTACGCATTCAGTCGCGTACGAGCATTATAAAAAGATGGTGATTCATACAAACAATATAGAGGAGAGCGAGATTACGATTAAGATAAAAGCAGGTCAGACTCGAAGTTTCTATGTAGGAAACGGTCATGACTCGTCGGATTCCTGGACGACGTCGGCGGAGCCTCCTATCATCCTTTTCTCACACTCGTGCATTAGGAAACGACAGGTCGGTCGGTGCGTGTAATAAGCCTGGAGTGTACACTGGGATACCGAAATCAAATAAAACCCGGAGCCCCACCGCACGCGCGTCCAACGTGCCGCGAATGTTCATGTCGAGACGAACCAGTTCGAGACGACCGACCGCGCCTTTAATTACCTTCCGCGAAGGTCGGGCCGTGAGTAATGTCCCCGAGGATGAGGACGGGGATGGGGATGGGGATGGACCGAGGAACAGGTACTTTCCTCCTTATCGGCGCTCCTCCCATTTTCTCCGGGTTATTTGGATTTACTTAGTAACGCGTGTTTGGTGCTGCAATGCCAATCCTCTCTTCGTTAACGGCCGCTTCTTTTTTCGGCTCTTTCGTCGGCAAATACGTCTTTTTTTCCCCGGCGTCTTGCGTGGAAATGGTTAGGATTTCCTTATTATATCAGAAAATTCGGAAAATCCAACCGAAGCTACACGCCGTTGGAGTTTCATGAATTGCATTAGGTACAGCATTATTTGCAAGGACTGCACTTTGCACGCATAATGTGTGGGAGGGGGGGGCTTGATTTATTTACTTCGAGTGCACTTGAATTTCTCACCGCAGGCCTCGAGACCATCGAACGTGCCTAAATTATACTGAACGTGAAACTTGTGCTGCTCATCATCCAGGGGAATAATTTTCTGCTCGTGATTTCCTTTCATCCCCGAGCAGCCCAGCTCCATCATACCCAAGTGGATGATCTGATTTTTCCCCGAGCTCACAATATAACAGAAAACCTCGGAAGATGTTTGTCAAGTTGGGGTTACGTAAACATTTTTAATGGCTTTGCTCTCGGCTACACGAAAAATGCCCGACCGAGTACTGATTATGCGCCAAACATTAAGCCAACCTCCCATTTACGAAAGTGCAATAAATCCAACTAAATATCCGGCGATAGTGGCTTGAACGTGAGAGTAAAAATCCCGAGTGGACTCCTGAGAAAATGAAAGACCGCAAGCCGTCGATTTGCCCCAGGCGAACATTAGTTCCGGACGCATCGCGAACTTTGCACCGGGATTCGCTAAAAACCCAACTTTGTCTTCCGCGGGTTGAAATAAATCGGCGACGGTGACGTCGATGATAGCGGGAGTCTGTTTACCGCACTCGTGATTTTCGAGGAAGGGTTGCCAAGTTGCGCGTCACTCCTCTAAAACACCTTGTGGCTTCTTTTACACTCACACGCACGCTTCCTTTTACAATAATCTACGAGACATTAGTTGTGAGTTCGCGGTAATAAACCGTTGTGAGTGAATAAGAGTTAATTTATAACGTTATTTACTGGGGAAAAATTTGTATTGTAATTCAATAAATCCTCGTGGTGGTATTAAATGCAAGTTTTGCAATTCTTATGTCAAGTAAATCTTTATTTCGCATTGCGAAGAGAATTTTTCTCAGTAGCTCTACGCAAACTCGAGCAATAAAATATAATGGCGAGGATATTAAAAAAAAAAAAAAAAAAAAAAAAAAATACAACAACAAAGTTGTGCATCTACAAGTCTATTGGATTCAAGAGTATTGTTTTTCTCGAGTATTTGCCTGTAAACAAAAACATTTTTCTTCGATGTCGCATCGTAAAAGGAAATCCAGGGAAACAGTGTCACAGTTCGAACCATCCCTTTGCAGTTGCAATCGATCCACCCCAAAGGCGTGACCCACATCAGGTTTGCAAGGTGGGTGCATACCTGGTATCATCACCTGGTACCAATCAGCAATTCTAGCAAGCAAGCTATCCAGGAGGGTGGCCGCTCTGGACCCTTCTTTTTTTTTTGCTATCTTCTCGTTCTCGGTGCGCAGGTGAATCAAAGTCCTTGATATCTCTAGATATCATATAAAAGGAGACCTCGCTAATGAAGGATTAACGAGTCGACCGGAAGTGGAAGAGAGGGGCATTGTAACGTCGGCACGCAACGGAATGTTCCTGAGGCATCGGGGAATGGCAATAAAACGCACTCGCGGCTCTCGCGACTTATTTAGCCGGGCTAGCGCGGAATTTCCCGCGAGGAACTCGAGTCAAAGACCGGAAGCCCGCGGCTTGTCATTATCCTCGTGGCCATTGTCGTTATGGGAGTCGGGAAACCTCCTCCTCCGGGTTCGTGAAAAGCGCTAAAATCGCGCATCGCCGAGGATAGGGAAAGTCCAAAAGTGGCGAGAGATTTCTACGAACTGGTTTAGGAAACGTGTAATCGACAGGATACTTATTTGACGCATTCGAGGATTTACGACGTGTGTTTATAAAGAGGAAAGATTTTGATTTTCTTTTCGCCGTTTTGCCTTTTTGCCTCGCTTCTTCGACTCACTCGCAAGATCATTACAGCTACACGTAATATTTAATGCTTTATAAATTGTTTCTTTAAACACAGTCCTTATCTTTTAAATAATAATTCAGCAAATGGCACAGCTTATACTTAGTACGCTCTATCTGAACTTACGATTTTTTCAATTCCAATCGAATTTGTAATTACTGGAATAGAGGTAGCAATTGTCGGCGTTTCCTCTAAATCGCAAATAGGTTAATTAAAAACGAATGCTGAAAAAAAATATTATGTATGTCACACAAGAAAACGAATACTTGCGCAGTGGAGTATCTTGAAAAGCGATTGAAGGTTTGAACCGAAGGCTGAATTTACAGGGCAAATCATGAAAATTTGCACTTTGGATTCGCTTTAATCTGATGGATGAATCAGCTGTCATTCTCTAAATTTATTGTTGCTTTTTACTAGCCTTGCCATCGGTATTGGCATTATAAGTAATAATTATAAAAGAGCTTTAAAAAGGCTTTCAATTTTATGTTTAATCGAGTAATACATACAAATTACCGCGCACTCCAAAGATGTAATGTAATCAAGGCAATAATTTATCTTATAAATCGAGGCTTTGCGCTCTAACCATATTTGTAGAAACGGCGAAAAGTTGGCAGCAGCGTCTTACGCGCGGTTACGCGTGTGCAGTGCGGTAATGCGTATAATAACCGCGAGAGGAGTTTTTCCTCTTCCCTCCTCCTCCTCCTCATCATCATCATCATCCTCCTCCTCCTCCTCCTCCTCCTCCTCAGCCTCCAAAAGGAGGCGCGAGTTATCGCACTCGCCGCATCGAGGCTCGCGTGATTATTCTTCGGAGCGGGCGACTCAAAGGTTAAGTTTTAAGAGGTCGGCATATTTTTATAATTTCTCTTCCCTTTTAGGGCGAGAGGTGGGAAAGGGCTTATGCGAGCCTCGAGTATCAGATCTAGGAGGCTTATTATTTGTGAATTCAGACCTTTGCCAGGACGCTCACTTTCATGAATTACCGAGATCCCCTGAAACTATTTAATTTCATGAGTTATGCCTGACTTATGTTTGCGCACTTGATTTCGCCTTGTTAAGTTGTTCAAGATAAAATATTTATTTGCTTAGAATGCATTAAGCGGAAGATTCAAAGAATTAGCAGCTCGTAAAAATGAATAAAAATTCGAAATACTGGCTTCCCATTGAGTCTAGTAAGAATAAATCATATCTGTAAAATGTCATCGACTTAAGTTCTCTTTATTTCAAGTTTTCCTTTTCCCAGTGTCACGCCAGCCAAGATTTACACATTAATAATACCTTACCTACCGCATAAACCTCGCATAGCGGAAAATGGAGATTTGGGGTCTTTTTCACGGGGCTTTTTCCTCGTCACAGTCACAGCAACGAATCCACCCCTCGTGGCAATAATTCGCTAATTGATGAAAAAGGACGAAATGTGCGTAAGTCCACGGTTATCGGTCTCATCGGCTCGCAGATATAAAATATCCTGGTACAACCGAAGAATTCCTCTCGGTGCCGTTTATCAAGATCATCCTGTCTCTTTGTATCTTCGCACTGCACTCTTGAATAGCAACCGAGAGACAGCATCACCATACAGGTGCTCTTCCATCTCTCTCTTTCATACACCAGCGGCACTTCTTTTTCGCGTTATTTCATTATTTTGCGATGGTCCGGCGATACTCAGACACGGTCGTTAGAGGGTTACAGGGGGTGGCTCCCCCCTCGAAGACGCAGGCGAGTTTGACCCCTGGAGCAGGAAGTTCTCGGCGAATATTCCCCCCCCCGCCCGAGGAAAGAGAGGAAACTTGTACGTTTAAAGTTCTATAGCCCAGGATTGGCTGCGATTCAGCGAACTCAGATTGATTCGCCTCTTTGATACAACACTTCTCTTTTTTTTTTTTCTTTTTTTTTATCTTCGGTTCTCAAAGAATCGTGACCTCGCGAGTATTGGTGCTTTTTAATCGACACAGATGTAACGCGAGCCCTCGGGCCCCAATTTTCAAGTAGCCGATCTATCGAGGGGAACTGCATTCTTGGGGTGCTTGGGATTGCCCTTAATAGTAGAACTTGTGTTCTAATCCCGAATGTGCAGTTTTATCACGTGAAAGTCTCGCGTCCTTTTGAAAATAATGATGCGGCACGGTAAAAATTCGCTTTACAGTTGCGGCGCTATTTTTGTCTTTTGGCACCTTCTATTTCTCTCCGGTATTTATGTTTCCAGTTATTTTAGAGCCGAGATATTAAAGAAATTCTCATGTTTTTAAGCGTAACCACGTGATGCTGGTATTCGATTAAAAGCAGTGGTGTACAGTATCTAAACCTATTGTCCATGAAAGGGAACCTTTAACCATCGATTATTACTATTATTATTATTATTATTATTATTGTACCGTAATGCTTACGATTACTTATTTACGATTAATTCGACATAAAAATCAGAGTTAAATCATAAGTTTTCGTTTAATGCGGTCGTTCCACTCATATTGTACTGTATACCGTAAATGATTCTTGCACCGAAATAATTAATTACCATTTTCTCGACTGTGGCTACAGCGCACGAGTGATCCAAGAATAGAAATTACACGAGATGAAAATTCTAGCACGTTCGCTATCTTAAGAACAGGTCGCAGTCTTATCTTTGCCCATTGACAAATGGTTTGCTCTAGTAAAACAGATAGATAAGCTCTGTTTTTCAGTATGTCCATTTTTTTGCACGTAAAAATCCCAGTAATTAATTCAATAAATGCTCCACTTATGAAATATCCTCAAAAGGCATTCATTAATTACGCTCCCGGATTCACTAAAATTTGATAAATACATCATTAAAAAAAAGAATAAAAAAATGCTCAATAAATCTGTTTCCAAACATCTCGTGACGCTTTTGATGGAGTTAAGCAAAGGAACTTTGTGTTTATCCTTTCCCCCGGCGCTTCCAAAGCTGTTGACTGTCACCCTCGGACGTTCGAGGTTCGGTAATTCACGAATAGTCATATTAGACTGTCACGAGAGGCGTCGGAGCCAACGAGCGGAGGCAACACCACATGTACTATGAGAGTAACACAGAGTAGGAGTAAGAGTCGGAGTAAGAGTCGGAGTAAGAGTCGGAGTAAGAGTCAGAGTCAGAGTCAGAGTCAGAGTCAGAGTCAGAGTCGGAGCCAGAGCCAGAGTCGACCCGCGTGACTCATCTCGTACGTAGTTGTCACCGAGGAGCGCGAGGCCCGTAATTCTCCTTAATTGCGACAATGTACGCACAGAGACAGTCGAGACTCGGGGGGACAACTATGCAGAGATACACCATACACACTCGGAGTCCCTTGAGTTATCTTGCACACTTTACTCTGATTTTTTCAGCTTCTCCTGCTGTTGTTGGTTGGCAGCATTTTTTCGGGCTAATGGAGCGAAATGTGTTTATAATTACAAATTAATCATTTGGTAATTAAGCGAGACTCATTTTTTCACATTCCTTCCTTGTAATTGATTAATTTCATTCAGTGGGTAGCTATGATTAATCATTTGGGTAAAACTATTTCTTTTTTAATTCGTACATTTAGTAGTGATTGATTAACGCCGTTACTCGATTATCAAGCTCATCCTATGTATAATCTACATTATTTTACGATCAAAAACAAAAGACATCTGTTCTTTGGGAATACGGCAACGAACCTGGAGCACCCAACTTTAAGGATAATTTATCACTAAATTTAGTCGAGAAAAATCGCAAATTAACATCTTCCTCGTGATTGTGTTGCTTGTCCCACGGACAGTAGAAAAATGCTTGGAAAACTTGTATCGGCGACTTCCACCGTATCTGGTCTTCAACATCCTAATACAACTATTCTGATGTCCAATTCTATGGCTTCTATCCGGGACTTGCGCTGCTTTTCCGACTTTCCCAGTACGAGAAACATGCCAAAGAAAGGCCTTTAGCCCTTATGAGAAGCTATTGCGGATACGGTCACATAGACTTTAAAAAGCGAGTAAGGCGCCTTCCTTTTGCCTTCCTTATTAGAGGAAAATTCTCCCGGGCCATCCCGGCCATGGCGCTTTGGTTCAGTCTATTTATTGTACGATGAAAAGCACCCGGTGATATTCCTCCTGGAATACCATCTAATTGGAACACGATTCTGACCCTGAAAACCGAGATAGGGCAGAGAATATTCCGCGACGTTCCACACGTTTACCTGTTTGTTTGTACTCTCTTTCTCTCCCAACATTCTCTCCCCTTTTATTTTTTACATCGTCCCGTGCCCTTAGCCTTTTTCTTGGTTTCACTTTTTCGCTTACATTCTTGCCATTCTACGCAAGCAATATTCTTTTAATTTTTGTTAAAGCCTTTCAGAAATTTAGAACAGCACTGTTCCAATTAACGTTTCGCGATTATATCACCGCAACAATAATTCCAAGTGCTTTATAATCGAAAATAATTGGGAAATTATTGTACGTCCCTTCGTGTTGTATAAATGATAACAACGAATGAAAATTTCTCGGATAGTGCCCGAGTACACGAATATTTATTTCTGCAATTAAATTTTATTGAACGCATAAGACACTTGCCATGCCGACATAAATTTCAGTTCAATTCGTTGTTTTATCATAAAGATTGGGCGCTTGTATATCAGCAGGTAGAGAATGGGCAATCACTTACAAATCGGTGTGTAATTTTTCCTGTTTGTGTCAATCGTCATATTTCTTTGGCCACCGGCTTGCTTAGGCTTACTATACCCACCTTATCGTCACTTCATTCCGCTCCTAGGGATCTATGCATGTCGAAGGGTCGGCTAGATTTTATCCGAGTTGGAGGGTCAGGAGGCGTCATGAGTCCAGGTCGACACAGGTGAACTGCCGATAAAATCTACCCCGAGAGCAGACGTAGTTTGCCGCTGCTGGAATCTAAGTAGTGCAGAGATGAACGGCGCATATGTTCGATTGGAATCAGGGGTCGTTTCCCGGGGGTGAAAAGGGGGAGGGGAGGAGGGGTCATTACGTAATGACCCTCCCAGATCACGAGGAGGCGCATAAATATCGCTCGACACGCCTTAAATCCACATGCATCTGATTAGCCGCCGAACACTACCGATCCGCGATTCCAAAATATTATAATGGAATTCCGCTTTCTATTGAGACGACGAGACCCGTTGAATGATCGTTTCCCATAAAATAATATCTAGCCACTCGGAGTTCTGACAGCGATTTTGACTCTGACAATTTTATTATGGAAATTTGAATTAATTGCGGTGCCGTCGTAAAAAATCTTCATAAATCTAGACTCATATTTTATGTCTTTTGGTGGAGAAAGAAATGCCGTTGTGTCCCACCTTAAAAATCGACATTAGTATTACTAACGAGCACGCGAATTCGAAAATAAGAGGAGCGGTCGTAATGAATAATTTATTAAAATCTGATTCATAAGCTCCTCAGGCGCACACGCGAGAATTTCAACAATGTCCATCGAAAATTGAAACTGTCCCATCTTGTCCTTTGACATCGGAAATTTTATAAAATTTTCAGCGGCCAGTGAGTCACACAAATAAGACCTCGGAGGCGGAGATGCGCTTCGGTTTCACAAATACACGAACACCATCTTAAAATCCCTCACTAGCACCGCATGCACACGTACTTGCTTGCAGCTCTATGCATCTCTCGATGTACTCGTGAGCATCATAAGCAAGACTCCGATATCCGTAGGAGAACTTTTTCCCAAGCTCTTCCTTTATTTGAGATAATAATCAGTTTTTAAGTTTTAATAAATTCAGAGCTCGTGCAATATTTTCCCATATGATTAAATGTAAAATCGGTGACAGTAAAAAAATTTTAAATCTTAGCTTTCTAATTAATGCCCCTGCGGAATAAGTATGCGCAAGTTTAAATTTGTAAGGAAAAAATTAAAAACGGATCCGAGCTTTCGTGGAGTATTCCGAAATATAGTACGCATTCTGTACAGTTTCATTTTAGATAGCGATACTTATTGAGAAAATTACATCGCGCATAATTTTTATGCAATACGCGATTCCTCGTGTGCATCGAACCTCCAAAGGTAGTTGCGCCCGAACTTCGGCTGGGAAATAATCAGGGAAGATAATTTTTAACAATTAATATCGCGGCCGTCCACTCGAGGGTGTGCACCATCTGAAATTATGAAATAAAATTAATGCTCGGTTAAAAATCGGGTAACGAGCATTCGAGGAAAGCTTTTGCCTCGTTAATTTCGGCATCAAATGAACAATATTGTATCGTCAAGCAATTCTCCTCTGTTTGATTACATGGATTATATTCCTTATCGCCACGTTCTTCGTTTAATAAATTTAACGTTAATGTCTTCACTTAACTCCTCATTGTCAGGGTCGTCCCTTCGAGGCCCACGCACACCGTGAAATGGCGCGCGAGTCAGCATCCACACACATAAATATCAATGTGCATCTCGAGACTAGTCATCCGTCTCTCCCTGTATCGCTAAGTTAATGCTCGTGTGCGATTTTTTTTTTTTCTTTTTTTACCGTAAAGCAATCGTCAGCGAGTGCATTGCGGGAATTTGCAATCAGCCACGAACTTTTCTGCAATCTGATTTATTTCGGGTGGCTTTCTCCGTTCGCCCGCTCCGATACGAATCTCGGACTTTATTTTTTCTTTCTCCTCCGTGAAAGCTCGAATAGCCGTATCATAATATTGTCTAGGCTAATGAATCGCAATCTCGGCCATCGGGTTCCTTGAAAAGGAGGCTAATTGAATATATTGTACAATAACATTAGCATACCCAATTAATTAAATAATATCTTATCGGACGCGTCATTTATTAGGGACACGCCCTGACTACGATTATTACATTAACAATTAATTTCGACGCCATTTTGTTCCTAAATAAATGGGAATATCGCTCGATTCAGAGCTGAAGGGAAAAGTCACTCTCGAGCAGCAACGCGGACCGCTAGATCAAAGTGGAGGCGCATGTAAATCGCGAGCAATAATCTAACGCGCGTTCCCTTTACGTTTATCCGTAATGGACGTGCGGGGCGAGGGGGACGAAGGGAAAAGGGCAAGAAAAACCGCTGATTTTTCCGAAGGGAACAAGTACGCGTGCGCCGACGTCGGCGTGCCGTTACAAAAACGCCGTGGTAATTAAGAAAGATATGAATCGTTCCTTTATACACATCGTGAGCACCCATACAAGATCGCAAAACTCGGATCGTTACACGCTTCTCCTCCCCTCCCCAACCCCCTGCCCCACAGTGGCTAACTATCCCTAAAAGTACCAACGCAATGTCCTTGTGCATTTATTCGGTTGGTCTGTTTTATAATTTTATCGTTGCCGCAGTGAGAATCTATCGAGAAGGTAAAATACTTGATTCACAGTGCGTGTGGGGTGGAAGTGACAGGACTCGCAGGATCTTAAAGTCGCGGATCGGCTTAGAGGAGGGCAGTAAAGTTCGGTAATAAAGGAAAAGCAGCCGGATAAAAAAATGAGGGAACGTGCAAAACAATAAAGATAAAGTAAAAGGAGACGCGGAGGTTGTAGACCCCTTAGAGAGAGAGTGTGTTTGTGTGTGTGTGTGTGCGCGCGCGCGTGTGTGTTTGTCCTTCCCGTGCATGTGGTCTCTTTCTCTCGGCGTATGTTTACCTTACACGAGGCAGGATAATGGGGACTACGTCGCGGGGCCCATTAGCATATCTACAGAGATATCCGGGGAACGGTCGCCCGGGTGTTCCCCGCCCCCGCACCCTGATAATGTCTACTTGCGCTCGCATTCAGTCCCGCAGTTTCGGAGTTATCGCGGCGCAAATTATTGTTGTCGTACCGGGGGACGACCTTTCCTCGCAAACACACCTCTGCGGAAAATCTTATTTAAAAACTCTTAGGACGACGACGACGACGCTACCTATTGATGTCAAAGTCCTGTTTTCTCTCAATTCTTAATGGCTGCGAGTGCGAGAGATTGGAAATTAGCAGTCGATGCTCGATTTATAAGGGGAACTTTGACAAATTCACCTCGTGGAATGATGATAAATGCAATCGAAGCTATTAATCCCAATCATTTTTAAATTTCAATTTACGAGTTAGTCCGAGGTATCCTGCAGGGGATTTCTCATTTAATACTTTTCAATTTAATTCAATTCTTGTCGAATTTAATGGCTACGGCATGACCGTCAACGCACGTGTTTCCCGATCGAAAAATCAGCTATCCATTATCAATTGAAGCCAAGAGTGAGAAGCGGACGCAAAGTTTCAAAACACCCGGGATAAAATCGGAAAGAGTCGACGAGCCCCGAAACCCCATTTATCACTCCGATGCACCCGAGTGCGAAAAGTTCGTTTCCGTGCAAATCCCTTTCCGCGTTGAAAAGGATCGTGTCCTCGGTTGCCCTTGGCGCAGCATCCCGACACCATAAAGCACGCACTGGTACAGCACGCGAATTTAAAAGGCGCGCGAGCGATTAATCACTCCTCGTGTCGCACGGCTGCGTCCCCTGCGCGCGGGAGCGAGAGAGACGCAACTCCTGCACTCGGCTTATTTATCGCGGGCGGGCGCGTAACTCAGTCCCGAATCTGCCGCGGGTGGTGGGAATTAACGACTAACCGAAATCGTCCCCCCTGCCCCGACCGCCACCCCACATTGAAGAGTCGCTCCTGCTCTTTGCCTGGAGGGGGGGGTGGGAGCGTTGACATCTTTAAGGCGTCGATTTGCGAGCGATAAATTAGTTTCAATGTCTTCGCTTAGCCGAAGCTCGAGACACTCTGGTGTCCCCAGGAAACCTCGCTAATCCCCCGCGCCCCCCTTCTGACGAAAAAATTTAAATGATTATTAATAGGGCGCTCGCGTCAAGCCCGAGCATCAAATGAAAATTATACACGCAAATATACATCTCAGGTCGCGTCCCAGGCCTCGAGGTTATTTTCGCACAGACCTGGTGAACTTGCGGCAAAGGGGCCACGGTGGGCTTAGTCACATTCATCCGAGTTTCCATCCCGACAATGCATTCGAGGCATTTATAATTTTCAATTTCGCGTGAGCCATCGTTCAGCGACGATAGCGTCTCTCCTCTGGCTCTTGCATGTAAATTTATTCCGCAGTTTTATTCTGCCCTGGAAGGCTGCTAAAGGTTGCCACTGCCGATCCTGACAGTGTCGAAAGACCTGGCCTCGAGTCCCCATCCCCTGGGGTAAGGAAAAGGAATATTGGGTTATCGGATTCACGACCGTCTCGCCTTGCCTTTTCCTCCTCCTCCTCTCTCTCTCTCTCTCTCTCTTTCTCGCTCGCTCGCTCGCGCGTCCCCGATTTTTGCTCGATTTTAGCCTCGGTAGTGCAACTACGGGACCCCACGCGATTTATCGTCCACCATTATTTTTCTCCCCGATGGTCTATATCCGCGTGCTGCAACAAAGATTTCGCTTGTAACAGTGTTTTTTTTTTTTTTTTTTTTTTTAATGAAGGACATGGAGAAATGTACAAGTCCCGTTGCTGGCGTTATTGCGCCTTGGATAGCCGGTCTTTCAATAGTGACGCTCTTGCAATTTGAATTGAAAGGGGGAAGAGCAAAGAAAGCCGCACGCAAATCCGCGTTCGCAGAAAAGGTTTAATCCTGTTGAAAAACAATATTTTACGTCGTCTGTGTCCCTTGATATCGTCCCCGTGTTTCTCCGGAGAAAAGCCTCTCCAATTTTCTTCATCTGCATTAAATTCCCCTCTTCAGCTTTGATACGTAATGGATAATTAAACATTCTGTTAATGAAGTCATTTTGTGCCTTGTATGGGCTCGGCTAATTGATTTATTTCAAGAGTTTCTGGGAAAGCCGTCGGATTATAATTCAGTGAGCAATAATCGCCGTATAATTTCCGATGCACTGACTTATTAATGAGTTTTAGAGCCAACAACAGCAAAGCATCCTTTCTAAATCGTCGAAACTATTTAGGAGTCAGTGCCAAACTTTTGAGCGCTCGAACCTCTCGATCGGTCTCTTTAATTGCTCCACACACTGCCACAAACTGTTCTAATGATCGCTCAGCAACCGACTCGATTGATCAATACTTTTTACCTCTCCCTCTCCTCTGCCCTCTCCTCCCTCCTCCTATCCCTCCCTCCCCCACCACTTCTTCATTCGAACTGACCAGCAATAACTCGTTGATATATATAGTCGCGTCTCGTGGATCTCCCAAAGATCTCGGGGGGCAGATAGTCGTTGCCGATGTGGTTGGCTATCAGTAGGTGAATCGGCGGGCGTTTAAGCGCTCAAGTGCTGGCTCTCTTTCTTGTGGGACTGGGGGTCCAGGGATGAAGGGGAGAGAGAGAGAGAGAGAGAGAGAGCCCAGGCAGGCGCAGCGGTCGCCCGAAGACGAATGTGCGTCAGGAGGGACGACGGAAAAAGTGGCAGTCGCTCCTCCAGGACCCGAGTCCTTGGACTTGTATGTGTGCCAGGGGATCGAACCCTCGGTCGTCCTGGCGACCAGCCGTCGTCCTGGTGTGTGAACGGGAACACGCCTCGCTTAGATCCGCGCACACGATGATGTTGCGCAACGTGCAAGGCTTGTGTAAGCCCCGCCAATCTAATAACTTGAATTGTTCAACATGCTACTTTAAATATACAGACCTTTTTACCTTTTTCTCCGAGGGCCGAAATCTAATTAAGTTTAACATTTTAATTGTTTGGGTCCAGCCGACGAATACTTGCACGTATCACCTATCCCAAAGACACGTGCTTCGTATTATCTAGCCTCGATCTTTGAGGCTTAATATCGATGTTTAATTATGGCTTTGGCGAATCGCAATCGCGCGCCATAACTTTTAAAATTACGCAATGTAAATGCGTTAATTGTGTTGTACGCGAAATAATCGCTTATAATTGCATTAACGGTAATACATTTAATTCTAACATTGTGGCAAAAACATTTACGAACAAATTTATCTTTATTATTCTTGGTTTATCTTCGATTCAATAATCTTTCATTAATAATTTTTAGCGCGATTAAATCTACGCCGCGCCGTTCAATGAAGGCTTCGTGCAAAAATTTTCCGACTCTGTGTATTTTATGGCGCGAAAAGTGGTAGTAGCTCCACGAAGAAGTTTCAAAGTAAGAAAATGATGCTGACTTGCATGAACGTAAGAAAGGAGACATGAAAAACGAATAGAGAGAGAGAGAGAGAGAGAGAGAGAAAAGGAAGGAAGGAGTTTGTGTAAAATCGTGGATGGGTAAATGAAAATAAGCAAAAAACGGTTGTGAATAAGATTTGGCGCGATTCTGCGTCGGTGCAAACGTCGCGTACCTCGATTACTCGAGTTTGATCAGGTAACAAAAAGGTGCGTAGCAAATTTGCCGGAAATTGTCTTTGAATGTAGACTATTTTCTGTATCCCCTTTTTTACATATACTTGCTTCTTTGCTCTCCAATCACTCCTCGTGTACATCATATTTGTACAGCAAGGTGACTTGACGTTGATTCGTTTTTCTTTGTCGACAAAAAATGTAACTTATACTCGAATTATCAAGTCATTTTTCTTGGCAGCGCTCTAATCGAGGGATTATTGGTACAAAATGAATGAAGCGACACTGTTACACTGCATTTTCCATTGTTAATTTTAAGTTTGATCTGTTAACAAATAATAATTATCCCGATCGATAAAAAATTAAGCCGTAGAGGATCTATAATTCTATGGATGTTGAGTTAGATTATGATAATGAATTTTGTTTGAGAAATAAATTTCTCATTTTAACATTGATTATTGGAAGTAACGTGACCTATGAGTGTGGGATTTTACAGGTACGGTCGATAAAAATGTAATCATAGGATTGATTTATTGCATCAAACTCTTTGGGTAAAATAAATTTATTGTAACTCGAGGTAATAATTATCAGGATAATTATTATACCGTTTGTCATCTACGTGCACCGTTCGATAGCATAAACAATTGCGTGTTTATCTATGATACAAAATATACCTGTCTGATGAAACGTTCGAAAATACTTGATATATTTCCAAAGTTTATCCTGATTTGAGTCTTGTAAATAGTGGCAAAGAGGCAAAAGAAAAATAGCGAATGGAAGAAGAGAAAGAAAGAAAGAGAGAGAGAGAGAGAGAGAGAGAGAGAGAGAGAGAGAGAGAGAAAGAGAGAGAGAGAGAAGAGTCAGGATCACGATGGCTCAGGGTCCCACCCACAAGCCCAGACTCTCGCGGGTTTCTCTCGTGACCACCTCGGGCTGATATGTCGAACCGAAACTTTTCTCTCTTTCTCCTTTGCCTCTTCCGCCGTCGTGCGGCTCTCACGAATATCCTTCTCATGATTTACTCGCGCCTCTTTTATCGATCGTCTAACTTTCCTCCTTCAACCAAAGGAGACACACGGTGCGCATCGCGGAGAAGGAAGGGAGAAACAGAGAGAGAGAGAGAGAGAGAGAGAGAGGGAGAGAGAGAGAGAGGGATGGGGGGGAGGAAAGATCCTCGGACTCGCCTCGTGTTCTCGAATGGGTTCTTATCTCCCCTTGCTACCCTTGGAGAGAAAAGGAGAAGAGGATCCTCGGATTGATTGACTATGCGTCGAGCAGTCATCACTGTCTGACTACTCTAGCGTGATTGATGCTGGAGATATTGACCGGTTAGAGGCTGTTAAGTTGGATGGACCGCGGTGACGACGCGACCCTTCGCATGACACTGATGAAGAAGCTCGGCGGATGCGGACTTTTCCTTTTGATTTTCCTCGGCGCCTATCGATCTCGCGTTCCTCGGCTTTCCCGGATGATCGATTTCAGTCGCACCGACCGACCGACCGACCGCTCGTTCACAGACATCGACCGCCGATTTACTTTTATTATTGCCTTCATCCGAGAAAAGCTCTTCCTCTTTTTATTGTGTGTCTGCGTTTATCTCGCGCACTTTGATTTATAAATTGATATTTGTTTCTTTTTATTCAATGTTTGTTTTATGCCAAGACTAATTTCTCGACTTTCTTTTTGTTGCAGGTGAGTGTCAACCGACTGTAAAGAAGCATTGGCCGACAATTCAGGTTAGATCGCCGCAATTCGCAAGATCGAGCCCGATAAAATACATATTTTGGTTCGGAAAAATTTGTAATGCGAAAGGAGCTCGGCTTGCGTTATCTCCCCTGAAAATTGCTCCATGTTTTTAAAACAACGTTTTAATCTTCAGAGTCAGAGCTCTAAAACGAATGGCTCGCGATAACAAATAGTCGTTACAAATTGGTCGGATAAAATCGTTACGACTCTTTTCAAATGCAAAACTCTGAAACGGTCGCGTAAAAATGAGATTGACTCGGACTTGAATTCCTCTTCCCTCGGGATTTAAGGCAAATAAGGGCACCGGCTTTGCCCTCGAGTTCATTATCGGGCCCCAACCCATAAATTCGCATCGGCCGTCGGCGTTAATCTCGCGGCGGTCCCTCGGAAAAATCAATTTTCGTCGGCGAAGGGCCTTTGGAGCGTTTACAGCACCTCGTAAGTTTCTCGGCGGTGCTCAATCTTGGCGAACGGGGGTACGGGGTGGGGTGGGGAGGGGGGTGTAGGGTAGTTTACTTGGTGAGGCCGGCGAACGCTCCCGGGGATAGGGATAGGGATATGGATATGGATATGGATTTCGAGGCTATCAATGTGCCAGAGCTGATGCACTGCCGGAAAGTTTGTTTGCTCTGGTCTATCAATTTGTTTTTATATCAACCCTTGAAATGCGCCAATTAGAGCGTTATTCAACATGTTCCGATGATTCGACGCTCGTACTTTATGGCGCTCATAAATTGCTGGAAACATTTTTTACGCGCTTATTTGCCGTTTGTGTTTTATAGTCGAAATAAAACGGTACTTAAAGCTTAATTTTAAATAATGAAGGTATTCGAATGTATGTTGTTACGTCTGGCGCAATTTTTAATAAGCATTTTCAAATAGATTAGCAAATAAGTTTCATTATAATGGAGGGAGGCAGGTGCCTCTTCCTCGGATCAGATTTCCTGGCGCAAGAATTTAAAATAATTTACTCTTAATAAGCGAACTCATTGGCAGGGCCTTTTTTCTATTCTTAAATTGTCTTAATTTATGTGCTCGGCTCACTCGGACGCTAAGCAGGAAGATCTCCTCGAGAACGCCTTTGCATTAATGCGATTCGCGAAATCACAATTTCCGACTTGGGCAGCCAGCCCTTTAACGATCCAAAAGGGCCGAGCGCTCCCAATCGCATTATGGGAGCCGACGTTAATTGCAATAAAATAACTCGATACTCCTAGAAACAAAAATTTGAAGGTGGAATAATAGCAGGGATCAGCTTGTCTTGTGTCCTTCTCGAGCACCATCACCCCCTCCCCCGGCAAACCCCAACCCCAACCCCAACCCCAACCCTAACCCCCCCGAGCTCGACCTCTTATAAATATTCAAGGCAGAACACTTGAATGGGCAGCGGCGGATTTGTCAATTACGGGCGTCGCGCCGCGATAATTCTAAGGTCATGATCATCAATCCTGGATCCTCGGCAGCGGGAAGCTGCGACCGACGTCCACTCGACTTTTTCCTAAAGACCCTAAAGGGCGTCCGGGATTTATAAGGGCCGCGGGGCTCTTGTCCACATGGCAAACCCCGGGATTTATACTCTCGGCTGGCCATTAAGTCTCTCGAGGGGCTCTCGCGAAAATGGAGCTTCGGACTCACTTGGATGGATTTCACTTGCAAAATTGTCCTCGCAATTTAGCTCTAGAGCGCAATCGGGAGGCCCCGGAGATCGCGCGCTTTATTTATCATCCCGAAACAATTTTAGCGGATGGCCGTGTGTTTATCATCATCGCAACAATAAGCAATAATACCGAGGGCTTGTAAATTGCGAAATACGTGTCGGCAAAAGTACAGAGCGCGGCTAATGCTCGACTATCCTCCTCGGGGAGTACATTTCGAATTGTTCGCCTCCCTCTCGTCTAATGTTCCTCTTCCTCGCGCATAAGAGGGTCTTTATCGTCTCGAGTGCGGCTCGGCCCACGTACCCGAGATAAAGCGGTGCCGGGATGATCGACGCCGTAAATAAACTATAGAATACGCATATGTAAATCACGGGCGCACCTACGCCCACTCACTCGCCTTTCTTATCCTCGCACGCCCTCTTCCTCCTCCCTCCTACCTGGCGACCTGGACCCGGTCGGTCCTCCTCCGAGGCTCGGCATCGCCGTCCTCCGATTTTTCCCCGGCCGATCATTTGTTTCCTTCCCCTCGATTGTCAATCGCGCTTTTCCCGCGAAAATCTAATGGAATTCACTCCCCCCCACCCCTAACGTGCGTCACCTGTTCGTCTTGTTGGTTTCGTCTGCTCGCTCACTCGCACTGCCCACTTTGCCAAGTCCTGTGGCTAACTTTTCTCGCGTCTTCCGTGTCTGGAGATAAAGAAGCCAGCCAGCAACTTTTCTTCGGTTCTTAACGTCTCGTGCTTGCCCCTCTCTCTGTGTGCGTGCGTGCGTGCGTGCGAGCGTGTGTGCGTTACTTTTTGTCTCGATCTCTCGTGTTTTCGCACCTGCGCGTATGGTTTTTTCATCCCCGCGCTCCCCCCGCCCCAGCCCTTGAGAAATGATCTGTAAACGCGATATCTCCCGAACATCACTGCCAATAACCGAACAATTTCGAACTTTTTTCGTTTTTCGATGGCGCGAAAAAGAGCGAGGGCAAGGAGTTGGTTGGTGTCCAGGAGTAGGAATAGGAAGCGCAGACATCCTTGTAAATTAAAATCGGAGCCCCTTTTCAAGATGTTTTGAGCAAGACGGACGGACAGTTTTGTTTTTGTTGTCGTTGTCGTCGTTGTCGTCGTTGTCGTCGTTGTCGTCGTTGTCGTCGTGTCGTCGTTGTTGATGTTATTATTGTGAGAATGCAAGGTTTCGCACGTAGCACAATTGTTATTTTTTGACCACGCCATTCTCGTTCTAAAAAAGATTAAGCAAGTCCCTGAGAAAACAAGGTGTCATTATGTCGTGTACTCAAAGACGATAAGTTTCAGAAAAATGAGTCAACTCGTTGTGTTTTTTTCCCTTTTTTATAAAGCACTTTCAATATTGAACGTTTCCATGATGTTTGTGTCAAAATAAACATCACTCGACATGGATTATATTTAAAAATACTTGAAACTCTTGAAAAACGAGTACCAAAACGAGTACCAAAACGAGTGCTCTCCATTCCAGAGCCCGTTTGTGCATTGTTCAAAGGAAAATAAATTACAACGCGCGCAAGGCTACAAAAAATTGGATTTAGAGAAAAATTTAATAACATTTAATAGATGCGCGCCGAGGGGGAGGGCAGGGAGTAAACAAAAAACATGACACAATAATGTACAAGAAGAAAGTATAATAAGCAAAGGCTGGGGATAGAACCGGAAAGGGGCAGAAATCGATAATATGCATTGGGACCAGGCCATGCAGGCGCTCTGTCTCCTTCCCTCCTTCGGGGACCTGCCGAACGAAGGAAAGTTAAAAGAGCGATGAGAAGCGGAGAAGGACGAGGCGACGGGGGCGAGGGGGGGAGGGGAAAGCAGGAGAGAGATACGGAGCCCAACCCGTATACCGTCTGCTCGAATCGTAAATAAGGACGCGATTGTCCTTTTAAGCGGTCCTTCGGACCCTCTCAGGGTTCTTGGCCCTCTCGTTCGCTCGCACACCAAAAGGGGCTTCATAACGATTGTTCGTAAAGAATGGTAGCCGCATGACGGGGCCATTGTTAAGATGCCGGTGCCTGGTTGCGTGTAAATGTGTAAGTGTGCGGCTGGCCCGTAATATTCTCCCTCGGATCGCTCGGTACCATCACCCTGGCTTTCTTCTTCAGCCTCTCGTCTGCCTCTGTGTGCCCTGGTGTGTGGGTGTAGGGAGACGACATTCGAGACCAGGGCCAATGCCTAAGTATTATTAAAGCCCCGGATCGGGCTCGAGTTTACGTGGACGACGCCACTCAGGACGTGAGTTTTCTCGTGGAAGGCTTGCGTTCTATGGCGTTTCGAAGGTGTTTTCCGGTTCGTCCCCTTCTCATAATGAGTTTGAGGATTCTCGCCGGGGCTCTGCTTCTCGATTTGCATTTTTAAATTTAATGGCCGATTGTTTATTGGTCATGTATCTCTCCATACAATCGCGAGATTCGAAAAATGCAGCTTTATAAAAGTACTAACGCGCATCTCTACTCAGCATCGCCTAAATTTCACGATTTTCCCGGGGAATTGAAAAACTTAATCTCCCCACAAAGACCTCGCAGGTCTTTGATTTTATTACAGGGACTAATGATTTATGGGAATATTTTGTCCCATAATTCTATAGGCAGTTATAAATTAGTTTTAGATCATGCACAGTAAGATATTAAAGAGAGTGAGAGGGGGGGGATGGAGTTGCGCGGACACACACATTACATCCAGAATTAATTTACAGCCGTACTTACGGAATTATTACAACAAAACATTCTTCCTCTCTCGTTTATTAAAAGAAATGGAAAAAGTCAGTGCAGCAGTGCACACTAAGCGAGATTTTTTGATCCTGTAATATATTGATCCGGAACTTCTCCTCATCCAGACGAAACATTCGCTACCGGTAGTTTACAGTAATCCTTGACGTCGTAAAACAACGAAAAATATTCCGCAGATATCGGAGGAGCAGGAGAGCGAGAGCCTGGAAAAAAAAGGTTAGAAGGAAGCCTTTGAGCTGCAAAGGGGGAATTCTGAATAGCGAAGCATCCAATGGCAGAAAAAGGAAAGGAACTAAGAGAGCGAGAGCGAGGGCGCGAGGAAGAGCGAGAGAGAGAGAGAGAGAGAGAGAGAGAGAGACGGATCGACGTGCCTTTACGACGGCCGGCATGCGAAACAACCTGTTGATTGTCTTATACCTGTTGCACAAGGAGTCAGCGAGCAGCAGCAGCTCCTTCTCTACTCGCCATCCTTGCATACTTGGTCTCGGACCAAACAACCTTTTTTCTTTTTCCCGGTTGGTCCTGCCCCCGAGTCTCCTGTCTCTTTATTCTCGTTATGTTGTTTTGCTTCTATCCGTCGATTGTGTAAAAGAAGCGCACTTTCTTCGCACATCCCGTACGGGGGAGACCCCGAGTGTGTGTCTCCCCCCCCTCCTCCTCCTCCGCCCCGCCCCTCCCTCGCACGAGTCAAAGAAAACGGCTTTTGCTTTTTCCAATTTAAAAATGTTTTACCTGTGTGGGGACTGACTCCATTCATGGGCTCTGCTCTATCTGCGATTTACAACGTTTCTTCATTTCACAGTTTGTCGTTAATAGATTGATTCGAATTTTTCTCATGATTTTTTAATTTGAAACATGTCGCAACCTAAAAGGTTGAAATGCAAACAACAAAAAGGCATTTTCTAACAAATATCCTGCCATTTTTTACGAGTTACAAAGGGGAAGATGCAGTTTTTGAATTATGTTACGTTGGTCTTGCTTAGCGGACCCGCTCAAATATAGTTGTAATGATGTGCAATATATTTTTTTATCAAAAATAGTCACTCAATCATCACCGACCGCTCATATCTCATTTTTTCTCTCCAAAAGGATAAATTAAAACACTGTCAATTAGATATTATAAAACACGGCTCTCCACTCTTCTTTCAATAATTCAAAAATTAAATAAAAACAATGTATGGTATTAGAGCCGCCGACATCTTGTTGATTTAGGCACATTTCGAAGATACGAGTGAAGAGTAAAGTGTAAATAATTAAGAAAAGCACAGCCGTTGCAATAAATTATTAATCTCTAAGTGATGTAAGTTTCCCAGAATCGATCCTGATGATCTCGAAAGGAACTCATTTTGTAATTTATGCGGTGTCCCATTTTTTTCGCTTTTCTCTCTTCTCGAAGGCGCGTGTGTGTACGTCGTATGGCAATACATCGGAACACATCTTTAGGCGAAGGGAATTTAATTTAATTCGAATCGAGACTGCGGCGAATGATAAATTACGTTGTTTCGTTGCGATTAGAGATTGTGTGGCCGGTGACTCGGAAGTTTTTTTTTTTTTTTTTTTTTTTTTTTGCGAGGGGGAGGAGGAGGTGGCGTTGCTCAATTAGCCTTAGCGAAAAGCGCCTCTTTTAATAGAAATATGATTTCATCTTTTAGTGGCTTGTTAATGTATGTTAATTTTCGAGCAAATGGCTTGCGTTACATCGATGAACAAGCCCGATAGTCGTCGTCTCCTGGACAAAAAGTTGATATCTCCCAATTGCTATCGAGCAATTTATATTTCATTTACTTCAACAACTTGGCTTAAAATTTAGACGGACGAAACTCCCAAGCCCATATTTGTAAACACGAGAACATCCGAGTTTTTGGAAACTGTAGCTCTTCCTCGGGATTGGGGGTATTATGAGAAACAAAATATTCAAAAACCATGAAGAATGTATATCGGTTTTAACAATTCATCAAACACGCGAAGAACCCTTGGATGCAAAGATACGGCGATGGAGAAGACTGCACGCGGCGAAAATCATCTGCTGTCGAGTTTGTGAAAGAGTAAAGAAGCCCACGTGAGGAGAAACGGGGTCTTTCGAAAAATTGTCTTTTCAAGATCCTCTAAGTATCTCGTTTTCAGAAAAGCTAATCCCATTTTCACGGTCTCCATGGCCCTTCATTAAGCCAGCGGCAGGAGGGGGGCCAAAAGAAAGAGAGAGAGAAAAGAAAGAACACGGAAGAAATGGAGGCATTACCCCATTCAAATTGTGCTTATCGACACTTGCGTCTAGGAAAAAGAGAGGACAAGTCCTTTTAAGGATCCGACGAGCTCGAGTCCTGGGGAGAAACTCGTTTTGCAACCGCAGGAAAATAGAGGAGATCTCCACCGGTAGCAGAAGGGGAAGAAACAGTCCGATTCATTTGTGCATACGTCGTTGGAAGGCAGCGGCCGCGGTGGGTCGACACGGGGAGGGAGAGGGGGGGAGGGGCAAGGGTTTGAATGCGGAGAATAGAAGAATATAACCTTTCCCCAAATTCTCCTCGGGAGTTTTTTGCCCCTCCTCTCGCGTGTCTCGATCTCGTTCTACTGCTTTCCCCCGACCACTTCTCGATCTTGGCCGCGTACGTCCGTCCATCTATCCATCCATCCATCCATCCATCCGTCTGCGCGCCCCTCACCCCTTTTCTCTTTTTTCCCCGCTACCCACTTTCTTCGTACCGCTCGCTCTCTCAAATTGCCCTAAGGGCTGAAGCTCCATAAACGCAATTACAATAAGTTGATGCGCTAGCTTATTAAGTAAGTTCTCCGACGTTTTTAAGAGTTGAAGGCGCGCGCGCGCATGTTGTCGGAACCGGAATCACAATTATTCAAAGTCGTATTGTTTAAAATGCGAGCTCGCACACAGTCTGCAAGAAGCAATAATACTCCCGAGTCGAGGGTAAAATAAAATGATAATAAAAGAGAAAAGAGAGAAAAAACAAATGCCTTGCTCGCGCGTTCGATCCTCCAAATTGTTGGATCCTCCGCGTATTATCCTCTCCCTACTGATCGTATTTTTGATAGGGTTGATAAAAAGCGCATACATTTAGGATAAGAGGCAGAGCCCGATTGTTAATATCGTCCCCGGGTCTTATCTGTTTCTGGGCCTCTGGCCTGTTATCTCTAATGAGCCAATGTTTCACTAGAGCTCGGAGCCCCGAGCGAGCGTCCTCCGACTCTAAATCCACAGTTTCCTCCAATAAAGAATTCCTCTGTAGTTCTAGCGCTGTTTAAACGAGAGAAAAGACAAGACGCTGTACTCGAGAACAAACATTTTTAAGTGGTGAAAGATTTTTTTTTAAATCAATTATCGGCGGCGCTCGGGATTCGGGATTCGGGATCCGGGATCCGGGACTTTCCTCTTCTCCCGGGCATAAAAATAAACAGTGCCGGAGAGCCGCGCACACACACCAACAGAGCGCCAACCCACCGGACGAGGAAAACCCACGAATTTCTATTTGTGGAGAGCGAGTCGCATGCAAACCGGGGATCCGCAAGTGGTTGTCGGCTTCCTCTCGTGCCCGACGAGCCACTTGATGCCGAGCCCCACAACCGGACGACGCAACAGGTTCCATTCTAAATCTGAAATTCCGGCGATCGAGGGGCGCGTCTTGCTTACGCAGATGTTCGTGTGCGCGCGCAGGCAAATAATTTCCTCCCCTCTGGCGCGCCTCGCACCCCCATGGCGTGCCTCGTGGTCGCCCCGGTGGTTTTGGTTTTTTGGCTCGGGGAGGGGGGGGAGAGTCTTGGCGCGGAGAGGAGAGGAGAGCACTACGCTCCAAGGAGGAGGATGGATTCCTCCTCGGTTTTCAGCGGCTCTCATTACCTCCGCGCGCGTATTACACGGATTGTTCTTTATGGATTTTCGGAGTTTTTGTCCCCACCTGCCGCGGTGATGAATTGCCGGGTGGCACACTTGGCTCAACTGCACGCCGAGCGTTATTTTATTGAGAGAAAATTGACGACATCGAGGAGGCAGCGATCGTTAACTCGCAACTTTTTTCCTCGTGAAATGCGCGGGTTTTTCGCCAAACAATTATTCCTAGGATAAAGTTTATAATTAGCGCGGCTTACAGATGCAATTATCGGTAAGAATCCCGTGCAACAGGATCAGCACAACTGTGTTACAGTTAAAATTAGGGGTAACCACCCTGAAAAAGCTTTCAATTTTAACATGCATGTGTTGGTTTTTACACGACACTGTAGGATTGATTAGCTGCAAGAAAGCAAGGTGCTCATTATTGGAAGGATTACTTCCAGGTTTAGGTACGCCAAGCCCCGTTAGACCTCGTCGAATGGTAATTAGTCGTTGTTACATAATGTTCTTGTTAAATTCGGCACATTCGAAAATTAATTGTCCAAAAATTCGAGGTATAAATCATGAAAAATGGATGCTGATAATTCGCAGAAATGAATCATTGCATTACAATCTCTCATGTAGTACTTAGGCTCCTGCATCATTACACGTATATGTACTCAGGCTGCAACACCTATATCTGTGTATTCATTATTGCGAGATCGAGCGTGAATGGATGGACGGGAGGCACATTCTCTCTCTCTCTCTCTCTCTCCGATTGCCGGTGGTGGTGGTGCTGCTGCTGCTGCTGTTGCTGTTGCTGCTGATCGATCTTGAATCGTGAAAGTAGGAAGCCCTCGTTATACCGAGTTTCGTTCGAGACTTTATGCAGAATACACAAGTCCCCTGAAAGGCTTTTATAAGAGGGAGAGAGAGGAGAGTGGCGAGTTTAGACTCGGAGTGGCTCGGGTTGGCGAGGAGAGGAACAAGAGCACAAAATGAGAAAGTAAAAAGACGCACGGGGCTAGGCGGGTATAGGTAGGCATAGGCGTAACGTGCATCGCGGTGCATTCGGTGGTTGCATTAGTGGGTTATCGTGTCGGCGGATAGATGCCGCAGGATCCGGGGAATTCCGAACGAAATTTCACCGACGAGTGTTGGGGGCGGGGGAGCCGCGGGTTGAGCGCCACTGACGGGCGAGCGACGTAGTCCGCGGCATGAGAATTTTCCCACAGTCCCTACCATTGGGCGTGCGCGCGGAGCCGTACGGCGCACACCCGCTCTCTCTCTCTCTCTTTCCCTCCCTTCTCGCGCGCGCTCTCTCTCTCTCTCTCTCTCTCTCTCTTTCTTTCTCGCACGCTCGGTTTCGCGCGCTAGCGACGTTGCCACACCTTCACCCGCCGGGGACAGGAGAGAGCGAGAGAGAGAGAGTGAGAGAGAGAGAGGGACGATGTACCAGCCACGGACCCCGTGGACGCGTGTGTGCGCCGACACCGACGCCGAGTCGTAGGAGGGAATGCGATCGGAAAATCTTTGGTGCGTTGCCCCTTGTTGATTTTCCGTGGTGATTTCGGGGGGTCGGGGCGACATCTAGCGTCCGGCCCGGGCAGCCTCCGAGCTGCAGCGGATTAAACGGATTTGGCTTCGGTTTTCGGATTTGCGCATTACTCGTGCTTTCGAGTTTTCTCGCCAAGATCTAACGGTCCCACGATAAATTTGGGAGACGGACGCCCCGTAATTTATTAACCTCCCCCGCAATTAGAACTTTTTTTTATTATTTCGTAACTTGGAAAATATATTGTTCTCTGCGAATACGCGGGACTCGCATGTACTTTTAAATAATTATTCATCAAGACTTCTCCCATAGACTCTTTATGGCTGCATTACGTAATATTTTCGCTTTCTTATGTGCATACGCAAGTCACGATAATACAGCGCATTATCGATTTGAAAAAGTGAAAAAAATAAGAAAAAAAATTAATTCTTTTTTTGTGGATGCCTTCGTTTTAATCTAACGCTATTACATAAACGTGTTCCCTGAAAATAAATATAATAAACACAATATTCACAGATAGTAAATTGTGCGGGAGAGATAAAGAGATACGCATTAAATAAAAATTTCAACAGGGGACAGGGAAGGGAAAAAAGAGAAAGGGAAAAAGTTTATTGTGTGACGAGTAAAAAGATAACTGATAGACAAATGCATGAGGGTCGTCGCCGGGGGGGAGGGGGGTATGGGTTGTTTCGGTAGTGGTTGTTGGTTGTTGGTGGTTGGTTGCTGTTGTTGTTGTTGTTGTTGTTGTTGTTGTTGGTAGTGGTTGTGATGGTGTCGAGGAGGCGAGCGAGCCCGCCGCGCGCCTCTTCTCTCTCACTCCCTCTGTGTGTGCGCGTGTGTCCCCGTAAAAACTTTTTTCCGGCTCTGGTCGTTTTGGATGCTCGACGGTCGTCGGCGCGTCGTCGAACCAACAGAATTGATTGCAATTTATATCGTCGCGTATACTCGAGTCTAGCATCGCTTCATCTGTCTCGCATGTTTAAATATCCCCTTGCGTGTCTCCCTCCCGGCTAATGAATTTGTTTTTTCCCTCTGATAAGTTTTTTTAAGCCAAATAGCTTCAATTTGGAGGCACATTTTTCTTGGGCCCCTGCAATTCGGATTGTCGGGAGGGCGGAGGGGGAGGGGTCCAAAAAGCAAAAGAAGCCAAACGGATGTATCGGTCCACCAATTTATCTCTCGCAGAGCAAAGTACACAAAAAGATTATTATACAACGAAGTTCGCCGGGAGAGTCACGCCTGGGACTGCAAAGACGCAGAGAAATGCATTATGCAAAGCCCATGCGAAATGTGTTGGGTTATAATTACGAGTCGGGGCAATCTGGTGTCATAGCCGTGATGTCGTTTCGTGATTTCCCAAGGAGGAGACACCACCAAGAGTAATGAAGCGATTGACCAGAAAGATGAGCTTCGCTTCCCCGAGGTTAATTACTGTCATTTCTTGCGGGAAGGGGGCGGAAATAAATCCGAGGCCACGGAGGGCGGAAGTGCTGCGGTGAGCTTTGGCTCGTGTGAAAAAAAAAATCGACGGAGGTAGAAGTGCCACCCGATGAAGATATTAGCGATGGGGGTTGGTCGATGGCGGCGGCGTCCCCCTGCTCGGGATGACTCACACCGATGCCTGTTGGTGTGTGTTGTTGGTGCACTTTCGTATTGCGACTCGCGCGGGGGGGGTGGAGGGGTGCGACCGAGCGACAACCAACCTACATTTCATAACCAAAACACGTGGGGTGAAATTGTTGTGCTCGCAATTGTTACTCAACTTTGCGTGCTCCGGCGACATTTTGGCCGTGGACTTTGTTGTTGCAAGCGGAAATATTTTCGGAACAAAGTTCGACGATTACACAGTGCTTATGAGGTCATTATTTTCCTCTGATCTCGCAGCCAATCGAGTTTCTTTTTTACAATCGGGGAGAGGCTGAATAGGATATTGTGACATCTTTATACAAGCTTTAAAAAAGAAAAAGAAAGAAAAATGTAATAATCAAAAAAGTGTTTGAACAAGGGGTAGGAACAAGGAGGTCGGGGCAAAGATTTAAAAAGAATCCAATTGAAATATTTGGACAGATCTATAATGTGAGTGAGAGGACGAGACTCACTCACATTATAGTGTGTAGGGGTTCAGTTGCTTTTTTTAAGAGCTCGGTAAGTGCTTCAAACAAATGTTGGAAAATTCATTTCCGTTTTGGAATGCCGAGCAATGCAGTTAGAAGCGCAATGAATATTGCCTTTGAAATCCGTGAAGTAAATCGTGGATCGCACTCGATCGAATCACTCGTAATTAGATGTGCTAATCTGATTGTTGGGACTTGTTTTAGGAGTCGCGCGTCGCCTTCTCGGGCCTTAATTTGATTATTGAAAAAAGGCCCCCCTATATAAGAGCGGATGCACTCGGAGCCATAGGCCACTACTCGGAGATGGTTAACGATGGGAAATTGAAAACTCGAGGCGAGTCGAGGTGTTTGGCGCGGAGCGAATGCCATTTCTCGAATTCATTAGAGTGATTAACGGCACCGGTGCTACGTGTATGAATAACCATCGAGTTCTGGGCAGCGACAAATCGCAATTACTCGCCGAGGAGGACAGAGAGGCCCTCCCCGGAGGCGTGAGCGAGAGGGAAAAAAGCTCTCCGAGAGAGGAGGAACGGAACATACACGTCTTGATTTATAAGTAGCCTCGATCTTTCGCCTACGCGGGCACACTTTACGGCTCGTCCACCCACATGCACTCGTCTCCTCTTCATTAAAAGCAAACTAAACTCCTCGTCTTTCTTTATTTCTCTCTTCCCTTCTCCCCCCCCCATCCCATCCCATACCATCCCATCCCATCCCGCTCACCGTCATTTTCTGTCTTGTGTACCCCTTTTGACGTGCACTTCCGAAAGCCCTTTCCCGGCATTCTCACACTCTTTCCAGGGCTGCGCCCCACCGGGAACAGGCGCGAGTGAATGAGCACGAAGAAGCAGCACATTTGTCTTGTCCTGATTGAGGAGCATAAAATTTTATGTTACGAGGAGAAGACACCGTTTATGTTTTTTTGATTCAATTATAATTGATGACTAATTAGTCGTTACAACCTCTCGCTAAAAGCCTTTAAGCTAAAAGCCTCACTTTAGCCTATTATTTATACAAAAAGTGATGCACCTAACCCGAAATTTATGGCATTTAACAAAAAATGCGAGCGAAAAAAAACATTTTTAGGTGTGTGTGTGTGTGTGTGCGCGTGTGCGTGGAAAACCACTTGGAGCTGGAAAAAGCTTCCGAGTATAAATCGAATGGAGTCCGAACAAAGTGTGGGATTTAGAATGTGGATAAGCGCATCGAACTGTAATACAAGGCGGAAAAGTTCTTTTTTTCTTCCGAAAAAAAGTAGGGGTCGTGTGTGGGAATGAGGACTACGCAAGTGCGTATTCGTAGGTGAGTCGGGCGTCGTGCGTTCGCTTATACAGGGTGTGGGTTTCTCTTCTCAAAGGGACACGATGGCCCTTTTCGGGTTCGTTCTGCTTCCCGTTCCAGCCACATTTCTCGTTTCATCCTCGTCCCTACCTGCACATTAATGCACAAAAGCCTCGATACGCTCAATAATTTTTTGCATTGCATTTCTACGAAGTGCAGCAGCTCCTCTCAAATGTAAATACGCGGGCCATAAGAATTAGTGCCACGGTAATAATAACAGCCGCGGCGCGCGGGTGGCGGTGTGGGAGGACAGGGGGACAGGGGGACAGGGGAGCGGCGAATCTGAACATTCGCGATAAGAGTCATTTCCAGAAGCCACGCGTTGAATAATTAACTAAAATGTCCAGTCTCTCCAGTAGCATTGCGATTGTATTGGGTCAGGCTCTTTTGAGGAACTGCGCCGCTACTTTTATGCGCCACCGTATACAATGCTCCGTTTCGGCTCAAGGAGACCATGAGAGCAGAAATCCCTCTATTCCCTCCCCTCGCCCCCAAATCTTTCTTCAATCTGCCGCTGCTCCCTCCCGCCCTTCCTGTGCGAGGAGGACACTAGTTGGTCTCGTTGCCCGTGTTGTTGAAATCGCCTCGAGACCGCGTTTTTGGCACTTTCTTACGTGCCCTGCGCCCCAGCAGTTGTGCGCACCGAGAAACGGCGGCATACGTGGGAAAAGTTGGAGAGTGGCAGAAGTTGGTGTAATTATTGTTTTGCTATCCCGTGGCGTCTTAGATGAATCGTCATTCTATAAACAATATTTAATCTAGAAGCGTTATTGCATTTGCAGAGCGCCAAGTAAAATAAAAGCACGCACTATTGATTGCGGATTTTGTCTTTTTTCGAGCCGCTTTGGATTTTCCATTTTGCAATGATTTTCCGTTTCGCAATTCAGGCCTCAGCTCGAGTGCCGGATCTTTGCCAGTTATGCACTTTATTAAATGTATTTATCTTGTAAATCGGAGAACAGTAGAAGAGATTTAAAAGCAAGGCAAAGTTGCCTCATTGTTTCTCTCTGGGTCAATTAAAGCGGTGGCATAAGTAAATATCTTTTTTTTGGTAGAGTCATTCATCTTAATTTCACCCCTTTATCGGCTAATTGTAACTCACAAAGCCTCTCCTCTCATTAATTTCTTTACCTTCTCTTCGTTCGTTTCATTCGAGCCTAATTGAATTTTAAGCGCAAACTAACTACTTGCACTCGCGCACCAAAAACACAACAAAGGACCAAATTGTGCACCAAAAGCAAAGTACCCGCGATTGCAATGGCACCTGATGTTCAAAAGCATCTACCTCGATAAAGAGCAACTCGCAATCCAATAGACGAGCTTTGCAATCGATCCGAGTTACTTTTCCTCCGACATCTGTTTTATCGACCCTGCATTTTGGAATTCAAATCCGAGGAAAAGACCCTTGAGGAAGGAGGAAAGGAGGGAAAAGCGTCAGATTCCTGGCAACGTGTCCACATGTAGCTCGTTCCACATTAGCCCGTACACAAGTCACGCCTCGAAACAAACAATTCGGGCCCACTTAACATAACATCAAAATCACTTTGTAGGCGCTGCCTTTGAATACGAAACATCCGACGCGTTTATTTCTCCTTTTCCCGGGGTTTCCTTTCCCGCGCACGGACCACAAAGGGCGCCGGCCAAAAGAGGCCCCGATTCCGATTCCCGGCACATCGCAACTCCCAATAACGCGGCGGAGGCGCGAGTCGACGCACGTCACATGGAAATTCAAAGGCCCGGTAATCCGGGGCCCTAGTCCCACGCTCGGTCACCAGGTGATTTTTGTCGGTAACGCGAGAGGAGGGAAGCCCCGGCGCCTGGAAATTCTCCGAAACCGCCGCCTCGGAATTAATCCGATCTGTGGCTCGATTCATAAACGGGACACACGCACACGCACACACCCACGCGCACGCGCACACCCAAGAATTCAGGTGCGTGATTCAGTACGGATTTTGCGGAATCGATCTTTGTAGCTCACTTCCGCTTTTCAGCCCGGACCTCTTCTTATGAGAATTCATATCGGGTGCTCAGCTGCGTGTGAGAAAGTACCCGTGTAATTGATCGCAAGCGCGAATCCTAATTAGCTTATCTGATTAGGCGGGAATAAATTTAGAGTTAATTTGGAAGAATGGAGCTCGGTTGTAGGTGTAAGGTTTCATCTGCACCTCGGTTGTATGAGAATTCAGATGGACTCGAACGCGCGAGCACTTAATTAGCTAATGTTAAACTAGTACTCGCGTTTGCGCCAATTATGGATCTTCATTACATGTCGTTAGCCAACCACTACATTCAAAGCAGCAGCCAGCCAGCCTTCACTCTCATTGATCGAGCGCGTGTAAAGCCGATGATCGTATCGATTCCTTCCGTATCATCTGCACTTGTCCATCGGTTTAATTGCTCGGTCACAGCCGAAATTTACAGTTAGCGCGCCAAAGTATCACTGAATCTTGGGAAATCCTTGGAGCTCGCACTCCCCATAATTCATAAAACGTATGCCGAATGGTTATCGAGCCGAGAGTTTTCATACATCCGCCACGGCACGATTCCCAGTCGGATCAGTCGGAGATTTTTCCGGCCGCTCGCTTTCATTAATGCCCGCGAGATTATTTGCCAATGCCAGCCAGTCAGTCCACGTGCGCGCAGGCCTTTTCGTTTTTCACACGCACACAGGCGAGCCAGAGAGACGATATCACTCGTCCATGAGTGTTTTCTTTGGCAAGCGCCAGCTTTGGATTTTCTTCTTCCCTCTCACTCACTCACTCGGTCGTGCCGATAAACTTTGAGGGGCTCGCTCGTAGAAACCGACGTGAGAGATCGCGTGAGAAAACCGGGCGATGGTCGATCTGAGTCTGCGTCTTGCTCTTCAACTATAAATTCCCTATCTCTCTGTCTCGTAGATTTCCTCGAGCCTCGCAAGCCTCCTCCGCACAAAAGAATAATCGTAAAAACTTTTGTAGGGAAATTTTCATTTAACAACTTACGAATGCGCAAGACAAAGAGCCGGGCTTATAAAATTGTACTTCTTATCACCCCTGTCAAATCTTCTTCGCGTACATTGTTATTAAAGGAAATTATCATAAATTAATGAATTCGACTAGACCTTTATATAAACTTAACTTTTTTAATGTGCCTGTCTCGCCAGCGAATAGACTGTCGCGATAACTAATTAAACTCGAGCGCTCGCACAAAAATTAAATTACCTGCGATACCTGAATTACAAAGCCCGCATGCGGCTTTTCGGATGTACAAGTGCTTTTCACATCTGGCTGCTTCTCAATTTCCCCGTGATCTCGTTTGGCTATTAGTCGGGGGGAGGGAGGGGAGGGGGAAGGGGTAAGCCTCCCCGCAGGCTCTATCCGTACGTGGAAGACCAAGTTTGGACCGTGGAGGCTTAATAGATGCAAGCAGGAAGTCCGACATTGGCTTAATACGGAAGTGCTCCCCCTCCCTCCTCCGCTCCCCTCCTACTCCCCCCCGCCAGCTCTTCTCCTCGAGCCGAGCCCTCTGTCTATAACTTTATACGAAATGGCCTTTCTGTGATTATTCCGCCGTTCTCTAGCCGAGGCTCGGGAGAATGCGGCGCAGGAATCCCAACTCCACGGAGTTTCTCGGAAATTTTGCCAATTCGAGCCAACGAGGAACGATAGGATTTTTCTGTGTCCGTTTTTATAGAGGCTCAGTTTGCTCGATCTTTCATTTTTTGTTTCTGTTGTTGCCACGACCCAACGGTAGTGCGTGGTGCAGCCAACGTAAAAATTGAAGCGAAGAAATATTTCCGTCTCGCACATGTGCTCGTGGCGTGTTCATTTGGTAACAAAAATTCCACTCGTACCAAGGCAATTGAAAATGACAGCCCAAGTAACGAGCCGGAGACAATTTTTAAATTGTCTCCAAGAGTCAGGAGAGAGAGAGAGAGAGAGAGAGAGCTATGAAAAATGCAGGCGACCGAACTTACGTCGCTACTTCAATCTGGACGCAAAATTGATTCGCTCGGGCTTAAACAATAATAGCAAACAAGCACATTCGGAAGGAAAGAATTCTATCGTTCTCTTCCCCCCCCTCCCCCATCCAGGATTTATCCAGATCTTTGTTGCGCGACCACGACTTTATTATCCCGCAGGGGCCGTGTGGTTACGTGTACATATGCCATGACTTTGGCATTAATATTAAAGCGTCAGCGAGGCGGCACGACGTAAACCAAATCGCTCTTATTATGCGCCAACTCAGTCGCTTTGCGCGCTCTCGCACATAAATCGCTCGGGACCAATTCCCGAGAGGGGAAGGGGAGCGATTGCAACCGGAGGAATGGATAAGCGATCGCGGAAAAAGCCTTTCGCAGCTTCTCGGAAATGGCGCAAAAAAGATTTTGGGAGGCTGCGAGGCGTTGACAACTAGATTCACAAACGAAGGCAAAGGACGTTGACACGTGCGAAATTTGGCACTGGCAGATAACTCCGCTAATATATCAGAGAATTCGGCGAAAGCAAAAGTAGAGACTCTTTTTTCTCACAGTGCGAGGACGGAAGCGTCGGCAAGGAAGGAAGGAGATTAGCTCTGGGTTCCGCCGATTTTTCGCTTCCCAGAGGACGCTTATCGGCCCGGACCGCCAGGAAAAAACGTTAAGCCCCGTATCGCGGATCCACCTCTTATCACCAGGGCGAGTCTCGCCTTTTGCGGTCGGGTCGCTTCCTCCCCGACGTTCCTATCCGACAGCCTCCGGACACCACCCGGTTTTTACCGGCTCGGGCTGTTGGCGAGTCATCCGCGCAATTGATCCGCCGCGATCGCCAATTATTTGCACTGGAAGGGAAAAAACGCTTTTTTACTCTACCCCCGACGACTCGCTTTTGAGTAAATAAGGAAATTTGCGGGCCTTTTTGCTATCCGAAGGCAATTGTGAAAAAGATTGATTTCTAATTATAGATAGAAATGTACAAAAATACTTTGCACCCTAATCACCGGGTCCGAAACGGGTGTCGAAGGTGAGAAAAAATAATTAATTGGTTGTTCAAAAGCAATGGAGAAGTAAGTCAGAGTCGGCATTTGCTATTTGCTTTTATCTGTCCGTCTATGAAAGTAACAACGAGCGATAACTAATTTATTCAAGTACTTGCATCGAGGCATCTCTCTCTCTCTCTCTCTCTCTCTCTCTCCCCCCCCCTCTCGGTGGTGTGGGGAGGACCGGCTCTCCTCAGGAATGAGAAGTCGAGTGCGATAGTACCTAGATAATTATGCATCAGTTCTGTTTATCTCCATTTAATTACGCGATGTTTACTCTGTCTTTTGTTGTAGCTTCTGCTTTATTTGCTTCATTTTTTAACTTTTACAATATTTATGTCCTCCACCTGAAACGGTATCTGCAAAATGAAAAACATGCACACAAAAGATACGTTAAGGAACTCTAGTCTTTCGACTTTACTTGTATTTACTTTTATTGCCGATTTATAAATAAGTAGCCCGTGTAATTGTGGATTTTTATTGCGAGCGTAGCTTTTAATGCGCCAATTTTATTATTCTAAAATTTTTTCCAGCGAAGCTGCTTTTATTCGAAATTAATTTTATTGCGCAATCTAAATTCACACGAAATTTCTTAATCGCAACTTTTACTGATTGCGCGCACATCGCCATTTGCATCATTTTAGCTAAATTTGTTTCTCACATGCTTCTCTCTCTCTCTCTCTCTCTTCCAGCCCGATAGAGCAACAATAAAAACAGAAATTCCTCGTTTATCTCTGCGGTTTCCTCTTCTTTTTCCCCGACTCTTTTTTCAAGCTCTTGCGCTTGGCTCCATTTCGATGCTCCAAATGTGCGAAATTCCCCGATGGGCGACATTGATTACTTAGCGAGATCTCAAAGTTCCTGGACTCCCGCTGCCAATCGATTATCAATGCCCGCGGACGTGACCAAATATTTGATTTACCCGGGAGAAAAACCTTGCGACTATCGCACCGATCGATGGATCGTTGATAATCGACGGTCATGCAACGACGATTTTGCATCACCGTTCCAACGTTTTTAGCCCGGATAAAAAAAAAAAAAAAGGAAGAAGATTGCATTGGCGAATCCAGTTTTAATGGAAATGCTGACGAGGAGGTTACGTGTGAAGAGTGCAGGCTTTATTTTATTAAAATCTACAAGAATGAGCGTGTACATTTTGATCTGTGGGAAAGTAAAGTGTTCCGTAAAAGAAATTTCATCAAGAATAGAATGTTTACGTTCGTGTTCTCGCAAAAAGCATTAATTAATATTTGTGAATGATCTCATCCTCATTATGAAGATCCATTAAAAATCCGATATTATTCATGTGTGGCTCCGTTAAGATTCGTTTGTTTAAAGCGCACATTCTGAGCAAAATTTTGATGGATCGATCGATCGATCGATCGATTAACGACTGCTCCGAGAGTAGCGTACGACAGATTCAACGAACCGCAGAGTTATTTTTCACGGTCATCTATTTAGCCTTTTATCGTTATATTTAATGCCGAGATTTATTTCATCGATTTATTTCGACCAAATGAATGCAATTCCCTCTTTGTTAATATTTGAGTGGTTGTAAATGTCATTTGTTGCTGGAAATACTTTTCCCCGTTGCAATCAATGTCGTTGCTATTCAAAGGATCGACAAAGTAAATTTAAAAAATTGATTGGCACTCAATTAGCGGACCCACAAGAACACCACACCGCATCAACTACTTTATTTATATTTATTGAAAATTTTATTTTTATCCAATTCTATCCCTAAGGCCATTAACCAATACAAACGTAATACAAGCCCCGCGATACTGATACTCTTAAAGTTGTAGATACAACAGTACATTTGTAATTCACAATCAATATTAGTTTGGGCCTGCAGAATATAATTGTTATATAAATTATTATTTAGCAGATGGCATTCCAATCGGACTGAGCGCAAGCAAAGAAAATTAAATTACGCTTCATCGTACCTTCTGACTGTACAATGTAGCTAATAATTCATGGCTGTTATGCCTAACATGGCGAAGCTAGAATTTTAATTCCACAATAAAAAAGGGGAAATAGTTGTGTACACCATTAAGTGTACCAAGCAAACTGAATACTCGAGAGCAAATGCAAAAACGCCACATGAAAAATGTCTCCAGGAGATCGCACGTGCAATTGTGCACGCCCCCAACGGCATTATTGGGTAAAAAATGGGCAGAAAGTTACTGCGTATGCGCGTGGAAATGTATTTTGTCCCAGCTGTTTTCCTTTACAACCATCGTAACCATTATGGTGCAGCTCATAACACGAAGTAACGAACTCCATCGGAAGGTCCATCGTTCTCTCTCTCTCTCTCTCTCTCCCCCCCTCCCCCAACATTCTATCGTCTACTTTCCTTTTTTCGCATAAATATATACATAAAAACTTATTGCCGATCAAACTGTTGCATTAGTGATCATTATATTAATTATTGATTAAAAATTCTGCAATAATTTTTAATGAGAAAGAAGTGAGCGCTTGTTTTTCCACATGAAAGCTTGCTCGGGGAAAATTAATTTCTAATAACAATGTCGATCAGTGCACGAATCATCATCATTTATTACTTTTGCAATTTCCGAATCCCTAAGTATTAGATAACGAGAATATGATACAGCGAAATCCGTATATCTTTATCATTAAAAAATTGAGATATCATTTATCTGTAGTGGTTCTGCGAAATCTGAGAGTTCTAATTTTGTATAAACATCTCGATTTTATATTTTTCAAACGAGGTCATCAATCAACTTATTTTTCCAAACAAAATATTCAATAAAAACTTTGTTCTCCAAATCAATAAAAATTGCACAATAATTCTTTTAAACTTCATTTTAAAATAAAAACACTCGCGTATTATTTAAACTCGATAACGCATGTGCAACCAAATTTTGTCACTTTACAATGTCTAACGAAATTGCTCTCGACTAAAAATTCGCTGTACACAAGTAGTGGCTATGTACGATTGCGCGAATACATAAAGAATGTTAGTGATCAATCTGTCCAGTTTCTAAACTCGGTCCATTTGTATATTTCCTCGGAGGATATTAAACTCTCTAGTGGAAATACGTTTCACTTCTGAGTTTGCAACGGTGCCGAAGCACTTTTTAGCCTCGTTAGCGCGTTTGTACTTGGGGTTTATTGAATAATGACTTTATCATCAATTAATTATCTATAGTTATCAATGTATTTCTTGTCGCTTGTCTTGATTATAATGCCATTGCACTTTAGCATCTCGCGTCATCTTTGAATATTTTTATAATTAATCATTTAAGCGGCTACTCTCGTGGTTCTTGTTGTTTTCTTTGTGAAAACTCACTCGTACAATTTATTTTTACAGTCTTGTAAAGCGGCTCATTATTAGTAATGTTTTACGTTTATTAAGCGAAGATTTAAGCGGTTACTGTGTAGTTCTTGCGCAAAGAAACATTGACATTCGTGGGTTGAGTAAATGATATTGTACCAGTAAAAAGTCATTAACGCGTAATTTCTTGCGAATGACTTGTAGCTAATCCATAACCATTTAGCCTAGCGCCTGGAAAAGTATATACGATGTATTGTAGAGTATATTCGTATGTACATTCACCATTACATTATCCACTGTCGCATTCGTATTTTTTTTTTTATTCGTGAAATCATACGTGATTAGCGCTAGCTCGGTCGATCATTAATTAACCAGCTGCCCCCCTAAGAAGCGAATAAAAGCAAATGAAAACATCTCAACCGCGTCTCATCATCACGAGCCGGACTGACCCTCTTGTTTCTGTCCCCAGGTTTCCAAGGTGATCAATGCGAGGAGAACATCGACGACTGCGAGGGCAACCTCTGCCAGAACGGGGCGACCTGCGTCGACCGGGTGAACGAGTACTCGTGCCTGTGCCCGCCCGCGTTCACCGGGACCCAGTGCGAGCACGACGTGGACGAGTGCTCGGTGCGACCTTCGCTCTGCCACAACGGGGCGACCTGCACCAACAGTCTCGGAAGCTACTCCTGCATCTGCGTCAACGGGTGGACCGGGTCCGACTGCAGCGTCAACATCGACGATTGTGCGGGGGCGGCCTGCTTCAACGGCGCCACGTGCATCGACCGGGTGGGCAGCTTCTTCTGCCAGTGCACTCATGGAAAGACTGGTGAGTACTCGATATTAAGTATGGATGCGAGGAGGGGTATGCCGTTTGTTGAGGTGTTGAAGGGTGGAAAGGTTGAGAGGTAAAAATAAGCATTTTTTACTTCGAGAGGTGAGATTGTTGTTGTATTTTACAATAATAATTTGTTTAACGAAGAACTTTCTCGCACTTTCGTGAAGCTATTTTCACAATCTCACACCTTTATCCTACCCTTACACTGCTTTTTTGTTATTATTGCAATTTTGTTTAAAATAACAAATTTACTGCGGATACAGATCAATGGATTTTTCAACTTTACTGCATTTGTAAGCTGGATGTTGAGTCGAGTTATATGGCATGTTTATTATTCAGCGCAATAAATAATATTGGATTAAGATGAGGGATACATTCGGTTTTGATGATATTACCATAAACCGATCATCGATTTACGTTCGAAGAAAATTAGTCGATTTATGTTGTATTTATAGAACGTGGATTTTTTAAATATTTCAAATCAAATGTAAGTTTTTTTTGCATCTGCATTTTCAACAATAATTAAAAGCATTTTTCACGGTGTATTCAAGGCGGGCGGTGGAGCCTCGAGGAGCACGGTTTTCGCCATAAAAAATTGAAATTAATCTTTCATTTTTAATATAATGAAAAGTTTGCACAACATCAGTTTCGTATTCATAATCAACTATTTATAAGAGTTGCACGATTAAAAAAAAGCAGGATATTTCTGAAAATGTATTTGCATAAATGGCTAAATCGACTTAAGGCTCTAAGCGGATAAGATCTAAACATAGTGGAGGTATTAATTCCAAGCATAGAAACTGCGTACTTTCTCTAGCTGCTTCTAACAATTTACGCATATAAAGGAGAATTTTTGTTCCGCGGCTCTTTGCGCGAGATACCATTCAATTTTTCCATTCACGTAAGCTCGTGCTTCCACGTAAACTCCTGGGACAATAAATTACGTTGATTACGCGAAACGGTCACTCCATTCACCGAATTAAATAAAATAGAGAAGGGAGATAAGAGGAGTCCGAGCTAAAAAAGGGAAAAGAAGAAAAAAGAGAGAAAAAGAGGAGAAAAAAAGCTCGGGATTCCTCCTCGGCCGTGGCGACATCCTCGCATAAAGTGCGAACGTGTGCGTTCCGAGTCGCCATAATCGGCGATCGAGTCGCGACTTTCCCCCCCCCCCCCCCATCCCCCCTCGATCCGCGATCCGACCAAAGGAAATCGTCCGTCCGACATTTTTTTTTTCCTCCGCCTCGGCTCGTTCCTGAAGCGCGCCGAATCCAATCGGATAAGTCGACGAGCGTCCGCCATTAATTTGAAAAATCCAAGGAGATCCTTCCGTTTATGCACTCGGACCTCTGCTCCGGCAGATTTATAATATCAATTTCGTCTCTGATCTGCTGACAAATGATAAAAGTTGTAAATAAGCGGACCGCAAGCCTTTTTAATTTATGATCCCATGCCGATACACTTAATCCACCGACCTCCCCTACCGATCGTAAAGTGCGTTTTTAATCTCTTGATAAAAAAAGCTTTTGTCGTCGGGAGTAACAGTTTTTGAAATAAGTATTTTCCACGTTCCACTCGAAATCGATAAAGATGGAAATCGTGTGAAGGACGGAGCCTCGCCGTCTCCGGGGAGAGAGTCACCGACTCCAAAGGTGACAGGAGATGCGGGTACATAAATGAAAACCCCAGACTCCGAGTCTCTCCCTCGCTCTTATTTGAGTTTTTGGTTTTTTACAACAAGATGCGTCTCGTGGTTCGGCGCCCGCTTCGCTTCCAGTTAAACATCGCGTTGTTCGTTGTTGCGTGCAAAGTCAAAAATCAAAAATCGTTGTTGGTGGGTCCTCCGACCTTTTGTTCCTCGTTGCACGCAACATTTTGTTCGGGGCGCAGGTACTTGTAAATTTCAAATTTTAATCGGTGTCTGTACGGAATTCATGAAAGTGCCTCGTGAATTAAATTAATATTCACGCTACGCTTCAATTTTAATAAACGAGCTTTGCGCACAACTCGATGCGGCAGATTTTTGACCTATTTGACGGTTTTTGCAAAAATCGATTACGCCTGCATCCACTAAGTTTCCCCTCTCCACCCCTCGCTTCCATTTTTTTTTTATTTCTTTTTTTTTTAATGACACGGGCGTTTTACAGGAATACTCGGCGTTAATTAAAATTCGAAATTCTCTTAAAGAGTATTATGGTGCGCTGTAAAATATTAGATTGTCGAGATGCTGCGCGCGCGCTCGATCGTAACTTTTAATGATAATCTTTACGTTCATTTATTCCGGGAGATGTTATAGTAAATTTTGAAGTAATTAGGCACTATATTGAAATCGATAATTTCTTCATATTGTATATAATATTAAATAAATTGAATCCTTCATTCTTCCTTGGTCAATTTTTGTATAAAGGTTACAGTTTTAGTGCATTTATAATTAAAAATCTTGTGTATTATGTAAAAAGGTCGGAGATATTTTAGGTACTCAATAACGAAGCTTGACGTAATGCAAGATAAAAATTCTTAAACACCGCAACATCATTTTCTCTAATTAGTAAATCGACGTACAGTCCTTTAATAAAAATGCACTCTGTTGAACATCGATTTCTTTAATGGTGGCAAAACCCGGGGAATAGTACCAAAAGCATCGAGATAAGATTTTGCGAGATATCTCAAGATTTTTCAGCGCTTTTTTACAGAAAGGAAGGATGCGCCATAAATTTCAGGGAACCTAACAAAAGCGCTACTGTCTCTCTCCCCCTCCGCCCTTTCCCGCGAACCAAAGGCTGGGGCCTGTCCCCAAGATGGACATCATTAAGGGGTCGGGGCTTCGGCAACGAACGACACGAACGCGAGTAGAAAATATATAACGTGGACGCGCTATGGCTCCGGGTAATTGCAACCGGAGTGACGAATCCTACTTTCGTTTTTCGTGTTTGGAAAATTACTGGATTATTGTCCACCTTGTCGGTCTTTTTTTCAATGCACTCGTGACTGCTATTTTGCGTTTTTTTTAAATTTTTTTTTTCTTTTTTTTGGCCCTTCGTAGGCACGCGTTTGAAACAAAAGATTCGAACTTTGAATCAAGACGTTAAGATGATCCTCCGATGTGTACGACACAGAAATCTGTCGTTGTGTACGAGACACGTGCTTTCTCAGAGTGTTAATTAGTTACACGGCGATAAAAAATGAGATCGGCAGATACGAAAAAGCGTTTGTATTGGCATAGGAAAGAGATAAGAGATACTCGAACGGATAATTTTTATGTACGAACTGTGTAAATAACTAATAAATGCTAATGAACCGTTGAAAGTGCGAGCGCAACCGACACAATAGAATAGAATAGAATAGAATAGAATGGCTTAAAGCAGTTTAGAAAGAAGAGCCCGAGAGCGGCCAACAAACTCCGCACCTCCAGCTTAAAAGTGCTTTAAAAATGATAATCAGCACAATGATACTTTCCCAAAAGTTACTGCAATTAATTTTTTGTTTCGCTTCAAGGTCTTTTATGCCATTTGGACGACGCCTGCACGTCGAATCCCTGCCACCAGGACGCGGTGTGCGACACAAGTCCCATCAACGGGTCATTCACGTGTTCCTGCACGAGTGGCTATCGAGGAATTGACTGCTCCGAAGATATCGACGAGTGCAAGCAAGGTAAGTCATTCATAATGCAGCTTCTTCCCGACAATTATCAATGAAACGTGTGCGATAATTGTTTTATTCGCCTGGGGAGCCTTGATAATCGATCAATATTATTATGTCGTGTTATTAATTGAATTTCATTGTGTGGCAGTTTTTTGTTTATGGCTTAGAAAGTTATCTTGCCGGGGATAAATATCCAGCAAATTAATTTATTGCAATTGATATTAATCATACGATAATTCGCCTTAGCCGATTTTACTCGCAGTCGAATTTACTTGTACGAATGTATTGTGAGAGATTGATTAATCCTGCGGATTGTTTTTGTCTTAATAGTTCAAGAATTACATTTAAAATAAAAGTTTATACCGTCATTTCCCATCTGCGCTGCACTTCTCGGCTGGAGTTTTTAAAACTTCTCTCACACACGCGCGAGGCTCAAAGTTCTCGGCTTCCTGCTTTTTGATTAATGAAGAGGTAGGAGTACTTTAAATCACTTCGGCTTGACTTTTCGGCGCTTATGAATAAGCTTAAAGAGATTCACGATCGATAAAAACGACTGTCTTCGCTTCCTTGTTCTTTTATTCCCCCTTGCCAGATTTTTCACCATCCATTCTTCTTTGATTGGATTGATATCGAGTTTGCGGCTTGGATTATTGTATAATAATTGAGATAGATTTACTAATTATCAGATTCCTCGAATAGGTATTAATATTTTTGCTCAGTTATTGTAATCGAACAAGAAGATTTAACATTTTACGCTCCCCAAATGTTTGACAAGACAATTACTGTACTAACTATGTTTCAACTTTCCACTTATTTATTAGTAATTACATTTTTCTCTAAATTCAGAAAGGTTGAACTGTAAATATATGAATTTATTATTTATTAATTTTTAATATGCAATGAATAATACATTTTGTATTTTATGTCTTCATTGTGAACATATCTATGCGGGAAATAAAAATATTGAGTGCTGAGTAAAGAAGACAGTTAATGTTCACAGCTTGTACACATTTTGTATATAAAAACGAATCGAACTTAACGTTTGCGTTTAGTATAAAAAAAAAAAAAAATATCTAGACATTTTTAAAGTAGCTTTCTCATTCCATCCCAAATTATCTACTTTCAATATATAGAAGAACGAGCATTAAGTTTGCGGATTGAAAATCAGTAGTTTTCATTATTAAAGATAAAGGCATAGATCACAATCGGTAGAATTTAAGGCCATTGGAATCCCTGCAATTGACAACAATTGAGTTCCAGGATCATCTCTAAGCACGAACACATTGAAAAGTAGCACATGATACGTGCGCAAAGAAGCAAGAAAATCATGACTTTTAGATAAGAGAATGGATGCTCTTAAGAAGTCGTAGTCATTGGTCGAAAATTCGTTTTGAATTCATCTCTAGTCATTACATGGTTCATGCTTCAGATATTAATGTTGGAAAGTTGATTAGCATAGCTTCAAAAATTGTGGGAACTAAAATGAGTTTTGTTGAACGTTGAACAACAAGTTTGATGAAGCAACTCACCGAGATGCAATTGGTAACATTGTAAATAAATGGAAAATGTGGATGATTAATGCCTCAAAGCACAAGTCACGTTTTAAACATTTTAAACATGTGTGAGTGAATTTATTCAAATCAGGTTCGACAACTAAATTTGTAAATTGTTAAAGGTCGGGACTATTAAAGATTCAGCGGTAGCAATTGAGCCTAGCTCGCATAAATAATGCACTAAACTCAGCGGCAGGTACAATTACATAGACGTTCATAAGTTAAAGACAGTAGTGAACGCGTAAATTCGTATTAATCGAGAAAATTGTTCTTTCGGCTCGATAATTATTCCAAAGGCATGCGTTGTCATTCGTAATTTTAAGCCTCAGCCAGATATTACGCTACTGTATTTTTATTTGTCAGAGTCAGATCCTGAAAGTAACGATTTATTTTTTGTCGTCTATGTCGCACGAAGGATTTATGTACTAGTCCACATGAATTACACATTCCGCCCATTGCTGTTATAATTGACTATTGCCGATCGAGAAACGTAGATCAATTAAACGAATGATATGATGCGCTTGACGTGTATGCAAGAATGTACCCTGTGTACTTTTGTTTGTAAAATAAATCATTTTTGTAATTTACAATCAAACCGCCTATCAAATTGAGATACATAAAAATTTTATTTACGCATTGCATTTGCTCAGTTTTCCATCATTAATAATTTAGCTTTATTGAGCTTATTACAAGACGCGTCGTTAAATTTGAAATAAATCGTCCGATTACCGATCTCATAATTTTTTTAAGCTTTGTAAAATTCATTACGGATTTTATAAGTAAGAGGTGGTTGTAAATTTAATAGTTTTAAGAAGTTAAATTAGAATATAAATATTTTAATATATTATAAAATTTTAATTAAATCATTAAATCTGTTTCTGCAGAAAATTTAGTAGGACTATTATTTAATAAGTAGAATGGGAAATAAGCAAAAAATTTTTTTTAATTAAAATCAATTATTAAATCTGGTAGGCGTTATTATATCGTAAATTCAAATACAAAAACAAAAAGATACTTTGATTATCCAAAGCAGTAAGGGACAGTGTAAAACCTATGACGTAAACCTAATTAAGACATAAAAGAGATGTGTATACATGTATGCGTGCACGTGTTTCCCTGCATAATTACACATACTTTACATTCAAAGATTTTAATTGATATCCGTGCGTGTACTAGTGCTTTTCTGACTTTGCAATAAAAAGGCCAATTGATCGATGCCGGAAAAACAGTTTTCTCTCTCTCTCTCTCTCTCTCTCTCTCTCTTTCTCTCTCTCTTTCTCTGCATAAACAAACAATACTTTGCCGACACCTCGAGCGTCTGTTTATTCAAAAAATGATCCGACTACTGACGAAAACCATGGTCGTTTGAATGGTAATGGTTTGAAAATAAAGCCACAATTAATGAACGATGCGGGATTCGAATTAATAACCAATCCCATAAGATAAAATAAATGTATGGACGGTGGTGGAGGCTTGTAGGGAGCGCGACACAAAGGAGGAGATGCTTCCGATTATTAATGAAGTGCCTTTGTCTCTGAGGAGAAGCGCGCGTGTCTGCTTGTTTATACACACCACACCCCACCCCACCCTACCACACCACACCACACCACACCACACCACACCACACAAGCCCCCGCGGATTTTATTCAGCCACTGTCTCGGCTCGACTCGACTTATTCAACCTCGAGCTACCATTCCAAGTGTGGGATGCAACATTGCCAGCATAGCCAAGAGCTGCTGTTGCATATCCTCTTTGTTTATTTTGTGTCTATTACGACAATCCATTATTTACCGTTCTTTAGCGATACTATTTTTTGTGCAATGGACCGCTCATTGTCTTTTATCATGTAACGAAAACAATGCTATAACAATTTATTGAAAACGGGTAACTCTAGGTCAATGTAATTTGGACAAAAGCGACGAATCCGCGATAAGTCAAAGATGCACTGATAAGTAGTTCAGGAAATTTGAAATTATTATGAATTTTTACTCGAGTGGATACGACGAAGGTGGATTATTGTTGAGGCTATCGTGATAAATTTCGAACATTTTATACAAGGAAATATTCTTCCTCGTCATAAAAGGCTATACTTCCAAGTATCAGATTTCGCGTTACAGAACTCGATCGTAGCTTCGTAGCCCATTGACTTTATCTCGTGAGATCATTTCTTTTACATTGAGATATAGACATTTCATTGATGATGGACGCGATTCCCCTTTGATATCAATTTACTCTTTCGCAAATGGTCAATGATGCTGCCTTAGCATTAAGTGCCTCGAGATTTATCTCACGATTAAACAATTTTAAAACTTTACGATTTCGGTTATGCAAAATGAAAGAAGAATTTTTTTTGCGATAAATTGTAATACATTATCCATCATAAATCTATTCGTGGCGATAACGCTATTCATTATCTAATTTTTAGTATCAAATTGTTTAAAATTGATCGATTCTCGACCAAGTACGAGCTCGCACAACCTGCACTATACATCATATGGCGAATAAAAGCACGTACGTGCATAAACAAGCCATGAAATATCTCATCGAAGAGAATCGAAATTAAACAACAATGTGTACGTAATATTAGACTAGGGTATGATTTCCCCTGTGTCCTATAGCTTTTCATCTACCTTTTACCCTCGAGCTTTTGACAGGTGTTTTCACATCTGGACAGTGATGAACTGGATGAGGATGAACCGCCGACCCTTAGGGCACCTTTCAATTTCAAACTATAAAAGTCAGGTTGAAGTTTTTTTCTTTTTATCCTGAATCTTGGTACTACGTCGTTAACACGGCTGACGAATAAGACATTTCTCCGACATTTCTCTCGAAACAAATAAAATTGAAAGATTCTGCTTTGTTGGCGAGGTTCTTGACAACTGTCTTTTACAATTAACAATGTATTGTTTGGTCATCTGGCTTTATCTGCGAGTCCAGAGTCCTATCCAATTCTTATGATTTTAACCTTTCAATGGCAAGATATTAAATATCAGTCGTTTTATCGACGCAAATTATAAACATTTTTCGAGGCAGTAGAGTTTCCCTCTTGCGGACCACGAATGTGCGACCTCAAATGAAATACAATTAACAATCGGGGAATATTTAATCGACCGGTGAAGTCGATCATCCGTGAAACCCTGTCATCTTTAATAAAATATTATGAGAATATTATTTTTTTAAATCGGTGAAACGAGAGTCCAGTAACTCGGTCTTAAATCCAAAAGATTAATTTAATGTTGTCGGGAATAAGAATCATGCCTACCGGCATTATAATTACAAAAGTACGTGGTAAGATAATAAAGTTAAATAAAAAAACAACGTGCACTTGACTTGAACCATCATTTTTTCATCTGCCCGAACAGTATCGAGCGACTATTCATGACATAAAACTTCAAAGGTGATTCATGGCGAGCATAACGACTCGGCCTCGAAAAAGTGTAAATACTTTGTAGGATAACCGCAGGGATGATTTCTCGCTCGGCTATCGATCAACATTAGCGTAATTTCGCACGAAAATTAGCGCATAAAATTAAAATAATTCTCGCGCCCGTCCCGTGGGTTATTACCTGGAGTTCCCGAGTTCGCGCCTCTGGCCCGCGGCGCGAAGATTGCGCCATCGGATAAGGTGCGCGAAGATGAGAATCAGGATGAGGATGTAGTCACGCTGATTAGAGTTGTTATTATAGAGCCGGCCAGCGGGTGTAATTATCGGGTGCTGCGACTCCATTTTTGTTAAAGCAATAAACGCCGCGCGACATTCCATTCGACGTCCCGACCACCCTCGTAATGCCCGTAAAGTAATTCTCGGATTTTTTTTCCTGACCCTTATTTTACTTTTGCCCGTGGTAGTTGGTGTTTATCGTGTGCCCGACGCGTTAAGCTCACTATTAAAATTGTTTGTTGAGTATTTTATAGTGCGTCAAGTCTTTTTCCATATTTTTGATTGTCCGAACAATTGCTCTCCCGCTGCAAGAAATTTCAAGTCCCCCAGGCTGTTTGTTTTTAAAACAGGGATTGTGTTTAAAGGAGTGAAAAGAACATTTAATATACTTTTAATAATAGGAACTTTGAATTAAATCACGTCTTACAGTTTTATGCACTTAATTTTTCTTAAGACTTCAATTTCATTCGAGTAATTGATTATTATTATATTCTGTACTAATGTGCGTAGGAATTTTCCTTTCTTTCTTTCTTTCTTTCTTTCTTTCTTTCTTTCCTTTTTTTCCCTTTACAACCCGCATGTTGATTTTGCAATAATTCACTCTAAAGATTTCTCATAATTATTCAATCTGTTGAATTAGCTTTCTCCTTCTGTACGTGGTGTCCCAGTCCAGTACAGTATTCTTATGATTATGATTGCTCTTCACATCAATCCTTCTCTAATGAGTTGTAAAAAATATCAAGTTTTGAATAATTAAAAGAAAATGTAAACTTTCTACATTCTGTTTTCAAATGAACAAACTAATACGATTGAAAGCCAATTTGTTAGAAACACATTTATATCTCAAAACTTCTATCATACATCAAAATAACTAAATACATAGAAACGTTATGTTTCCCGAAGCAAGTCAGATTTCTATCAAAATTATCGTACTTACTTGAAACTAATGTTCATTCTCGAAAATTTTGTCTATTAATGTAACGGCTTCTTTAGAAATGTATTAATATTTCACACTTTTTATTCATTAAACGACAAATTAAACTGCACTTAAATTTTATTTTTAAGAAATCTTTTATCATGAATAGAAACACTTGAGCAGTGTTAGATAAATTTATATAATAAATACCCATAATATTTGAATTCATAAAAACTTAATAAATTTTAAAACTGTCTATCACTTGTATAATTTGAGTGATTATTTATCTGATAATATACATTTAAAAAAAATTCCAAAAAACGACGAAAATTAGATCAAAAGTAACCGAAGTTAATTATTGTTAGGCAGGAATATTGACGCCGGAAGTAAGCGATAACGGTTACTTATGTGACTTGACATCTCGAGGAGATGCTGACAAGTTACCATTTTTTCTACTTTGATAGTATGGAGATTTTATCATTCCAAAGATTATCTCTTATATTAGAGACTACTTTAGTACAATATCTTGAGACTACTTTGGTACAACATCTTGAGAATACTTTTGGTAATTCGACACGCTGAAATCAGAATGCTCGATTTTTAATGTGGAGGTTGAGAAGTTATTTGTTGGAAAAGTGTACAAAATGCCTTTCGTTTAAATCTGAGAGTAAAAAATCCTACTTTACCAGTATAACGTGAATTAGTTTAATACTTATAAAAAAATGTTACTCAATTTGAATAAAGTGTTACTAAATGGATACGAAAAATTAACCTGGATATACATACATACATATATATATATATATTCATGCTGATAGCATATTGTAATTTCATGTATTAAAATATCACTTTACTTTCAATTGCTATAGAAGCTATTTCTATAATTTTAAAAAAAAATATTTTATATATTATATACATTCAATAATTTATTCATTTAATATCCTTTCATTAATGAATGCAATTAGAAGGTTTTAATGGCGGTTATATTTTTGTTTTTAATATTTCCTCGGTAATTATTGATTTACGGACAGGATTTAAATGTAAATCTATCTTTAGCAGCACTAGATATTTTTTATAAATCAAATAAACAACTAATGCGCTTATAGCACGTTCAGACCGAATAGACATTTGATACAGTAATTTTATTAGCGATAAAATTTTTCTTGCATAACAACTATAATTGAGAAAAGGATCCGTAGAAAAATAATGGAGGGTGGTGCTATTTTGAAAAAAATTTTTTTAATACTGTCAAATAAAGGCGTTTCATTATTTTAATAAAGCCCAACTTTTAACAACTCGGTATAAAATTAGATTCTTTTAACTGTGCTATTGCAAAGTTTTAATGATTGACATTATCAAATATTTTTTAATAATATTTATACATTGAAATGCAAGTATTTTTGTGTTTATGAACATTTAAATATGCCCTTGAAAATTTCCAAGCATCATTTTGGATGTAGGCAAGGTAAATAGTTATTATATTTGCAATTGTAATGAGTTGTAAAAGTTTTGTCTGTAAAAATGAAATTGGTATAGATGATAAAATTTAACAGAAGTATAAAAAATAAATTGATTGTTGAAGAGATTGAAAGGCAATGTTGGTATTTCCATGTTGGGTAAACTGACAATGTAAAAATATTTTACCGATGCTCATGATATATACTTTTACTGTAGATCCTACGTCTGAAATACAGCAATGTATTCGAGGTATTCGGCTTCATTGGATTTGTTGACATTCGTCGAGTACTAATTGCAATTTGTGTAAAAGTACATTTTCTTTAAGCAGTTAAATTGTCGAATTAATTTTTTTTTTCCTTATCAATTAAACGCGACAATAAAAAAGTAATTGCTTCAAAGTATACTTTGTGGGAAGAAACAATTTTTACAATGATAAGCAAAATGCATCTCTTAATAATAAAATGTTGCATAATAATACCTGACATTAGTACGAACTCCAGCGGTTTTATTATCAAAATTGTTTCTCTATATACATAAATTTTCCATTTAATTGGGGTAATAAAAAATTTCATACATCCCGCGTATTGAGTTCCACGGGAAGCTCCAAAAAAAAAAAAAAAAAAAAAAAAAAAAAATAAAAAAAAAAAATTAAAAGACGGAGGGATAGTCTTTCGACACTCCATCGAGTGATGCTTCTGAATTCATGGATATTTCGCCAATGAAAAGTTGTAGCGTAATTATGTGCTTGAGTATTTGCGAACTTGGCATTAGTACATCCACACCCACGCAATCGGTTGGAACACGTGTCCTGGATATTCAAGGACTCGGATTCCGGCGCATTCCGGCGTCTTGTTCTCGCGACGAGCCTCGTTGTAGAAATTCGCAAAACTCTATACGAACTTGGGATAATTATCCTTCCTTTGTGCCAACGCGCGATCCACAATCAAACAATGTTTCAGGGAGAAATTGAGGAAATGAAATTTAGCGAGCGACCGAATCGCGAGATTAGATTCGAGCAGAGGAATGGAATGTCGGTCACTAGGAACATTCATTAGTACGTTTAAAAACATTGAAAATGTAATTGAAATTTAATAAATGAAACAGACAGTGCCCGCACTTGTGAATCGGTGTCGGAACGATTAAGCCCAGAAAAATTACCAGACTTTCTTTTCAAGAAAGGGGAAGACTGTAGGTAAAGGTTACACAAAGTGGTCGGGAGGAGGAGGGGGGAGGAGGGGGAAACCTAATCTAGCAGAAAATGTGCAATCCAGTTAATGACAGAAGTGACTCGGCGCTTCATTACGACCGTCTTATTCTTATTAAAGCTTAAAATAATGTTCCAAGTCTCTTTTCGTGCTCTTTATGACGTCGTACTCAGTTTTGCCATTAAGCTTTGTCGCTTTTTGCGGATTTTCGCTCCGGCACAGATGTAAAATTGAGTCAAATAAAGAAAAGGTCGTGTCTCTCGCCGCATTTCTCGTTTAATGGCGGCGGAGCCAAAGCTATTATTAACGAGAAAAACGTTTGGCTAAGAATGGGAAAGCGAGATCAATAATGTATCAATTATCGCGTAAAAATTGCAGGGGATGCCGAGCTCTCCAACCCGTCCAAGTAATTTATTATCTATCGAGGGCAAAAAAAGCGAAGGGGCTCGGGGGAGTAACGACATAGACGTGCACCCCGTCTCCTCGCGCCCCACCCCGCCCCGCCCCGCCCTCCTGTCCCCTTAGTTACGCAAGAACGGAGCAAAAGGAAAATATTTAAAGCTACCGAGAACACGAGCCGGTACAAGTTCATTGTTTGGTCGGAGAGTCTAAATGTCCGGGGCAATCTTGACTCGTTTAAGGAGCTACTCTCCGCCGAGGAGCGATTCGAAAAACTCGCCGAGAATTCGCCAATTAAGGTACTTTATTATGCATTTGTCGCCGCTGTCGTCGTGGGACGCGCCGACTCGGGGCCATTGTATGGCGCACGCGTGTACAGGGGCGTCGTTACGTGGATCGTCATTCCGCGCACGTTTGCCGATTCGCTTTAATTGTCACTCCCTCCCTCCCCCTCCCCCCTCCCCCCCACCCATGCAACCCTCACTCACTTTGGTATAAAAGGGCGGGCAAGGATTTTTGCCGGTACTTATTGGCACTTATATGGCCTGTAATTCACTTGTTTCCGATGTTTCCTCCCCGGCCCTCCGCTCCTTGCATTTCTCTTTCCACGTTTCCCTCCTCCTTCCCGCTAATTTTCACTCATCGTCCTGTAATGTTCCGTTTAATAAAATACCATTACCAGTATAAATCCTCGCGAGTTCTTGGACGCTGCCCAATAAAGTATTGAATCGCTAAATCTTTAGGCATTAGATCTAATCCTTCTAATAAATACTATGCACGCTCCCAATTACTTTTCAGGCAATAATTCCATTTTTTTGTCAAACAAACATCACTGCGATTTCATTTATCTGTGCAGGCTTAAATACGCTTAATAACCTATGCAAGTAATTACTCTGCTAGGTGTGGGCCTTCGCCCTCTACATTACGCTACACGAATTACTTCGCCTAGTCGCTATTTATCCATAATCTCATGTACAAAAATCCAAAAATGCAAAGTAATTTTTTTTTTTTATGTATTCTCTCTTCAATTCAATTTATTCCGCGATGAATTTCTTCTGTAAAAGATTGATCGAATATTTATCATGGATGTTGGGAAATGCTAGGAAAAAGTGGAAAATAAGATTGGCAATTAATGTGCGAAAAGTTCAAAGCTCGTTAAAGCTACTCAATGAGGTGTGTTTGCCACTCCGAGGAACGTCAGCCACGTCGACGTCCAGTCGAAAGGTACGTCGCGTGGTGGGTGAAAGTCACTTCGGAGTCATGACCGAGGATGTGTGAGTGCTCGCGCGCGCGTATGTGTGTGTGTGTGTGTGTATGTGTGTATCAGCCTATATCAGCTCAAACTCGACCGATAGAAAGTTTACATCCTCACGTGGGAAAAATCGAAGGCGGAGGCGGGGCTTCCCCTTTGCAAGACAGACGTACGTCCGAATGAAACTGTCTCGTCTTGATACCAGCGATTGCTTTCGCGAATGCAAAGCGGAAATGCACTTAGTCCATGAGAATGTGAATTAATAATAATCTGGAGATAAATACTTTATAGCGAATGCTGATGTACGGGAAGCCGCCATCTATTCCTACATCTCCCTCTCTCTCTCTCTCTCTCTGTACGAATGTTGGTTTTTACTCCAGTGAGGAACAATGGTTTCCGAGCAAATTCACTTGATTATTAACAATTGTCGATTGCCCTCAGGAGTCTCCCCAAGTACCCCTAAAAATAATAAAATATCAATACAGTACTCGTTGCTAATGCTTGTTTTTTGCTTCTTTTTCCAGGTTCTCCGTGCGAGCACGACGGCATCTGCGTGAACACCCCAGGCTCGTTCGCCTGCAACTGCACCCAGGGTTTCACGGGGCCCCGATGCGAGACCAACGTGAACGAGTGCGAGTCTCACCCCTGCAGGAACGACGGCTCGTGCCTCGACGACCCCGGGACCTTCCGATGCGTCTGCATGCCTGGTGAGTACGAGTGTGCTTACTTTTACATTACCCGAGTTATTGTTGCTCCCTTGGACAATTACTTACCTTTCGCACGCCGAGATCCCCAGATAACCACATTTTTTCTCATTTACTACTCACGCTTATCTGCCCTGCACTCCTTACCTTACATCCGTGCCTTTTCCCGGTTCTCCTAGAAATTTTTCCCATTTTAATGAGAGTTGGATGAATCGAGAACACGCTGGCATTGCTCTCATCAAGGATGGAGAAGCTCGAATAACACATTTTTTAAATTACCCGGGTAAATTAATAGCAAGTGCCTGTTGTTCAAGGCAGCGTGTTCACAACAATTTAAGGAGCTGCTTTTATTATTCGATCGCGCAAATTCAGATGGAAAAATTCAAAGGAGGAAAGAACGTAAATTCGTCCGAAATGATGAGTCCAACGAAACTAGTTTATTCTTAACCAAAGGGCCCTGAGCCTTAATTGTTGGTCATCCTTTTTTCCGGTTGTATAGATGAACAACTTAAATCCCCAATCACCTTAAGCGACAGTTCTTTCTCCTTCTGGATTTTGTCTCCAGGGACGCAACTTCCATCTCTCTTCCTCTTCTGTACATTCAACAGGTCCCTTCGATTTCGATTTTAACGTGTTGCCACCATTACTTTCGTTTCTGTTTCTCTTTTGGAAACCCAGTAACACAAAAAGACAAGCGAAATAATCCACATTTTTTAAAATGTCTTGCAAATGCTCTCAACACCTTTATACAACTTTTATTTTACATCAAGCGCGTATTCATGTGGCTCGGGCTTTCCAATTTTATTTTGATACAAGTACTGTTTCCTAAAAAAAATAAAAAATAAAAAATAAAAAATAAAAAATAAAAAAGAGGATATCCCGTGGTGAAAATGATGGAGCATTAAGCTCTCAGATTCGCTACCATCAATTACCGGCACATCCGCACACACCGATTTTATTGCGTCGCGTGCGCCTCAAGACTTTCGTCTCATTCTCCTAATTCTTAACTTTGTTGCCTATAAAGAACTGGCCCTTCCTTCCGTATACATTAATTTGTTTTCATCCTTCTTATTAAACACGCTCTTAAACTCTAAACACCATTATAAATAACACACTTATTATTTCATTTATCTTTAAATCATCTCTGCTAAAATTAAAAAATCTTTTATCTTATTTTCCTTCTCGTAAAATTGAATTTGATGCGGATTGTTATTTACAATTTTTGCGTAGGTAACCTTTTTTGTACACATATAATTAATTTAGTCAATGAACCGAAACCAGAATAAAGAAATGCACAATAAAAATAAAGGGAAACAAAAATTCATGTGAATAAAGAGACTTGTATCATTAAGTTTACAAAAGTTTTTCTGTCAATCCAAAGGTCTTATAAAGAAAAAAATTATTTAATTACGGAAATAAAGAAAAACTTGATACCTAAATTACTCTTGAATATCATCTTTAAAATAGAATTTAATATGAAAACAGTGATGCGCTGGCTCGTTAGAAATAGTGAATGAATGAATAATAAAAAAGAAAACAAAAAAAACAAAAAAAATAAAAGAATTAGAAAGAAATAGGTAAAATATCTTTTTTATTTTGAAGAAACTCTTGTTTAAAGCAGAGAATGAGAAAGAGAAAGAAATAGAAAGATGGACAGAGAGCAATGTATCTCTTGTCTTGGTTTCAAATTTCGCGAATTCTGCTATCATATTTTACGCCTCTCTCATTTGTGTTGCACCCTTTTCTCTTTCTCCCTCGCTTTCTCTTATTTCTTTTATTTTCACTTTTTCTAACCTCCAGTTCTTGAGGATCCCTCTACTTTTTTGGTACCTACGCTCCCATATCTTTTCCTTCCCTCGCGTGTGTCTGAGTATATTCCCTTGTTTTTTATTCCGACATCCTTTCCCTTGTACCTTTCGTAATGCCTCAAGTCCTTGTATGATTATTTCAATTTCCTGTTTTATCATAAGAGATTTGGTATTTTAAAGAAATTCCACTTCTGTTTTATGATAAGCCATGGAGGCAAAGGTGCTGTACCCGCTGTGAAAAATTATTTGGGATAAGGATCTTAAGTAATTGGCATGAATTCTGTAAAACTTTTGCGTTATTAATTGTATTTGAGTAGATTTATAAGTAGCTCAATGCTGTCTACTTGATAGATTAACAACTGTGCACGATTGTAGTGAATGTATTGCAATAAATTTATATGAAAAAAGAATAAGAAGAAGAAGAAGAAGAAGAAGAAGAATATTTTGATATAAGAAATAATCCTCATCGAAAAGTAAAGTAAAATGAGTCTTATATATCAGTAAATGAACACTAAATTTTTTTCTTTTACGAGATAATAAAAAATTGCGAGCCGATGTTTTTACAATAAATACCATCTAGCTAACATTCACGATTGATAAAAAGTAACAATGTTAAATAAAATCACAGAATAATTGCAAAGTATTGGGATAAGATCGGTTCACCAAAGAACAAAATGAAATAAGATCTTGTAGAGCTTCCTCGCGAATTCGTCAGTCTTCTCTTTGTCCTCTTTTTTACTTTTTGTATCTCGCGTAAAATGATCTGAGGCTAAATAGCCGCAAAACCCTAGAGAAAGACGGGATATTCTTCATTCCCGCACTACCAAAAGCGTGCAGGTGTGCACAACGACTGACCAAAATCGGAGTCTTAGATCTGTCATCTATTTCATTGGTCCAAACTTTGGGATGAGGAGCAGCCGCCCTCATTCAAACCTTCACGTCCTGTCATTTCGAAGGGAGAGTCGAGGATATTCCTTGTAAAAGTGTATTTCAAAGCCATAAAATTATCTGTCATTTTTAAATATATATTCATTATAGAGCCTTGCTTAAGTTTTTTGAATGTTTTAAGCTTTAAAAGGAAAAAATTTTTATAGATATAGATAAAAATATTGTTTTTGACAGTAAGAAGTAATGAATGGCAAGGTGTTGAAGATAAATTAAAATGCATTTATGTTGGGATAAATTTAAAAACGAAAACATATTTATTTGGTAAATTCAATTTTTTTTTCTTCTCTCGGTGTAATGGCCAGTAAAAAATTCTTGAAATGAAATTCTTGTGTCGAATTATCTTTTTGAAATTGAACGAACTCAATTCATATCTTAAATTTCAAACTTCAGGCTTTTACCAAAGAAGGGGAAACGATATAAAAAGCTGGACACACATCCTCCTACTTATTACATGCTTATTATATGCCAAAAATGAAGACTCGACAAGTAACAACTTTTGTTACACTTGAGAACTGATAAAATCAATCACAAAAATGGCACTATAAATTATACTTAAGAAATATTAACGACACGGAGTATCGAATTTGTGCGAGGATATTGGAAAAATTCGTTCCAGAAATGTATAAAAAAATGGATAAAGTTAGAATGAGATTGTGGAGGGTGGTAAGCTTTGGTGGGATTGAAGTGTTGGCATTTCTAAAATGATTAAGTCTTTTTCACACATTCAATTACTTCTCTATTAGCACTGGGAAAAATACAGAAGGTATCTCGATCTCTGACGCAAATTTTTATCGAGCCATCGCGATTGCGCCTGTCTGTAAGGGTGTCCATTCTTCGCGAGTTCATCAGTATCTGAGAGAGAGAGAGGGAGAGAGGGAGAGAGGAGAGAGAGAGAGAGAGAGAGAGAGGATATCTTCATAAACTCGTGAGCATCCAAATGCGGTCGGGAATTCTTCTCCCGGCGCGAGTTCTTTCAGCTTCCGTTCGCGCGCGGATCATATGAAATATCGTCCGAGATGTAGATTGGCGTTGGACCATCGCGGGGGTGGGGCGGGGAGGGGGAGGAGGTGGCGCGGGGGCAGCATCAGCCTTGCATTGTCCCGGACAAGGACAATGGCCGCCCCCGCGTCTCTTGTATCGTTATTTCCTTTTTCATTATCCCGTGAATTTTTTCCGGGGCTTTCTAAATGGACGATTTTTCCTTATTGTTATTGTTGGCAACGCGAGGAAAAAACGTGGAGTGCGGCTGTTGATTCTTATCTCGTGATGCTGCATGTGCCGTTTTTTGGACGACCGAACATGGGAAAATTTATGTCGGAGATGTGCCGCGGAAAAATATCCTCGTGGCTTGCTTTTCACGGGATACTTGTGCTGTGCTCTTTGTAATGTTTTGTGGATTTATAGATAGCCAATGTGCGATATTAAGATGTGAAATATTGCGCATCTCGGAAAATGATAACCTTAATTGCCCGGGAGGCTGGAATATTCATCGAAAAAAATACGATCCGTCGTTCTTGTGTAGCTTCTGACACTGAAAAACAATGAGATTCTTTTATTTTTCCAATAGCATTGGAGCTATTGGAATAATTTTTAAACGATACCGTTACATTTCGTTTTCCTTTTTGCTGAGATGGAATAAGGTGGATAAAAGTAAAGTGCGTTTCTGAAAAGACGGGAATAACAGTTACCCAAGTGCGTAAAGTGAGAAATACCTTTAATTCCTTATCATAGGAATTTTTGCGTTTGATTAAATAATAACCAAAAAGATTAAACAAAGATGAAAGATAATCAATATTCCAGGCATCGATATCCGAGATATATAGTTGGGGGATTAAATCGAGGGGAAGACTTCCTCCTTGTCCTTCGTATGCGTGCTGGCAGTTTGTGTGTGTGTGTGTGTGTGTGTATCTACTTTGAGGGCATGAAATTACGTCCTTACCATAAATACGTAAAGCCTTCGATACGCTTAGGTCTCTTCTCTCTTTCTCTCACTCTCTGTCTCACTCTCACACAAGGACCACTCGACCGAGAAAGATCCCTATCGGCTTTACCCCCTGTACACGCCTCTTCGGTGCGCCATCAACTGTGTGTGCATATCTGTGTGCCCTTATCTTTGATCATCTTTCTCGCAAGTTTCCCCATTCCCTTTATCCCGCTCCATCTAACTATCCGTGTACATGAGCGTGTGTACGTGCGTGCGTGCGCGTGTGTGTGTGCGTGTGCGTGTGTTCGCGCATGAGCGTGTGCACGTGTGTTTGAGCCCTCGCTTTCTCTCTTTTTTGCTCTTATTCGTGGCTCGTTTGCGTAGCCGTGCGCGAGCTTTTCTCTTTTATGCGCTCACCTTCTCTTTTTTATTTTCTTACCCTTTTTATCTTTCTACCTTCCACCGAGACTCTCAAATTGTGTCGCGCAAGCAAAGGAGCATCCCCTCTTTTTTTCTCAGCCGACCTCCTCTCAACCCTTTCTACTCTGATACTTTTGTTTTTCCCCGGCATTTTTTTTCGATTCTGTACTGGATGTACACTCAGATTACGAAATTTATAGTTCGAAAAGAAATTTATTTCCAGGGAGCTTTTGATAATTTTTTATATAGAAAATAAATTTTTCGAGTAATCATAAATATATGTGAATCGTATTATTTGGCCGTTGCAAATGCATCCCGATCATGCAATTAAATACCAAGTAAAGGTTAATAAATAAAGTTTACAGATGAATCTTGAGGATTAAAAGTATTTTGTAAAGAAGCCAATACACTATAAAATATGTTTTAAAATAAAATTTATAAAGGTTTAGAGTAAAAAAATTATTCGTTTGTTAAGATCACCGTTAATTTACAATAGCTGAAAATGTAAAATTTAAATTTTATCTGTAATTTTGTATCGCCAGTCTTAAGTTGATATTTGCATTCATAAATGAATTTGAATAGGGAAAAACATGTTGGAGGATTGAAGCTTTACACATTCATGCGCATAAATGTTGAGGGCGATTTTGCGTTACCTTTTCTTTCTCAAATTCTTTTACTTTTTGTTGGCCGATGAAGTAGAAAAATACGCGTGAAGTTTCACATGTAACATATATACAGAATAACTTCCGTATTACATTGGAAAGAAGTATGGGAAGATTTTAAGAGATAAATAAGAGATGAGCCTGAAATTTTTCAACTTTCCGAACCTTTTCCCGTACGTACTTTTGCGTGAAAGGTACTTTTGAAAAAGTACTTCCTCGTGTGTATTATGTATGGATACGATGACGATCTTAATACTTTCACGAATGGGAATCTCGAGCACGTAGCTCGAAAAATTTTTACGAGACCGCGTTCCTTGTAATACTTTCTTGTATGTAATGTTCATTCCTCTTAACGATTGCAAGTAATGGGCACTACTAAAAGTTCAGAGAAAAATATATGACGAACCAAAGAATTATCAAGCTCCTTACGCGAGTCGTTTATTTTTCCTTTTAGCTTTTTGTGGAAGTTTTTGGGAAAGCTATTAAAACTTCTTTTTTTTACATTTACACTAGTAAAAAGTGAATGCTGTTTTACGGAAAATAAATATATAAACATCCTCAAAAGTATCCGTTTTCGTTGTTTTCCCTGATATTATTTATTGCTTAATCTAAAGGTATCAACTTTATCTCAACGTTTCATTTTAAAATCTCTTCGAGTGATTTTACAAGTATTGTAAAAGCCACAAATAACACCATTAAAACACATAAAGCTTACTTTTAATACAATAATTAAAAAGAAGAAAAAAAATAAAAATATCGTCGAAATAGTAGTAAACAAATCTATCGTTTACCAACTTTTATATTCCAGTCAATTGAATTATAGAATGGCAGTAGCGTGACCCTGAATCACGTAATTTCTCGTAAAAAAAATTGTAATTTTAAATGGAAAAAAAATGATTTTATACTCTGGTGAACCTCAGGATAAAATACGCTCAGCATGAAGTCCTCGGGTTCATTCGATTTATCCCAACCACCACAAAAATCATCGATGTCAATGCTTTCAATTTATTTTTCGATGTTCTCCGTTTTTCGAGAGAATTGGCAATCGAAGCATATAATACAAGCAATTTTTTAAGATAAATTTCATAAGGATATCCACGCATATTCCAAGGTCTCGGTGCAGATGAGCCACGTATCCCGGAGTGGGTGAATACAATTTGCCGCTCCGCGGAGAATTTAAATTATACCTGGGGAGCGTCAACGGGCACCTTCTCCTCCCGGTCGTAGACAAAAGAACGACTCCTCGCGGAGGGTCCCCGAGGAGGGAACACCCGCGCACGCACACGCATACATTACCCTGCGTGCGCACCGACAAAGGCGCGCCGCGGCAGAAAATGTCTGCGGAAATGTCGCCCGTTTCGCGCAAAAATGAAGGGGAGGAGGTCCTCCTTTTCAAAGGCGACGCGCCATTTTTTCGCGACTTGGCCTCGCAATGCCCACACCCACAGCCACCTACACCGTTACGCACGTACAGGGTCCCGTCGCGCCTCGCCGCCTCCCCCCGCCCCCAACCTTGTTGCTCCCCTTTCAGCCGATTGCAACTTTTTCAAACCGAGCCGTTTGATCCTCCTCTCGCTACTTTTTCATCGACTTTTCCTCCGTTCAATCCAGCTTTTTATCTCCCGCGACAGGAATGCGGTGCTTAGCGCATACCGAAACAGCTAGGATTTTAAATTATAGTGGTCGATTGAAAACTCGGCAGCCACTCGCGATTTTTTGCAGGGAAATCACCTGCGGAGCTATTCTAATTCCCCAATAACCGCGCCATTACGTGCAAATCGAAAAATGCAATTGCACGAATCCATGACTCAAGCGGAATGAGAAGATCATTAAGCATTGAGAAATTGTTCTTTGACTAGTCGAGCCGCAGATACGCAGATACGCAGATACGCAGATACGCGGAGATAAGGACGGGGAATCATCGTTCCTCTCTCCGGAGAAATGCTGAAAGTCGGTGCGCGACGACAACTCGGAGGCTCGGTTTTGGTATAAATTTCGTTTCCCTGATTTCTCCGTCTTATCCGAGTTTCGCCTCGAGTCCGGCGTATAATGGTTCGGACCCACACGGAGGGCCGAGGAAGGACTCCTGTCTCTCTCGAGATAAATAACGTCCTGCGACAGGACAATGTGTCTGGCGACGACCGCGGACTCTTTATAGAGTATTTGCCTCTCTCTCTCTCTCTCTCTCTCTCGTCTCTTTTCTCTCTCTCTCCCACCCTCCCTCCCTCCATCCCTCCCTCCCCCGCCCTTCCGAGCTCGCACTGTAGCGTGTCCTTAAAATGTAGGCGTGTGTGCGTATTTGCATATATAGTCGGTGCTGTTGGCTGGTGCTTTGACATCGACTATTTTGGAATTTCACACGCGCGCGTGTTTATGCGGTGTCATTTTTTTCGAGAGGGAGGCTTGCGCGCGTAATTCAATGCTATCGAAAACTCGTTTTCATTAATTTTCCGTGATCTTCTCACCTAAAAGCCCGGGGCTTTCCCATGCTTTCTAACTGGTCGTTATTTAATCAGATTTCTACGCTCGACTTGACTCATTTATGTTCATTACTTTATCAAATCAGCACTACTTTTAAAAATTATCCCAATGCTCCATTAATATGTGACGATAAAACTCGGGGTGAGTAATAGCCGCACCAGTTATTTTCAATTTCTGCAACGTAACGTCCACTTATTTGGATTAAAAGACTTTAAATTCAGATAAATGCTTGAACTTTCCCCACTAAAGTATTCAAGATCTAGACCTGCGGTTGTAATTTCTTAAAAACATACCTCTATACGCAGGTGCAAAATTATGGACCAACAGGACTCATTTCTCCATTCAGTCTTTAAAAACGCATTTGTATGCGTGAGCCGAACGAGCGGGGCCGCGCAGACGCTAAAGTTATCCGGTTGGTCCCACATTAGTCGTTTTCTATTAAGAGAATCGCCGCACATTCACGACACTAAGTGTTTTGCATGCCCAGATATATATCATCCGCAGAATTATTAAATGCTCCTATAAATTTCTTGTATTATAACGATAGGCACTCGTGCAATTAAAAATAACAACATAATGTTCGTTTGCTATCAATATTTAAATGGAAATATATTATTTAATACTCATAATAATGGCTGGACATTTACAATGTCTTATGAATTATGGAATAAATCTGTGCGTTTGTATAGATATTGATAAATAGTAGTTGAGATAGTTGAGTATTTTTATTTTCAACCTCTTTGATGAATTTTTCATACTGTGGTACAAGTGAAGTCTATTATGGATCAACTTATTGCATCATTGAATAATAAAAAGAAAATCAATTTTTAGATTGACGCTAAAAGTAGAAACAGGAAAAGTTACTTTTCTATAATCTTTGTTGCATTTGAGAAGCAATAGTACGGCGGATCTCTTGGAATTTTGAAAATGAGTAAAGATCGATCAAATTTGAATGGAATTTACTCCAAGTAGATAAAAACAAATTCTATCTAATATTAAAAAATTATAAAATAATGCAATATTTTCATCGTTTACATCAATTAAACACCTTTGACGTTAACACCTGTCCAACCCCGTCTCATTATCCCTCCCTCTCTTTTTCTTTCTCAATTTCACAAAATAGTTTAGTATAATATGCATGAAATTATCTGCAATTAAGCTTTAAAAAAATCTAAAATTTCATAACTTATAGGCAACAAAATGATGTACTAGTTACGGCATTAATAAAATTAATTTTTAAACGTGTAATTACTCTTGTTAAGTGTAATATTTTAAATGAAAATTATTCGTTATTTTATGCTAATAAATATTTTTATTTTGTTTACAGGTAAGTCAAAAATAATGGAAGAGTTTACTATAGATAGACTGACAAATTTTAATTTTCAAAAAATAAGGTGAGATCTCTCTATTACAAAAGATATATATTGTTTTAATACAATTGTATTCATAGTCACGAAATTTCTTTTTAAACATCATGATTTGCTTCAAAAAATGTTTATCATGAATTAAAAAATCTTTTTACACAGTATTAAATGGATATACTTGTATTGGTAAAACGTGTTCAGTTCAAGCACTTTTAAAAACAGTCTAATGGATGACTTAAAAACATGAATAGACACTCTACACAACTCAAAAATTACGCTAATCGTGTTAACAAAACACGTGTTCACAAATCCGTTAAAAGCTGTTCTGTCCCGGTGTCTCCGATGACAACGACAAGATGTTTCTATCTTTCTCCGACTGTCTGGCCTCGTGTATCTACTTTCTCTCAAAAATGATAATAAATCGAAAACAAATAATAAGCGGTAATGTATACAAAGACTGTGTGGGTTTGTCACAAAAAAGAAAAAAAAAGAAAAAAAAAGAAAAAAAAAGAAAAAAAAAGAGCATCTTTGCTCCTTTAAGAAGAGCCGCTTGAGCAAACTTCATCAAAGGTAAGACCGCGCAAATGGTCTAAACGGCAAAGTTCAGTTGAGGCTGAATAGCAAGTTTTGGCAAATATCAACACCAGAAATTTTATGGGCTAGATAAAAATGTCGATATCTTATTCATCGGCATAGGTGCTTACTTTTGGGAACGAAATTGTAAATTGTCCTATTTGTTGATCTCGTTGTGAAAAATGATTTGCCCAGCGAAAACATTGAATTTTAATTCGAAAGGGAGGGTGAGGGGGAGGGGGACGCTCCTTCCGAGCAAACAACTGCAATGTCGAAAAAAGCAATCCCAATGAGAAAAAGCCTAACGAAGCTAAAAAATGTGACCGAGACATCCCCCCCCCCCGACAGAATTGCGTTCAATTTTTAATTATTGCCGACAAGATGAATTTCTCGAGAGAGAAAATCCGAATAAGCCGAGCTCCGGATCAGTTCCATTCTCGCGATAATCGAAAGCTCCTCCCCGGGGAGAGGAAGGGAGGGGGGGGTCGTCTTGTTAGCGAGTTTACTTTTTAATTACGTGGAGTGCACACCTATTCGGGCTCGATGCCTTTAAATGGCGAAGGTTCGGCGCAATTAACCGCCACCTCATTTATTTTTTATTTTCACTTGCGCTCCTCGATAACAACTCGAGCCGCGCACGCGCGTCACGACGTCTGCGCCTGTGTGGGTCCTGAGTATTCATGCATGTAAAGTCCGGGATGAATCGACGAGTATTTCTCGGGCCGAATTTATAGGGTCCCGCTCGTTTTTTCGCGGCGTATAAATAAATATCGGCAGGGCGAAGGGTTGGCGGGGGGATGGGGGTGGAAGGGGAGCGAGTCACGTGTGTAAGGGCGGCCGAGGATGACTTTCTATATGGCGCGGGATTTCAATTACGCGTTTTTGCTGTCATTTGTAAGCCGGGGGGCGGGCGAAGTGGAGCTGGTGCGGCTGCGCGATAGATCCTTTTTGCCGATCGGGGGCTTGCCCGGCCATTTGCACGACGCCGGATATTCCTTCTGTCATTCTAAGGCCTCGGCAAAAAAGAGTCTAGCACTCGGAAGAAGAATAGCTTCTTGGAAGATCTCGGGGTCTCGTTTTCTAATTCGCGATCGACGGGTTTTTTTTGCCTCTCCTCTTCCCCCTCCCCCTCCCCTCCTCCTCCTCTCCCCCGGCGCTTATGACGGAGTATCTGTATCTGGTCTAGTAGGCTTTACAATGAATTTTAAATGGCCCACTTTTCATTTACTTTTTGCGACTAATAAAGGCGCTCGAACGCGAAAGTGACCATAAACTTTAAACGTAACGTCAACTTCATTAAATGCGGAGTAATGCTAGCCGACCTAGTATATAAATTCTTTCCGCGACATGAAAAAATTTAGAACACTTTGATGTGCGAATCAACATTTGCCTTTATCATAAACAATTTTGCTCTTCGCTAAAATATGGAATTGACATTAAAAGCAGACTTGAAAATTATTTTTGTTTGTTTGATTTTTGAATGGTGTGCGCATAAATATTTTATCTTAATTATGACTGCCATTAATTAATAGCTGGAGGAGATTGACTATAAATTTAGTCAATTTTTTAACAGTTCCTTTAAAAGTTATTACCCAAGTGTCATTTGCAATCATTTTTCAAATGCGTTTCATAAATTAAATTGTCTTTCGTTGAAAGAGTTGCAGCTTGTATTGATTGTAAACACATATAAGTGTATTTGCGGATACACGTTTCGCATTATCGCAATGATTGATGTATCCCCTTTGGTCTCAATTCGTCCGAGAGTATTAGAAGAGAGCACATGCCGTTTAATTACTTCCTGATCAATATTGATCCCCGAATGCGTTACGCTTTTCCGCCCCTTCACATCAATGTACGCGAGTTTACGACCGGCAGTTTATATTTTGAAAATTCTTATCCTTCAGTTCTGTTATTATCGCAGGCAAACATATTCATCCATCAAACCCTAAACCAATCTATTAGATTTTCGTTCAACGTCGATTTATAGATCAACATACATCAGTGGAATAGTGATTTATTGCTCGAAATTTTTATGAATACTCTTATTTTAGATTGGCTATGTGTCAGGATTAAGAGGCACATTTATAATAAAGTTAAAAGAAACATCTCGGGCTTTCTTTGAATAATCTTGCTCGAAGCGTGAAAGGTAGCTGCTCCCCAAATCGAATGAGTTTGACTGCAGCTCGGATGCTGGGGATTCTAGCGAATGTTACCGAGTGTTCCACCCACGAAGAAGCCGTCTAATGTCCCTGAAAAATCGCAGGGTCGATCGTCAGTCAGTGCTCAAAGCGACAATAGCCAAAAGCCAAAAGCCAAAAAATTAGCCTTTCCATGCAAACGAACATTCCGCGCTAATCGCAAATAAAACAAACTCGAAGATTTCAAAGGAGGATGAAGGCGAAAGCCAGGGCCGAATGAAAGGCCGAACTTTTGGGAGGGACACAAAGGGGTGCGTGAAAAGGGATTGAGGGACAGAGACAAACGCGCCGTGCAAAGGAGATTCGACGTGGCGCGAGTTTGTGCTTAAAATGCAAGCCGCGGCGATGCTTCGTCGGTGGTTCCTTCCTCCCGTTTTTTAGCTTCGGTCCCTCCCGATCCCTCCCGATCCCTCCCAATCCTCTTTTATTTTGCGCGAATGCCTTTACTTTATACTCGCGTGACAGCCCGAGAAAGGGTTGCGTCCTAGTGGGCGTGTGACTGCGCCTATCGCCTCCTCTCTCTCTCTCTCTCTCTCTCTCTGTCTCCCTTTATTGCGAGTCGCGCCCCTTTTGTCTGAGATTTTGGAAATGATTTCCTTGGCAATAAAGCGACGAATAATCGTATAATCGTAGTTTATGTACTATTTAAATTTTGAATGAATCCATTCATTCGATCATTTTTTATTAATATCGCGTCGAGTATCGTTGTATTTTATTTTTTAAGGAATTAAGCTTCCAAATGATGCGTAAAGTTTTTACCTTTTATTTTTCTTAATCGATATATGTTTATTTAAATAACAATGCACAATTTTATGAGATTTCGGATATTGAATTTATAATATTCTGAGCTTTCAAATATTTTACGACGATTCAAATATTTTTTTAATAACATTTCGCTTTAATACTTGTATAAAAGTAATGCATTCGTAACAAAACAAATAAATAAATAAAATAGTAATTAAATCCGACCAATCACAAATTCTTATTAAAAAAGCCTTTCATTGTGTCAATAATATTTTCAAGAACAAGCATTGTATATTCGAAAATTTCATTCCAACTTTTCGAAGAGGAATAAATAAAACACAAACGGAACTAGCGGTATTTGCTTTTCTTTTGTTTCTTTTTTTTTCTTTTTTTTTTGCGAAATATTTATAGTTGATGAATCGAAAAGAGAGGAATAGGTTCTTCTGTTTTAGTGAATTGATAATTTTGAAACAGCTAGTGCTGTTTTTTTTCTATTTGATTTTAATAGGACGCTAGGAGTAATGAATAGTTTTTTAATTTTATGCATTGGTTAATATCAATAATTTATAATTACTCAAAATCATATATACTGAGGTTCAAAATAAAATGAGAAGAAGAAACACAAGTATCAATTATTAGCAATGAATTATTAAACATTATTCAACTAATAGTGCATAATAATTAATCACCTTTTAAAAAAATAAGAAATAACATTTTCGATCGTTCTTTCACGTATTTTCTTTTTTTGTTTTTTTTTTTTTTTTTTATATTGCCCCCTTCTTTCCGTGCTTTTTCTCTCAAAGTAACACAAGTCCGAAAAATCGGTTCGCACAACGTTTTCATGATCGAATTTGGTCCTCTTTCTACTGTCATTTGGCGCATAATGAGCAATTACCTTAAGAAACGCGAGCTCCCGCCGTTTCATTTCTCTCAATAATGTAAAAAATTTCCCCAAAAGGAGATAGAGGGGGTTAATCGTAAAAAATAAAACAAGAGGATAATTGGCCCGTTAATGCTGGACCCTAAAGACATTTGGCGTCTTCCTGGGCTTCCCGTTATGACGACAAGTGCACGAAGCACGCGATGTATCACCATCACAACCTCAAGCCTGACAAAAAGAGATGAAAGTCAATGTGTGTGAGTGGTCAGGACATCCAATTGGGGTAGAATCCGTTCATTAATAGTCTTCAACATTGGAAATTAACGGACGTGCTGCTGATGGGATGGACAAATGGAAATTTATCGGCAACCGCCGCGATCTTCACGTTCTATTAGTTTTTAGTGCTCAGAAAAGTTCATCCGGCATGTGATGTTGTTTGCGGATTTTATGAGCCTTCATTGTTCTTTGGGAATTAGTGTACTCGTACAATTTTTAAACATAATTGAGAACACGGTTGTTTCTCTTTTCAGTACGTTGTATTACCGACGAAGAATAGAGCCTAATTTTGTGATCGTCGTCGAATTATATGCGAAATTATCATTAGGTTCTTGAAATGTAGACCCCAATAGAAGCTAAATCTACCAAAAAAACAATTACTCTATTAATGATCACGAAAGTTTTGTTAGCGCCAGGCCCCAACTTTCCTTCTCTGCGCCAAATTGCATCCTTTGAGAGTTAATGTCTGTCGACCAATCGACTTCCGGTCGTCCCGATAAACGCAAAAAGCAAGTGTCTAGTGGGTGAGAAGGATAAAAAATGAGTCCAGGTATCATTACGTGTGCGATTATGAATTATGCCATTCAGAAAATAGAATTTCTGGGAATGCCGGCTTTCGCTTAAACTTTTGTCAAAAGGAGACCAGAACGCGGACAGTCGTTAAAAATATTGCTCCTTTGCTAGAAGAAGAGCCAACAGACTCGGTTATTAATTATTACACGGGTGACCAGTAATTATAACCGGAAATTTCAGATTTTTTTTTTTTGCCCTGTGAATTCTCAAGTGCCACGGTGTCGTGAGTAGGCCGCCTCTGTAAAAATTATTTTGCCGAATTCCCGGTAATAATAAATCGGAGTGATATATGGACGAACGTTTCCTGTTTTCCTTCGCGTTATAACTAAATTCCATAAATTCCAAAAAAATGTCTATCTGACTTAATGTGAAGTTTGAATTTTATTGGGCGATATATCGTTTGTTCAATATGTGAATGATACAATTGAAAAATTGAATAATCTTCAATTTCTTATATTAATAAATTCGGATTAACTGACATAATTTCAATATTTTTATTTTTTATTCCTAATTAATTCATAAGTACGAAATTGAAAGTCAAACAGTGATTGGTTTATTACATCTAAAATATATGTTCACCAACATTATAGTTTGCTAAAAAAACATGAGACAATTATTTATTTTATTGTTAAAAGAGTAAAAAAATACATATGAAGTCTTTATTCTGAAAATATTAATAAGTAAATTCTTACAAAAATGATGATATTCGAAATTTTGTATAAAAAAAATCAATAAAAATACTTTCATATTTGAAATGACGTAAGCCTGTAACTCATCCAAGAAATATCTAACAATTTTTTTCCCATAGACTTATGCAAAAGTAATAAAAAGCTTTGTAACCAATTCGATACAGTCATAAAAAAGAAAAAATATATAACTCTACAAATATTTGAAAAGTGATTATTCCTGTTTTGTACGAAAGTCGGTACGAATCTCAATTTCGATCCCTAGACTTTCGGCATTTATCATCTTAATTGTCATGGGAGCATTTTCTCTTGGTTCTCTCTCCCTGTCTCTCTCTCTCTCTCTCTCTCTCTCGCTCTATCTATTTCACAAAAAATGAAATCTTATCAAATAATTACTGGTAATTTAAATTTTTCTGCGCTTAAAGTGAGCAACGAGATATTTATTGTCATCACTCGGCTAAAAATCAGGTTACATCCTCATTGGGAGCGAGCGAGCGATTGCCGTTGTTCGCGTGGTCGCGAAAATGGGGAGTTTAATGCTCGTACAGGCAACATCAAGTTTGCGCCTGTGAAAATTGAAATTTAATGAATGGATAAGCGCACTCGGACTTTAATTCCGTAATTTTCTTTGTGTGTGGGGAGGATAGATGAATGTATTAAATTAAAAAGAAAAGAAATTATTTTTACGATTGTGAGTATAAGAAAATTCGGGAAATGAAAAGTTTCCCGGCGGTTTAAATTGGTTTTACGCAGTAACTTTAAAATTCCGTGCTCCTTAATTAATTTTTAGTTGAAATAAAATAAAATGAAATATTCTTCATATAAATAATATCTTTTTTTCTCAATCACCTTTATAATTACAATCATTCGATGTGATTAGCTATAAATTATCATAATTGCATTTAAGATTAGAAGTAAATGATTATTTTATGACAACACATTATGATTTCACTATAAAGTTTCAATTTTAACATGTCTAATAATATTTCATAAATTTCGGTTTAACACTGCTTGATATTCAAAATATAATTGATTAATAAAATGATAAATCCGAATACAATATAAACTTTGTTTTACTTAAACATAAAATGAATTTTATATCATGTAGGAAGAATTAAAAAAAAAAATTGTACCTTAAATAGTATGTAGCAAGGGAAGGGAGTATCGTAAAGTCATTCAATAAAACCAACCCAATAATTATTAAATTAAAAATATCAAATTTAGCCTGGTATCAAAATTTGAAAATTGCTATAGAAACGTTTTAAAGTGAAGAAGTAAAATGTGTATTGAAAACGTTTAAATAAGGTAAAATCATTAATACTATAAATAGTTTCTTTACATTTAAGGAACCTCAATAATAAAATGAACGAGATACTTGCACAAATAATCAATGCCAAAAACATTAATGATACTTATTATAGAGTCGTTAAAATCTTATGATAATTTTTTCATAAAGTCGTCCGTATCGTAAATTTAAATTTCGCGCACATTTATACTTGGCCATAAAGGCAAAGTCATATCTTGGCTGGTAATAATAATCCAGCCCCCCTAATACCATAGCGAAAATATCGTTCTAACCTCGAAATCCACATTCCCCATAGCCGCCGCACTTCTCACATTTTATTCGCGCGCATAAATTCAGCGCGAGAGTCACAGAGAGAGGGAGAGAGAGAGAGAGAGAGAGAGACGGAGGAGAGAGCAAAGAGGAGAGCTGAGAAAAGAGAAAAACTGAGGAAGGAGGAAAAATAAAAAAAGGGAATAGGGATGCCCTTTTGGATTATTATATCCATCCTCGTGCTCTTGCGTAATTCCACCCCGCCTCGGGAACTTTTTACGGTCGCCGTAAAATCAAGGCCTCACTCGCGCGAGTGCGCGCGACTTTAACGACCGCGAGTTATTCCCCTATGCAGATACTCTTTAGCCGAGAGAGAAGGATTATTTTTTGCGTTTCCGCCCTTCTGATAAATTGTGCTAATATATAATAAGTCCGCTATCAGCTCTCCCAATTTGAATAAACGTTATCAAGCGTTTATTTGAATTGAATCAGACTTGTTTTCGATGCAAAATTTAACGGGCTCGCCTTCTTCCAAACGCGTGCACAATCGCGCGCGTACATGCATAAATAAAAGTAAAGTGTATTGTGCTCGTTTATTTATTTATTTATTTATTTATTTATTTATTTATTTACGTATTTAGTTTTATAAATATATGATTATGTACAAAGCCGGTGATAGACCGCGATAATTCGACCTTTGCTCGCTCTGAAATTCGATGGTTACTTCCGATAGGAAAAGACGTACGACCTCTCGCTGACTGATGCAGCGCACACCTATAGAGCGGGCCCTTAGTGTGTGTGCGTGGGCGTGGGCGCGCAAAGGTACACAGCCTTGGGTCGCTCAGGTGAATAAATCTCGATGGAGATAATGCGGATGGGATAGGATACCTTACCTTACCTCTCTATCCTACGTGCATGTTTTTTGCATTTTGGACTTTGTTGTGGCTTCTTAATGGGTCGAATCATTGCTGGAGGCCGTTATGATAAATATAATCTTCTGCATTCGGAGAACAATACAATTGGCACGCTTTTTTGTTTGTTCATTTTCTGCCAATTCTTCCCCCATTCGCTTTTTTATTTATCAGCGAGCTTTTATCGTGCCGGAGAAATCACATTTCGTTTATTTTAATTAGCGCGTCTATAAATAATATTTCAAGTGATCTTTTATTTTTTATTCTTGCGCCTTCAAATAATAACTCTTGTGTTTATTCGTTTAAATATCCTGCATTATCGTAAAAGTATATTCGCGATGTATTTGCCTGGTAACTTGCTTCAATTTACTCGAAACCGCCGAAACATTGCTTGTTAACGTCTTTCACGTGAGTCTTTTTCAAAGGGACGACAAAATTATGCCCATTTATTCGAAAAGTACCTTTTGGGGAATTAAGATTTTGCGAAGGGAAAATAAAGAAGGAAAGTTCCTAGAGAAAATGCAAAGTCTGTGTTGGGTTTTGGAAAAAGCCAAGGTCATGCATTCCATTTCCAAGGGCGAAAATCGAGAAAAACGTAAAAGTAAGACGTGAAAGCCGTAAAATTTTAGCTCAAACTTCAAACATCTGGAGTTGACTCGAACACGACCGATACTCATTCTCCATTTTTACACCATGATTGCGCCTTGGGTAAACAACCGAGGTGCTCGTTTAAAAACTGCATGCACGTGGTCCACAAAAATCATTGACAATCTGACAAAGTTCCAACTACAAAATTACATCTGCACTTTTTTCAGCATCGAGCCTTGTAAAAGCGTGAATTACATTATTAATATTATTATTATTATTATTATTATTATTATTATCACTATTATTATTATTATTATCGTAGAGTTTGAAAGGAAACGAAATTCGACCGGTTAATTTCTCTGATCGGCGCATGCGCTATTACGAAACAAAGCTAATTTTCAGAACACACGAGCTTACTACACATGCAAATGACCGGCTGAACCCAGACAGGAAATTATTTATTCAATCCCGTCAAATAAAAGAAACTGGAGGTTGGCCAATAATTCTTTCACTCGAGCACAACATACTAGGGAACTAAATGCGTTCGCCGATCTTGTAATTCTCGGTACAAGAAAAAGTTTTGTTGCAAAGTCGAGAGCGAAGAGCAGAGGCAGCGAATCAAAATGCCGATAAAATGGCCGGGAGTGCGGAAAATTCCTCGGGCGAAATCTCGTATGTGCCGAGTATGACTAGTGTAAGCGGATTAAGCAGTAATTAGCGTTTTTCCACGTGTCGCGCATTAATTAATTTGAATCCGGTGCGGTGCAATTGTGCGTGCTCGGGGGCAAAAAGGCATACCGCGGCAGTTGTTATTGTTATTGGTTGAGGGGGGGAGGGGATTAAAGGAAAAGCCGCGGATAATTGCTCGCGCTTCGTTAACGGCGAGGAAAATTCTCGGGAGCTTGCGGGGCGCGCGTAAAAGGCCAAACGGGACGGAATCGGCAGAATCCAGAGGACCGTTGCTCCGTTTTTTTCCCCCGTGGATGCTGGGAAAATGGCCGCTCCGAAATTGGAATCCTTTATATCCTCGCGGAGAAATTCGAGTCGTTATGATTCTTGTGTCTCAATATTGAGAACTTTCGCACGAGATCAAAGCGTGTCGTCGCTCGCCTATTTTAAAGCGGCAATGTACTTTGGCTTACCGATAGCACATCCTGCGGGAGATAAAACCGAAATAAATCCCATTAAAATTTACAGCTAATTATTAAATTAAAACGTTGGCAGGCATTTTTGTGGGTGCGTATCATCGGTTTTTGCCTGGAAAAGGGCCGCCGTAAACGTCAACCGGCCATAATAACAACGCATAAGTCCAAGAGCTTTATAAGATAATAATTTAGGGATTTAAGGGCAAAAAGTGAATCGCGCTGCATAAAAAGCAGTACAGAGTATTTACGATGGTTACCGATTTAAGTGACAATTAATTAAGCTCGCTACTAGAGTTGAACAACCAGGGGACTTTTGAACCCGAGCAGCAACGAGTTCGCGGGGACATTTGGCCCTCGAGCCCCGATGAAAGATTCATGATGTGCATCTGCGCCTCGGTCGGCCTCCCTTTTAAGTGCAATTAAAAAGCCATCTCTCGCAATAGAAAGGCCCCGCAGTGGCATAATGCACGCGCAAGAGCCGTAAAAGATACATACCTCGGATGCTGCGGAATTAATTGTCCGAGGGGCGGGGGGGGGACTCGACTTCATCTCGCGTTCCCTCTATTATCCGTCGTCGAGGGTGTCGCTAAGGCTGCACTCGCATGTGCTCCGTTTGTCCTCTTCCGAGGACCGACGATCAATTTCGTCTGACGGACTTGGCTCGATTTAAATAAATTAGTTTCACCTTCACCGGCAGTGCCAGCTTGGAAGTAAATTGTGCGTCCGATGCAAACTGTCAAACGGTGCTTTGAACTGTCGCTCGAAGCTTTATTCCAAAGAGATTTTTATTCGGCTCGCCGGCCAAAAGTGCGGATTAAGAGGTGAAAAATCGTGAGATCTGTATTATAAGCCGTTGGCATTCGCGTAGGCGATAACCGACAATTGCTTTATGAGCTCTTTAATATTTATACTCGAAATCCACAAGTTTTAACTGCGACAGCGTGCGATAAAAGTCGGTAAGAGCTTTATATCGGTATTCTGATTGACAAAAATACTGTAAACATTGATAAAGGCCTTGCTTATTAACATATCTTTTCCAAAAGAGTATTTCTTAAATTTTATTTATAAATTCGTCCTGGTAAGTGGATGCCACTCTCATGGCGGCAAACGTTTTCACAAGCAGTCGATAAAATAAAGATTTTTCCCGAGATTCCTAGCCAGTCCCGTACAATTAGAGCCTATTCTCGGCGGGATGAATAATTCACGTTATAACTTGTGACAATTTTTCTCTCAAGCCCAATAAAGCCCGTGAATTTAAAATTCCATTAAAAAGTATTGCAATAAGAGTGCTCTTTCGTGTTCATTAATTTGCAAAAAGTTAATGAATCCGACTTGTTAAAAAAAGAATATATTGCCATAACGGCTTTTTTGACACAAGTTAATGCATTGAGAATTTTATAATAAATTCATGCGCACTCGTTTTTCCTTTCACTCGCTATCGCTGCCGCCCTCCCTTTCAATTTTCTCTGAATGCGCATTAAAGTGGGAAAAGCAAAATGAATAAGGGAGAAAGGGGAGTGATGCGTCATAAATGCATGTATAATCCTCGAGAGCCGTCTTACTTTTTTATTGGACTCTTGGTATTAGAATGAACAATCTGCGGAATCGCACTCACTCGGCTAAGTCCCGAATATTGCCGCACTCGGCAATTGACAGTTGTTATTATTGATCCCGTTTATTAATCCGGGCCCATCGATCAAGCCCCCGATTGATAAAGTGTCGAATGTCCGCCAGGAAAAGCCAATGACGAAAATGTTTTTCCTCTGCGAGAAACTCCTCTCCTCGAACGCACGCACGCACGCCCGCTTTGCTTTCCCTCCAAAAAGAAAATACGACCGCGTCACAAAGTCACAGCCGACGTTCATTCCCATAGGATATCAGTTCTGTTCTTGCAATTATATTTTGTGGTTCGCAACACCCCATGGTATTTTTCTCTCTGCATAATATAAAGTAACACCCGCGGGAAAAGGCAAGACCGCAGCAGCGTCAGTCATACTTTCTCCTTCCCATCTTCACCGGCCGCGGGATCGCATTTCAACTCCGGTGGCCTTAATCTTCCCCCTCGCGCTTTCGAACTATCGCCCTCGAATAATTTTTAAACGTCGCGATCGCATTAAAAGCTCGAGACTCGCCATTTTGTATTTCCCCGTATCTCCATGGAAGATCGCGCGCGGAGCTTCACATAATGAGCTTCTTTAACACACAAGCAAAGCTGAGGCTCTCTTTTTGTCTCTATCATAATAATTTCCCTAATAAATTATGGGGATCAGCGGTATGGAAGAGTAAAATTTTAAATTCGCGTGCTTTCTTTGGTTTCTAAATGAAGCGATCTTTCACCTTAAATGAAGCGCTAAATTTTACGTAAACTGAAACTTTATCACTCTGGGAATGGAAGTGCCTTGTACCATTTCCATTCGCAGCCATTAAATATCTCGGTAAATCATTTTAAACAAAAAGACAAAAAAAGGAAAAAAAGAAAAAAAAGACCGTTCGCGTATCATCGTATCATATTACGCAAATGTCACTTGACGGTTTAATGAAGCGTTCGATGATGGACAAGAATTTGTGACGGAGGAGCGTTCTTGTCACTTTACTCGTCCCCTCCGACCGAAAGAAGTGGAATGCAGATGGATTAGTCGGTGGCGAACAACAGCCAGGGATTGCTTCTGGTAATTAGTCATCGGGAAAAGGCAGTTTCGCTCGCACCTCAATTACCAATTACCAATTACCCTCCGACTGCAGTCCAGTTTCCCGAAAATCGAGGAGCACCAGCTCCTCTCTCGATTGCCTCGGTATTTCGGGCAACGAAATTGTTCTGGGTTCAAGTGGAATCTCCAGGTGCCGAGGCACCGCGCACTTTCCTCGCCCGAACTCTCGCGCATCCCGTAATAAATCAAGCGGGGCTCGCTTCAAAATAAGCAATAATTATTGAAACGCAGCATCCCTTTCTCTCTCTCTCTCTCTCTCCTCTCGTTCGAATTTCATCGTTAATTAAACGCGTCGCGTGTGCATTACCAACTCGCACGCACGCACACCGTCAAGAGGCTGGGGTCTGGACCCGAGCGAAAAAGAGCAGAGAGGCAGGCAGCCGCGTCTCTGGACCGAGAGAGGAGGCTGGAGGCTGGAGGCTGGAGGAGGAGGGTGGGAGAGCGGCTCTCGTGATGTCCCGAGGCTACTGCAGCAGACTCGCTTGGATAACCACGCGAATGCAACGCCCAACCGGTCACCCCGGCAACTCTCTTCCTCTATCTCGATGTGCATTCCCTCTCGCTCCATCCTCTTTATGCAATTGAGGGGCACGAAAAGGATAGGCCTTTCTAGCCAGCACTATCTCCATTTCGCTGGGCATCCCCGGCATGATGTATGACTTTGCTCGCGCACACCTCCCGTGTCTCTCTTAGTTTAGCCTTATCGAAGCGACGCTAATTCCTTTGTAATAATAAATTATTGTGATTGTCGAGGATTTTTTAATTCGGTAGCCTCGCTCGTAAGTCAAAGCCCTGAAGACTTTATTCACCCCATCGGAGATAAATTTTGTCGGCTTCCTTGGGTGCATTTCCACTCGCAACTCAATTCCCGAATCTCCCGCGTGACTAGAAATTCTTCGGGTCTCGGATCGAGAAAGTGTATCTTCTACAAGTATCGTCGAATTTGATCTCCAGCTTACGCATTCGCTTCACGCAAGAATACACCTATTCCATTTTGGTCGGTAATACAATCCCTTATGGTTACACCGATACCGTATAAATAACGAATATATATATATGTATATGTATATGTATATATTATATCTTAGAGGGAAAGACAAGAGAGAAGAATCTCTCTGTTTATTTCCACCACTCCTCCTCGTCACGGCCACCGTTCCCCTCCCCCTCCACCCATTCCCACCTTTGTATCGCCTCGTTCCCTGGCACCCTACGCGAGAGGAAGTTGAGAGATGGACAGAGGCCCAAGAGTTATTATTCATTCGATATATTTGCCTCTCGAGTATCGTGCTCCAGAAATGTATGTATGCACCGTTCGTTGCTTCGGGCTAGAAAATTGTCTGGTTTTTCTCTCGTGGGCGCCGTTAAGTTGGCTCAACCGTTGCACGATGGGTTACAAATTGCCGCGGGGACTCCGGATACTTCTTAAATCGGAAGTAGCATTAGGATGTTCTTCCTTGACAGGAATACACGCGAGTTCGTGTGGCTCGTGACCAATGGAGCTTTGATTAACCTGTTGCTGGCCGTTGGAGGAAGAAACAGCCAATCCTCTTTACCGACTGGTGACAATTTTTTTTTTTTTTTTTTTTTTTTTTAAAGTCACGTCCTCGCAATTTGATCGAGATTACGCCCGAGTATTAATTTAAACGCACGCGTTATTCTCGTGATTTCCCGATTAGACTCCTCGAGGGATGGAAAAGTGATTTAATGTATTCAAAACAATCGAATGCTCGTGCTGCTGTACGGGCAAAGCGCGGACGATTATGAGAAAATATATCGACGGCGTGAAACTCGTAAAAGAATAAACGGCTAGCGGAGGCTGCGCCATAAATCTGGACTCGCGCGTGAATAATAATTTAAAGCTCGAATACTTCCGACGATATCTTAATTCGAATCCCTTGTAAGGACTCGGACATCCTCGTCGTCCTGCGTCCTGCGTCCTTCGCGACCAATTAAAATTCGGAGGAGCCCGAATGCTCGCACCCGGGAACACGTCTCGCGCTCGTTAAAATTATTCGAAGCCGGCTAGAGGTTCGCCACCACATCACATCCTTCTTCCTCTTTTCTGTCGCTATCGCGATTCGGCAGTTTCGAGCCCACTTTTGCTCCTTCGTAAAAGGACGATCTTTCGGAATTCCCCGCTTTTTTCGGATTTTTTTATGATCTATTAGCAGCTTATAACTCGAATAATCGGAAAGTAAAAGTTTCGTGTGCCGGGGTGAAATACGGCGACATAAAACCTTTTAAACGATCAAGTTTTCATTAGCGCATCTTACGCGTTACAAGATTCAATCGTTCAATCGAGATTTCACCTTTTTTTTCAAACAAAACTGTGTATAATGTCGAATATATTGGCTAACTTGTATTTTTTCCTTTGTTTCAGGTAAGTCAAAATCGATTTCGAACAAGCACATTGCAATCTCCAACGGCGAATAAGGTCAGATCGTCACATTTTACCATGGAAAAAAAAAAAAAAAAAAAAAAAAAAAAAAAAAAAAAAAAGCACATGAAAAGAGCGCCCTTGCAATAAAAATAATAACCCCGAGTAGGTTGGTTGAATAGTGATGAAACCTAACTCGTACGGACGGCCGCGATAAAGTCTCCCCGGGAAAATAAAAACAATGTTCTCGACCTTCACCGTGAATATCAAGCGATTTATCGAAAAACATGCGATAATAACGTCATCGTTGCCGAGTGAGTACAAACTCTATCTCGAGAGGATAGACCCCGTGGCCCGAGGGTTCGCTCGGTGCAGTTGGCCGGCCTACGGTCGGGAGCATACGGTGAAAGCCTCGGATGGTTAATCGCGACCCCCCCTCCTCGCCCCGGCCGCCGCCCGCGCCCGCGCGCCATCTTATCATGCTCGTGCCTTTTCGAGCGGTGGGGCCCAGATACAAAACAGGTTCTACTAAATACATTTTAATATTTTATGGTAATGGCGGGCAGCGCCCTGCGAACCTACGTATGCCGGGCAATAAAAGAGGCTGAGGGAGATTCGGTCCACCGAGGGAGAAAATAAGCGTTTAATCATGCCCGCGTTTTGACGATTTTCAGCGCCTCGGGCGTGTCCTGTATTCTCGTGGCGGCCATTGCATTGTCATGCTAATGCGCCCACGTGCACACCTATAAGTGCGCCACGTCTTGGCCGAGAGTGTGTTGGTGATATTGCCCCGATCCGAGGTTCGAGAGGAGCCCACCGCTTTATAATCCCCCACCCCCTGGCCTTCGGTTCTTTCCTCTCTTTTCTCCCTTTTCTCCCTTTTCTCCCTTTTCTCTCTTTTCTCGTCTTTCAATTTCTCGAGTTCGACGCATCTTTTACTCCTGCCTGCCTCACTTCCGTTTAATATGAATTTTTAAGCGCGCATTATCTCGAGCCTCTCAAATTGGAGTTCCTTAAAAGCACCTTGTTATTCTAATGCCATCATTCGAGATGGGATGAGTTTTCAATTGCAAAAGTCGCAAAAAACAAAAGAAAAAAGAAAAAAGTTACAGTGTCGCTTTGTGCATAAATTTGAGATTTTTAAGTAGATCTAGTATTGGTAATTTGAGACGCACTCGTCTGCACAAAGAAATACTGTCTTTAATTCACTTTGCGGCTTTCTGGAATCATGACAGAAAATTGGGGGGAGGGGAGGGAAAGGTTTGCAAAAAAGAGACGGGCAAGCGAGCGGAAAGAAACAAAAATCGGAAAGTCGGTAGCCGGATTTCTCGAGTGGTGCAGTATTTCCTCGCGAATGAAAGGGGCAGATATTCGAATGTTGTTAATGGAGTCGGGTTGGAGATTGAGGAATCCGCACTTGTGCACTTTTCGTAAATTTCGGCTTTTATCAAAATATGAGTCAGAGGCCTTTTCTTTTCTTTTGGGTTATCTCGGCCGTGAAACTCGATGATAAATCCAGAGAGGAGCATAGATCCTATAACGGATTGCGAAATACCGGTTACAATTATTTTTGGATCTATGACGTTAGGCACAAGTTATTTTTTATTGGAGCCTACCCAACCTCCCAGACGTTCGATATTAATCTAAGAATATTTTTTAAAAGCTCAAAAATTGAATAGAAGAAAAGGAATTGAGATGTAAGGAAATATTTCACGTGTGCACATAAATTCCACTCTCATATTTCATTACAATGTTCGGCGGCGGTGGCGTTGAATTTCAATGAAAAGAGATGTTTTAATAATCAATTATTAGAACAACTCCCTATTTTATCACACGAGTGGGGAAATCCAAGACTTGGAAAATTACTCATTAGGATTAAGGGAAATATGCTGAATCAGGAAGCGATGTATTTTATTTCAGTATTTACTTTATTCAATATAATATATATTGATCACGTGATAGATCACGCGAATTAAGTATTAAAATTAAAAGCAAAATGTAAATTGCAGTTAATGCGAATGAACATGTGCACTCACTCGCTCAATTATTATCTCTTTGGGCTGACGGACATCAATTTCGAATGGTCTCGTTCTCCTTTCCTTCGATGCAATAAAACTCAGGTCAAAGGGACCAAGCACTATTATATTAATACTACTCGGAATTTTTGTAGCTCTACCTGCACGCACATATACACGTTTCTCATCATAAAAGAGTGCAATTCGTTTAATGCCAACAAAAAGCAATCTATATTTGTCTAAAAATAAGTGTTTTGTTAAATGAAGTGTCTCGGGGGACGGTTTGTTGGCCGGCCAATGGCCAAGACAATCGGAAAAAGTAAATTTTCGTTCATTAAACACGAGGAAAAAAGATAACGAAAGTACTGACAAAGAAATCATCTTAATAAATCGGGACTTCATTTGTGCACTGGAGCGAGAACTACACCGACGCCCAACCACAAATGCATTTCGAGGTGCTCATCGCGAGGTTAAGTTACGGAATCGCGATGAATTTGCGTGAAGGTGAAATCCCGGGCACACTTTTACAAATAATGAAGTGCACATGTCGGTGTGTTGCGAATCGCGGATAATCGGGTTTTGCAAAAACACAGGGGACACCGAGGAAATCGATATCCGCCAACCACCCCCCCCTCTCCTTTTTTTTACTTTTTTACTCGCGGTGGAGTGCAGCCATGTGAAAAGTTCCATCGCTCGGATTATTATTCGACTTTAAAGGAAAGAGACCAATCTCCGTTCGCGTTGAGATCCCGACTTTTTTCCGCTTCAATTAACCCCCATGAATTATTATTACTCACGTGCTCGTGCATTTCCCATAAGCCTTCTCATTCGGACGGTAATTCGAACTTTAACCGAGCCTACGATTTTGTTTGTGGCTAACAATCGTAACCGATTGCAAATGTATCGTCGCCTCTGGCCAGGGACTTTTACTTTTCAGCCCAAGACGAACTGAACTGACCAGCCAAAAAGTGGGCAATCGCCAGTCGCGTGCTATTGTTGCACCCGTTCGCACGATCTCGAGCGCTGCTCGAGAACTAAGAAAAAGCGTGTGGGTCCGGGAAAAAGCAATCGCGCTTAATTGCGGAACGATTTTCCGAGTCGGCGGGGGTTTTTTTTTGGGTCCGACCCCGATATCAAGAGAAAAATGAGAAAAACGGGATGAATATGTGCTCATGACATTTCGCAATTACATCGCAAAAAGAGCCCCGGATTTAATTAGAAGGGCGGCAGGAGAGGAGAGGAGAGGCGCTTCGAATGGCCAGACGTGTACGGACAATAGGAGGGAGGCAGGCGGTTTTCCCCTCTCTGGTCCATTGCAAGAGTACTACTAGACCAGGGGAAAACTCGGGGAATGCCCGCGATTCCATTTACCTACCGACGGCGGACGCGCGGGAATATTAATTGCAATTGCAATCTGGAGAGGGTGATTGATCTTATCCGACAATTACAGCGGACCTCAGGACAGGATCGGAGCGGACGCTCAAATGGCCCCGACCTCACGAAAAGATCGCCGGTCGATGCTTTTCCGTGTTATTCGACGCACATTTTGCCACTGCCTTATTAGTTCAATTATATCGGAGAGTAATTTCTGAAGCACGTGAAAGGTAATTCGAGCCGGACGCACGGAGGCTGGGGGATTAAAATTTTGGCTCTGGATTAATAAATAAAATTGATTTAAAAACGTGAGCTCCGGTTTTTGCCTCGGCCGATCTCGCAAGCCGAGCCAAGCGCGTATGATACTTCGACTCGCCAACATTCTATTTAGAAAGTTGCTGGGGCATTTGCGATTTGAGATATCGGCGGCAGCGGCGGCGGCGGCGGCGGCGGCGCCCCGACCGCCGCTTGCACACACACTTTCAGGGCGGTACTGCGCAAAATAAAATTGAGGGGCAAAAAGTTCCGAGTACGAAACGAAAGTAAAGCGCTCGACGTTTACATCGTGATAATGTCGTGAAAGACCGCGCATTTCCAGTTCGACCCATTTCATTTTTTCTCCCCCTCCCCCCCACCCCTTTTTTTCCGCGGAGACGTGTGCATGCATAGGAGCTAGCCACGAGCTCGGATTGACGAAAACTCCCGTTACCTCGTTTTACTCTTTTCTTTGTTTGAAATTCAATTAAAAGCAAATATTTTGAAATAGATTTACCGTATGGGATGATGTACGCGAACGTCCGCGCAGAAGCTGTCTTGACTTTTTTATTAATCTCATCAATTTGATAATTTCAATTAATTACTTATGAGAAAATGTAAGATGTTGATCGTAAATTTCAATCATTTTGAGTTAAGCCCGGAGATCAAACTTGTTTCCATATATTTATACAGTATAAGCTGTAAATTTGTTAAAAATAAATTATAATTTAATGATGATGGTGCGATCCGTTTGTCGATATACTTAAGTCCAAGTTTAAAGATTTAATAAACTATGTAAGCAGTTATCAGTGCGTGAAAATTTCTGCACCAAGATTAGAGAAATTGATTAGACCGCGTTCGCAGATACATGTTTGTATGTAAATAGTCAATTAGCAAATGAAAAAGTTAAAGGTCGCGAGGCTTAAAAATTTGTTAAAGTAGGTCGCGAAATTCGAAAGATGATAATCGAACCTGCAAATGAGAAAGCCAATCGCAGGTTCTCATCTCATCTCTCTCTCTCTCTAGGTTGTCTCCTGATCGTAAATACACGCACGTATCTTTCCTCTCGTCAGGGGCAATTTATGGCACAAGATGCCGGCTGACTAATTGACGCCGCAAGATATGTAATTCGCGCAAAAGCTCGTACGCAGAACAGGAGCACCGGGTACACACCGAGGGCGAATTATCTAAATTCGCAACCACCACCCCCCGCCCGTTAACGAGCTAATTATTTAATGACAGCGTTCCGAGGGGTAGTTGCCCCTTTTTTATTTTGCTGTTTGTCTTCACTGGCAATGGTCTATGGACGGGGAGTGTGCATTCCGCCATTTTAAAAGAGGCAGTCATTATTATTTATGTGCATTACCTTTTTATCAATACGCGCATCTTTTATTACTTAATAAACAACTGCTTGTGTATTAAGTTTCTCACTTACCGCTTAAAAGCACTTGCTACAATTTACAATAATTTTAATGCCTTTAAACACTTATTCGCACGGCCGAATTAAAAATGGGCATATTTCGCTAGATCGCGAAATGACATTTGACGCAGCCTTTGCATAGAAAAAATAAATTACTGCGAAACTGGTTTCAAAAGTCGCAATGGAAACTTCAGAAGCGAGGGATCTCAAAATTAGCAGACGCACTTAGTAGCTCTCATCGAACTACGCGTTAATTTTATTGCCTTGCATTCTTTTTCCATCCTTCTTTCCTCTCTGTCTGTCTTTTTCTCTCTTTCTCTCTCTCTCTCTCTCTCCCTCTCTCTCTCTCTCTCTCTCTCTCCCCTTCCCCCTCTCTCTTTCCCGTTCACGGACAAGATATATTAAAGAACCATTTGACAAAGCGCGAGCGAGAGTAGCAAGTTCGATAAGTTAATGGAGGTCCGAGCTGCGTGAAAAAAAGCCTGTAACGCGGGAACGAGAAAGAGAAGAAAAAGTCAAAAAAAGAATGGAAATGCAGCCGTCGTCGTGGCTTTTGGCGTATCATAAAGACTTTGGAGGAGGAGAAGAGGAAAAGAGGAAGATGAGGACTGAACGTCTTGGAGATGCTGAGTATGAGGAGGAGAGACAAGAAGGTCTTCCTTTTGTTCGATTTTTGTTTTTTTCGCTTTTTGTTGCCTGACGTTTTTTTTTCATTTTCACTTTTGTTTGAAAAAGAGGATGGCTAATGATTTACTTGGCTTTATGTTGCATCGGTATAATTTTTTTTTTTTTTTTTTTTTTTTTTTTCATATTTTTTATTGTCGCGTGCACGGGCGGGTATGTGCCTGTACTTGTGCGAAAGGAAATGACAAATTACGTTTTTCGTCAGTGATTTTATTAAAATACTATTTTTACTGTTTATTTTATTGTATAACCTGTTTGGTTGTCTAGTTATTCAACATTCGTATGTAAAAAAATTCAGCATTTTCTTGTTTTTTATCGCACAAATTCATATTGCTGCTATCAATTGTATCGGAATCTGTCAGTTACAACAAGGGTGTGCACTTATAGCTGATGTCTGTTAGAATTGTTAATATATTTCAAATACAAAATCACTTTCAATGAAATCTGCTTTTAATATACAGGTATAACTGATTGCCTCGCTTGATTAAACAAACAAAACTAAATGTTTCCACGAGTAAAACTATTTACTTGAAACAAATAATGTAGTACATGATCACGTATACATAGTTTTTAAACGTACCAATGTTGAAATGTTTTTATACTAATTTGGATGATTATAAAAACTTTAAAAATAATATTTATATCAACTAAGTTTGTTATTAACAAATTCTTTTTCGATACTGGATCGTCCTTAGCTATACGAAGAGCTCCATTAACGTACTTGGACATCATTATGCTAATGTACATTTAATAATCCTCAATCAACGCATCTCGTGGCAAACTGTAACATAATTCTCCGAGAGAAAATTTAAGCGTGGATCACTAAAAATCGTGAATTTCTGCACACACAAACACAAGCGATCTAGAGCTCATAAAATACACTAATCGTATTAAAAAAACATGTGTTCACAAATCCATCAAAAGTTGATCTTCAGATCTTCGATGTCTCCAATGAAAACGACAAGCTGTTTCTCACTCTCTCCCTCTCTCTCTCTCTCCATTCTCTCTCTCTCTCTCTTCTCTCTGTGTTTATAGGCTTACTTTCTCTCGGAAATGATAATAAATCGAAAATAAATAAAAAATATATACAAAGGCTCAGATAAGTTGAGAAGAGTGTCGGTTTGGCACAAAAAAAAAATCTTTGCTTCTCTAAGAAGAGCCGCTTAAGCAAACTTTACAAAAGCCTAGCCGTGCAAATGGTCTAAGCAATAAAATCTCTTAGTCTCAGACTGTAGAAATACCCAGACAGAATGTACTAATTGAAATTGTCAATTCGAGGATAAAAAAAGCAGTAAATCTAAATTTTTTTTTATTGTACATAGCAATTTAATGCAAAAAAGCATCAAGTATATAATTCTATACAAGTTCTCACTATTATTTTTTTTTGCACTAAAATCTAAGAGATTTTTTGATTTGATATTGTTTAAATAATGAGATTGGGAAAGACAAACAAACAATGTCTCGTATTTTATGCACATTGAAAAAAAATAAGTATTACATAAAAAACAATTTTTTTTACCATGAGAAAATTTTTCATTAAAAAAAAGAATACATTTCTCATTTCAATTTCGTAAATATAAAACTGAATTATTCATTACTGAAATATTGGAAACGTTACAATATCAAGTTTGGTTGACAACGTCTGCAATTTATCTTGGGAGATGTTCGCGAGTATTCACCTATTTCTTTGTCAGAAATTGGAGAAAGTGAACTTTTATGCCACAAATGTACGAGTAATAAGGCTATTAATTTTCCGCGTTCAACTAATTTAAATCATAAATTCCCAGGACTTTTTTACACTTGCATCGATTTGATGTCGGTAAGAGATTTTTATTACAACTGTAAATATTACCAAAGCCATTAACAATTAATTAGATAATAATAAATAGTTGCTGTAAGCGGCAAGGTTTTCATTGATAGAAAATGAAAATTGCAAAATATATCGGGAAGAAGGGGAGCACGCGACGAAGGTAAATTTTAGTTACGACTGCCAACACATTACGTGTAAATCAAAGTATATTGTTGTAAGCGAGAGACAATAATTATTTTCCATTAAAATTCAATGAGGTGAATTACAATATTTCCGCTGCAGATCTACTCCGAAAGGCAGAAAAGTGATTTTCCACTGGGCAATCAATATCGAATCAATAAAAGCTCTTTCATGCATTTTGATGGGTAGCGGGCGGTCGAACCGATGCAGCGCTTCCATCCGGTGAAGCCAGAGGATGGAGGGAGTAAAAAAGGAGAAAATAGAAGACGTACGTGCACTAGAGAGAGAGAGAGAGAGAGAGAGAGGCGTTACATATAGAGTGTGTAATTATGTTGGAGCTTAATGGTACGGAATATCGGTCGCGAGTTCGTGGAGCTCGTTAATATCTGAAATGACTCGGATTCGCTTTGGCACTCGCGTCTTTTTTATAATATTCACTTGGGCAAAGTAGTTGCGTGCCCGTCATTACGAAAAAATAATATAAGGTGTAATCGACTTTTTACGCTCCTTTTTTCGGGGGTCTTCCTTCTTTTTTCTCCGGTCTGGGTAAATTGTAACGAGAGAGAGAGAGAGACAGGGGGTGACTTTTTAATGAGTAACGGTCCCCGCGCCGTAAGAAATAATTCAAGCTGAATTATATCCCCGCGAAGGATCCTCGGAAATTGTTCCTTCGCCTTTCTTTCGAATTAACTTTCCATTATTTTTCAATAATGAATTTTCGAATCTTCTCCCGAGCGCAACCGCTCTAAGTGAGATCGCAGTCCCAACTGCGCATTAAATTATTCGCAAATGAATAGTCATTAAAATTCCCCGGGCGAAATAGAAAAATTGTCTATTCAAATACAAAGTCTGATATGGGAGTTTTATTTGCACGACTGCCAACTGAAGAGGGACGCTAATATCATGTTATTTATTCGGTGAGGAGGCTCAAAACTCTGTTTTGATGAGCTCTAGCTCCCGCAAACCGAGCCCCTATATTATTCGAGCTCAAGCTATCATTTAATTGCGAGGATTTTAATTTTCCCCTCTCGCGCCGTGATAAGCACTTTCGGGAGAAAGCCAAGTGTAAAAGGAGGACACGGACGCGGCTTTCAGGAGTCGGAAAATCTGTTTGAAAATCCACAACTCCATCGGAGAAAAACGATAAATTTACGATTATTTTACGAAGGGGAGCTTCCGGTGAGCCGCGACGCGGGGTTTCGGCGCTAAACAATTCATAAACTCTCGTGGGGTCTTTGGATTTAACGAGCCACTCGCTCGATTCGAGGATTTGCCCGGTCTACCGTAACACGCCCACACAAGGGTTATGACTTTTCTGGGATCCTTTTTAGTTTTCGTTTTTATCCCCCCCTCTTAGCCCCCCTCTTAGCCCCCCTCTCGCCTTACAGCGCTTGACGTTGCACAATTTGTCGGACGAAGCGAGGAGATTAACGAATGGCGTGAAACGAGCCTAGCCTATAAATTTAACGCACGTGTATTGAGTTTTTGGAAGGATATTTTCCAGTGTAAACAAAGTTTTGTCTCGCAAAGAGCGTGAAGGATGTAAATCTTTTGTAAGTGATGATTCGGAAGGTTATCCTTTATGGGAATGTCGATTGTTAATGTATTACTCATAAAGTATCCTTGCAGATTAAATTTGTCAATAGAGGCCCGCAAATACTAAATTCATAAATACCAAATTAGCGCGTGTTCTCTGAAAAAAGCGTTGAAAGCTACAGGACCCGAGGATAAATTTCGGATGAGTCCTCCTCCCGTTGATTGGGCTCGATTATTATTTTTGTCTTTAAATGTAAATAGTCGAAATTTAAGCCTTTCGGCTAAGCCCCTGTTTTAGTTCAAAAACCAATAAATATAAATAAGGACTCTAGTTGTTTAATTCAATAGGTATTTATGAGTAATTAACCTTTTTGTTCCCGATCGTTAATATCCACCGCGTAATGAACAATAAAACGCTTTATCGTTTATTATTTTCAGAAAAACTCAAGTATTCGAGACAAAAAGTCACCGGAACGGAAAGTCGGTGGCCCCTCTCTACTTCATTCCACATTCTCCCATTAATTTGAGAAATTAGTCGAGCCAATGTCGACGTTAATATCCGAGTAATATTTGGTGCTCCGCACAAAAAAATACTATTTCCTCGAACAGATTTTTGCGAAAAAACACGTTTTGATCCATAGACAGGAGATTGCCGTTTGGTTTTACGTACAATTTGTCCGACATAATAATTTTGCACACAATAATTATCCCGCGTATTTAAAAACCGATCAGCCTCGAGTGTAGGCGAGGGCTCGTTATCTTTTTTTCGAATCTTTTTTTACTTTTGCAACGACGGCAAGTAAGTGTCGTGAATCGATTGCACTTTTCGAAACAGTTCCTTCTTCTCTCCTGAAATGATTCAAGGTAGAATTGTGTGTGTGCGTGTGCGTGTGCGTGTGCGTGTGGAGGGGGGGGCGGGGGTGTGCGCTTATCTTTTTCGCGTCTTTTCCTCTCTTTATGCAAATGCATCGTCAATGTTTATATTGTGCTCTATGCATTGATAAGACCAAAGCCTTTGAATATAAAGGAGCTTTGATTCTTAGAGAGACCATAATCATTTATTATATATAGTATAATTACGTTTATGCATTAAATTTAAAAGTCGAACAAATTAATGCAAAGCGCAAACTTTTTATCGTAACTAAACACATTTTTTTTCATCCTTCACTCGATAGATTATTTATAGTTCGAGTTTTAAATAACCGAATGATATACTAAAAGCCTATATGTATTATTCATTTTTTAAGCTACAAAAGATCTTTCGCGCATTTAATTTTAAATTATAAATTATCTTAGAAGTTGTATACATAACTTTAACATTACATTTATTGCTCTGCATTTTCAATACACCTACCAAAGCATAAATTATTCAAGCTATGCTATTCAAAGAACCGTTAATAATTATTGAGCCTTAGCAGTATAGAGAAAGAAATGATGTTCATTATTTTAAAAAAATGTAAAAAATGACGTCATTAACGTAGTTAAATTGACTTCATATTTTACAGAATTTTAATTATGCAGGATAAGTTGTCAAAGAGTAAAGATTGTTGCAAAAGGATTACAGTTTATTAATACAGTATTCATAGAGCTTTAAAATAATAAATACTGTGATATAACGTAATTTTGTACAAATATTTTTTTAAATCAATTCAAATATAATTTAAGTAATCGAATAGGAAAGAATCTTCCCATAAAAATTTGTTTACGCACACGTGTATGAATAATTAAGATTATGTAAAATATATGTAAATTGGCTCCTTAATTAAAAAGACGAACAAAAAAATGTTATTTTCCTTTAAATTGAAATATTTAAAAGAATCAAATGAAGGAAGCCCCTTAGTTCATATAATACTTGAAATAGGACTGGATCGTACAATTAGAAACCGTAGGGGAAAAAATTAAATATATGTTTCTGTCAAAAAGAGGATATAATAATAAAACCAAAGCATTATAAGATTTCAATATTATTCTTATATCTGATTGGCTCGAAATAAAAAAAAAGGACAATTCAAATCACATAATAAACATGAAAATATTATGCGTAATAATATATTCGATTTATTCTTTAATGCTGCGTAGTCTTTGAAACTACAGGTTTGAAAAAACGTGTATACCGAATGTAAAGATAACAAGGTGAAATTTGTTTTTTTTTAATTTGAAAAAAATATGCATATTGAAAAGATTTGAGTTCATTACTTGGTTATACCCCTCGATAATAATAATTTTTTTTTTCACTTTTGACGATTAAACAAACAATTGCGCAGAACTGCAAATTGCATTTCAAATGATTTTTCGCGGGAATATATTTCTTATTTGCTCTTTACTCGTTACTCGCTTCACGTCAATTTATCAGTAGATATTTGCACGGTGTAAATAACGAAACTTTTGTTTTTCGAATTAAAATATCATTTGAAATCTATTGATACAACTGTCCGTAATAATTTCGTTCGGCAAATACATCCTTCCCCTCGATAATTGGCGATAAGCCGAAGGAAAATTGATCGATAACGAAGGTTTAAAAATGGCGTTCGGGTGTAAGAGAGAATGTGTATTGTGTCGAACCAATCGACTCGATTAACTTATCATTGACGACTCCAAAGTTTTATTTCCATCAATTATTAACCCTCATTTTATTTAATTGCTTAATTTCTTTTTCCTCGTTCCCCAGAATTTATTCCTCGATTCTCAAAGTCATTGGACTAGCGAATCGTTTTCCTCGCTGGCAATATTGTGTGCCGATGAGATTTCGAGGAGGAGAGTCCCGTTGGCCTTTTCTGTCTCGGCGAAAAAGCGGATTGTGTCCTTTACTTCATCTGATCCGACAGATTTTTCTCTCGGAGTTGACGTGCGACCGCGACTGATTCTCAGGGGGATATTAATCCAAGTTTCTCGCAAATGTGCGTCAGCTTATTTTCAACCAGCGCTTTGAGATGACTTCCAACTGATTCGAAATCACGAAACACTCCGACATAATCATATATTTAACGAGCTGATTAGGAATACGGTACGGGGATTCTCTCTCTCTCTCTCTCTCTCTCTCTCTCTCTCTCCCTCACATAACACGTTTTTACCAAGGTGTGTGCGTGTATCAGATAGCGGTACACCGGAGCACTAGATCCAGTCCAATGCGTAGCTCCGAATATAGGTATATCGCACTCCGGGCACTCGAAGAGTGCAGAAGGTCGTCATTTGTTAATAGCTCTAATTCCTTTTTTCCGTCTGATACCCTGATCTGATAAGTCGAGTGTCCGAAGTCTGACGAGGTCACAGTACCGACGTGCTAATTAAATTAAGCTAACTGTCTTAAAGTCCGATTCGCGATGTGCGACAGACTGCGATTTGCAAAAAAGACAGTCGAGAGCCGTTACCATTATAGATTTTATTTTATTGTCTTTTTATTTTACTCTCTCTCTCTCTCTCTTTGTGTTTCGCACTTGCTGCAATTTTATTTTCTTTACTCGAGTTTCCATTTCAGTAGTCATTTAGTGACGTAAACTATACTTTTCTTCGGCTGCGAAGGTACGCATTAAATCTCTAATTTTACTTGATAGGCTTGGATTATTATAATCTCGGGGGATATGCATTTTTAAAAGACTTTGATTCCGTTAGATCAAACGCGCGAAAAGTAACCGCAATTTCGTATACATTCAAACCACGTAAATCTTATTTATTACTCCTTAAATGTTAAGGACAAATTCCTTTTTCGCCTCGCGTGTAACTCGTTCGATTGACATCCGTCATTAAAATAATGGGAGAAATGGAAGTTTTCCCGCTGCCCTCCCTTTCCAACGACTCAAAGGAAATTTATGAAAATTTCCCAACAAAGGTTCTTTAAACCTATGAAATAGCTCTTGAAGTAGTGATTTTACGTTGTGCTTCATGTCACACAGGTTTAGTGTAATAGAATAATTGCACCGGCAATAATGGGTTAGCCATTGGTTATGTGTCTTCTCCTTTCAAAATGAGTAAATGCGCACAAATAATGTGATAATGAACGATGAGAGTCGCTCATCAATCTTTCTACGTCTACAAATAATTCCTCCGAAAACTTGTCTGCAACTTTTGCTTTCCCCGCGTCATTTTGGTGTAAATTGCAGATTTCACTACTTTGAAAACGAAAGCTTACACATTCAATTACCGCGGCATAACGCAATTACAAAATTTATTTATTAACTTCGTGATATATGCCAGTACCATTTGTTCTTTAGTGCTTCTGACTGGTTCAGCCACCGGTTTATCACAGTTCCGTATTCGTAAATAAAAGTGTAATTGCAGCAGCATTAGGATGAATTAAAACGTGCCGTGACGTTGAAACAAAAACAACCAGTGTACACAACTAATTCTATTTCTAATAAAGGAAAGTTATTTTAATTCGTCGACAAAACAGTTGCGAAGGAGCGAACGTAAATATTTCAAGTTCCCATCGGCGTAATTTCATTATACCGTCAATCTTCTCCATCTCGCAGCTTGTCGGTCGATCGGTAAAGCAAACGCAGTCGGGAAATGGTTTGCACTCCCGATAATATAACTTCTGATGGAATAAAGAAAACCGCGATCTCTCCTCTCTTGGGAGCCCTTCCACGGGAAATTGAATTTCCTCGGTGGCCAGGCCCATAGGAATGGATTTGTTGCGAAATTTGCTCTCTCGGGTCAGCTGCCGTCCTTCTGGAGGCGCGATAGGCCGTTCCGATTCGATTCCGCAATCGCGCAGTCGCCATAGATCCTTTCGCCGTCGCTCCGACGTTTATTATCGGGAGTCGATAGACCGCGCATGCGTGCGAGATCAAACCACACGTTCACCGATCGCTCGGCACGGGATGATGGAGCGCTCGGGGTTCTCCTCAACTGCGAAAAAGGCCTCTTTTTATATTTTCATTCAGGGTGACCAGCAATTGTGAACCCCGCCAATCTATCAAATTAACCTTACAATCTTATTACATCTTTACTTCAATATCTTGTTCTAATTTGCATTATTATCGACTCATTTCTATTTGCATCTTAATTCATTTCACATTTTTTGCTTTTTCCAGGTAAGTCAAATGCAATCGAAGAAATTAATGCCTAAGGGAGTATTATATTTGATAGATGTATTTCAACGAGCCAAGGTCAGACATCCAATTTATTAACACAATATTCCGCTGTGGGTATTGAATAAAAAACTAAAGTTTTTCCTTTTATTATTTATAAATTTCGTAAAGTAAATTTCTTCTTCGTTAATCATATTTTATTTTTTTAACAATACTATAAACATTAGCAATGTTAAATGATTGTTAAAATATTAAAGCAATTAATAAGTTAAATTCCATTTGTTAATATTGTTTCAACGTATAATAAAATGCAAAATTAAAGGAAATCATTTGGTTTTAAAAGACAATTTTAATTTTCATATTAATGCTTTCGTATAAAAATTTGATTTCGACAGTGTTTTTCCGCATAATGCAATCTTTATCTATCCGTTTCTCTCTATTCGCATTATTTCGCATATTTCCCTATAAATAATTTTGAGCATTCTTAAAATGTTTCCTCGTGTATCAATTATTTTTAGATATATTATTTAAAATTTTGCTACAATTTATTTTAATTGTATTTAATAATTGTTGGTGTACGTCTTCCACACTAGAGCATATAAAAATAAAATTTGAATCAATTTAATCGATGCCTTTTATTTTGTATATAATTTACAAGACAACGCAGAAAAACAAACGTACTGCAGAGTTTTTTTTCGAATTACACGAGAATCGTTACATTCTCGATCGTTCCACTAGACCAATTATAGAAATAGTCTGTTTTAAAATTCAACTCGATGCGTCCCGAACGACAACAAATGACAACACAAATCCAATGCAAAAGTTGTTTCCGAAACGACTCGGTTTGAATGCTAACCGAGCATTCATCTTAACGCCGGCCTCGTGGAAAATGATCGGAAAATGAGTCAAACAAATTGCCTTTACGACGAGTCTGCCCTACCATTACACCGAGAGGATGAATAACCCGAGGAAAAGCGATCGCGACGAAAGTAAAAACGGGTGTCGACTTCAATCATGTTGGCGATTCCATTTTACAAAACGAAGCAAAAAAGAAAAAAGAAAAAAAATAACCGGTAACGGTATCGCACAACTAGACGCGTCACGATGAAATGACTCTCATTTGATTTCTGCCGATTGCATCAGCTGGAGGAGCAGCATCTCCTGGGACAGTCAATTACACGTGTGTGCGCGCATCCGTGATTAAAGGGACTTTGCTCGTAAAGCTCTCAAGTTGTACTTCGTATAATGAAGCTTTATTTGAATACGTCCCGAGTGATGTTGGCTTTTACCTAATTAGGTAGTGCGCGTACCATTTTGCTATGGATCGGAGATGCTAACCCTTTCATTCTCATTCCAATTGAATATTTATCAAACGAAATTTGCTTAGACTGTGCCTTGTATGAATTGTTGCATTTTCAAGTTTTAATTTATTTCCCGGAGATGTTGGCTGTCGGTTTCTAAGGGTTGCCTATAAATAGATCGCGAAGAATGTGTGATGCAACAAAACGCTTTTCTCCGTTGGTTCCTTCGTTAAAAATTGTTTACGGTAATAAAATTACGATTAGCCTTCGAATTGATAAGGTGAGCAGCGATGTCTGATGGCCTGATCCATTATATCCCGACATAAATTTACGATTTTTTATGAACAGTATTCAGATCTGTCGATCTGACTTACTCGTCCGATTTTATTTTTTAACGGGCACATGTTAATTAAACTTTGATTCTGTTCTAATTAGATTAATTTTATTTCTACGAGTTGTCTTTTTCTTTTGGCATCGTCATTCCGATCTAATCTTAGCTAACTTGATGAATCGCGTTTTTGCTTCCTCATTCGGTTAAATTTAGATTTTAATTCTAGGGGGTCATCGAGATTATGGGTACGGTAAAAAAGAATTAATTAATTGTCAGATATTGGGCTAGGTAACAGTATTTATAATTTGATTTGGACTCGAATGGCATCGATGATGTTAACAAAAATAATATATAATTAATCGCCGTACATTTGATGGGAGTTTAAAGGGAGTTTCGCGCAGAAACGTGTCGCGTTAAAAAAAAAAAAAAATCTTAAATCATAGGAGCGAAAGCCCAAGTGAGGACTGAATTAGTAAATAAAATGAATTGTTACGAGTGCATTTAATTTGAATTCCCCCGGCGGATAATGAAGTTACAATTTCCATCAGGAGACGGCGGAAGGGTATGAAAAATATTCTCAAAACAAATTGCACGTGGGCTCGAATCATTGTAGATGTATTATAACGAATAATGCACGCGAGCGCGGCTACCGCTAATTAATTATTGTGTACGAAACTATAAAAATTAATTGCATTGCCACCTAGTAGGAGAGCTTTTATTTTGAGTAGATTTTTATGTTCAATGTGCACGTTGTGCACGCCTGCGCGATACAACAAAGCTCTCATTCTCTTCTGCAGCAGACGTTTCAGTTTTCTCGGCTCATTTTTGCTCCCTTTTTCTCCGGACGTTTTTTCGTTTTCTTTCCGTCTGTCTGCCTCAGCCCTAAAATTCCCAGTGTATCGTATGTACGGGCGCAGCCTCTTGCGCCGGTCCCGAGATCTGCGAAATATTACAGAAATCAATGACTCGTGCCCGGCATATCGGCTTGCAACTCGCTCAGGACGAGAGAGAGAAAAAACAAAAGCAAAAAACAAAAAAAAAACAAAAAAAAAGGAAGACTGAGGGTTAAATATGAGTTGAGCGCAGCAAGTCGAGTTGGATAAGGTTATAGCGACTCGTCGTGCCCCGGGCACTATCTCGCGAGAGTGAGAGAGACAGGTGGGGGGGAGGGGGAAACCGCCACACCCACGCCGAGGAGCAGAGATCCATTTTCTCATGCGCTCGACCTCGTATTTGCATTCGCGTTGCTCCACTTGCGAGCGAGTTTCGCGAGTTGATAAGCGAGTCTACCTGCGGCTCGTATCCAGAATCTCGAGGCGGGGGTGGGCGCGCGACCCCCTTTGATTTCTCGGGCGGAAAAACCGGGAAAATGTCGATGGGGGAACTTCCGCCATCGTAGAGGCCAAATACGTAATCAATCGCGGAGGGTTACGTGTGCCGTACAATTATGGGAAAAGGCGAGGCCGGCGGGAAAGTTCCGTCTCCTTCCACACGCGATTTTCCCAAGTTAGGCGGCGGGTCGTGCAACTGGTGGCAGATTGAGAAAAGCTGATATATCTGGGAAAGGCGAGGAGAAAGACCCGAGGCCCGGATGGGGTTTTCATTTTTTAGGCGCACCAAATGGATGTTTGCGGTTTCAAAGTTTAATGTTGGTATTGCCGATAAAAGGGATAACTTATTTAGCATAAGAGCATATTAATGCTATCGTTTAGGGGCCTCGACCATCAAATTCGCGTGGAAATGCAATTATTTCCATTTGCTTATTCATTTTCAAAATTTATTCCATTTTCTAAATGAATAAATGCATCGTGCATATAAATACCCATTTTATTAGCCATTATTTCGCTAAATGAAGGAAAAATTGTATTCGATTCTAGGTAAAAGTAGTTTTCAAAGAAACATACTTTCGGTTTCGTAATATTATTGATAACCTTTCGGTTTTGCCGAGAGATAATTGAGGTTGTATTTTTAATAATCTCACGTTAGATAAATTGAACCTTTACCTTATTCAAAGATCATATCTACTTTGTTCGATAATATATTATTTCATCATTGAAAACCAAAATTATTAATTCCTTGTCTAAAGATAGGCGCATTTCTATTTTGAGTTTATGTCTTTACGGGCCATAATTTGCTCTTTTATTACCCGATGAAAAAAGCAGATAAAGTGAAATAGATTCAGTAATTATAAAAATTAATTTCATATAAAACCCAAGTTATCTAGGTCTTGAGAAAAATGATATGTTCTCACTATTGTAAATTGGTACAAATAAATAGATTTACACGAATTTATAACCAAAAATAAACGACTCCTTTACTTACTGACATTCATTAATTTTACTGGCTCAAATTAAAGGATACAGTAAATTTTGTTTAATAGTTCAGTTTCACATATTTTCAAAACGTAAAATTTTTTTTCTTAACCTTGACTGATTTTTACTCATTATTTTTTAACGGTGGAACATCGGTAGGTCGGTCGATCCACCGATTATAATGTTGAGATAAAAGGATCTCGATCAGTTGGTTCACTCTATTAAAATTTCGCTTTCTCTCTCTCTCTCTCTCTCTCTCTCTCTCACTCTATTTCATCAATAATTAATCTTTGAGTAGCGGCGTCTAGTCGCGTGGGAGATTGCAAATACACGTATTCGCGAATTGCGCCACGCCTATAGCAATTACGTACGATGATGCCGTAAATCTCTCAGCACTTTCGCGAACTATAAACGAGTATTTTTCATTCGGTTCCTTGATATACGACACGATGAATGTCTCTCGTTGTCACGAGAAAATGTGTCGATTCCCAAACAATGCCCGATCTTGATTTGGTCAAATGGTTTTTTTTGTAAATTTCGACAACACTTATTTAGAAATAATATCTTTTATCCGGTCTAAAATTCATGAGGCTGTCAAGGTTCACCGTTACTTTGTTAATGATTCTCGTCCCGTCCGTAATTTAAGCAACTTTTGTGCCATTGATTATTAATAAATGTTAATGAACTGATCACGGGTATTCGATAACGAGTGTAAATTAAAATCTATAATATAGTTACAAATTAACGAAATAAAATATCGCTAATAACTCGAGCAAATATTGATATACATATATTTTCAATTAACGCTGACAACATCAATTTCACTTTGCGCCCATAAATAATAATTCGTGCTTTAAAAAATAAAATAAATTATTCACTTAACTTCAAACGACATCGATAATTATTAATCTTCCCAGTGGAGATTATTTTTCGCGAACACGATTCGAGAACGCCAACTCAAACAAGAAAGAAATACTAGATAACCACGGCTACATGGCCTGGAATTATAATTTTAATTTCCATCTCATCACCTAGGATCGCCTGTTGCGCATCGCGTGTTACGGCGATACACGTGCAAAAGGAAAAAGACAAATTAAATGGAGGAACACGTCGACTGGTTCTCGTCTGACTTGCGATATGAGTTGTGGAGGGATGGCGAGGGGGATCGGGGGGGAGGGAAAGGGAGGGAAAGGGAGGATTATATTCCAAACGCCAACGCACTGGATCATCCTATAATCTATCGCGAAAACAACGTTATCCACTCGAATCGGGGATAATAAGAGTTTATTAAAGGGGACTCGAGCCCAAGAGGAGCCAGAATCTCTTTCCGTCAAACTTTTGTTTCGCTTTTATTTCAATTTATCTCCGCGGATTTATCGCCGTTACATTTGTGAATGAGGCGCCGTCGGATTGATTTTGTTTTTAATTAAGCCGTGGAAAGTCAGTTCGCTAATTTCGCATTTTCAGTTTTTAAACTCGGACATTTTTATCCTGTTTGCATCGAGTTTTTTTTGGATTCGGTCTTGCTGATTGGTATTTATGCTTAATAAATTACACGCGCCGAGAAAGTATCGGACTCGAGAAAGCCCTTGACATTTCCCGAAACCCAACGGTAACTCAGACGCACACTGGATTTTCCAGAATAGACAATGCACTTGCGGAAAGCTACTTCCTAGGGAAATTCATACCGTCCTCTCGTTGCATTCTCGGCATGCGTGTAAAGTCACACGAATTTATGAAAACAAGTAATTTTGCAGGAAAAATAGCTTTTCCACGTTAGGCAAGGTGGCTTTTCTTCTTTTCGCCCATTCGTCTTCTTCTTCCCTGACGTTGCGCAACGCGTTCAACGAGTTCTTGCACACACACGCGCGCACATACCAGTCTCATGTACGTGCACCATATGTGCCCAACCACCGACTCCAAAGATGAACTTTTTGCCCTCGTGGATTCTGAACTCTAAATTTTTTGCGATCCCGACATATTTTACTTCATCTTTTCATGCGTTCCTGCGCAAAAAGTTTAACCGTCTCCAGACGCTATCAAAACATTGTTTCATCTCGTCAGAGGATCTTGACACTCTTTTTGCCTTCCCATTTAATTGAAACGATATTGAAAGATTGGTTTAAATTTATTAAAAAAAAACACATGCACAGTACTTATCCATAAAATACAGTAGAGTAGTATTTTATAATTATCGTAATTCAAGATATTTTTATGGATGCTGTAATGAGCATAACATACGATGTTTGAATAAATTAATTAAGCATCTTGATATATAGGCTGATAGTATAATTTTTCCTCCCAGTATATAAGTTTCCATTAACGTTTTTGAGTTGCTGACTTGGCCATTTCCTTCTGCCTCTACTTTTTCCTTTAATCTGGATCGACGCGATTTAATCGTCGAACCGGAAGTCGGAAAAATGGTCCACGAGTCGTTTATCGAATAAGCAATACTCCAGCTTACCACGAGACTCTGCTTATCGCTATTTCAGCGATATTAATTCAGCCTTTCCCGATTTTTCCCTTTTTGGAGTTCAGTTGGATGGACACGAGCTGCAAAAAAACACCTCCGAAGGATTTATGAACGTCGCGCGACGTTTAATGCGCCTATTTTCATTTTATTGATCAGACCGGTGAAAAAGTGTCCCGTCCCGAGTTTCCGAGCCACATCCATCACTCCTTCGCGAATATTCAACTTTTGCTTTATTCGCAAACTAGGAAAGCGCTAAAATATTAATGGGATTTTGCACTTTTGTACGCTTCGGCATTGCATTAATTTTTGCAAACAAAGCTGTATGGCGCTTTGTATTATTCGCAAAGAGCAAAGAGTCGAGTGGTTCACATTGACAGCTGCGAGCAAAACTTTCTTTAATCTTCAAACTCGTTTTATAGGCATAAAAGGACACTTTACTCGCGTGTCAAGGTGCAGCAGTAAGTTTTTAACCGTAAAAACTTTGTTTTAAATTTGATCTCGAAAAGTGACTCGTGCTCGTATAAATTCTCCTGAACCGCGTGTATAATTAAGAAAAACGGAGCAAACTCTCGCGGGCACTTGTACCTAGTCAAATAAAAATTCGCGATAATCGCAGGGTTTCGTGGTCTTGGGCAACTGCTGGCGTGGACGGGGGATGGGAGGGGGGGGGAAAGCTCGCGAGGTACATTCGGGCGTGTATCTTGGGGGGGGGGAGAGAATTGATCGATATCCGAGTGTCTCGAGTAAATTCAAAGTTAAACATAGACCGAGACACACCCAAGACCACGAGCAAGACTACCGCGTTATCGGCCGACACACTTACCAACCTCGACTACTAATTCCCCAGATTTATTTCGCTACGGCGGTGGCGTCGGTGTTTGCAGATAAACTTTTCTGGGCTGTTCGGGTGAAAGTCTTTGCACAAGTCCAGCCTCATTGTCAGTGATTTTTCACGGCGATAACTGCGGAAGGAGGTCACGTCGGGAATTTATATCACTGCAATCGCGCCGATGTTTACCCTGGGAGGGAGGGACTGTTTGCGCTGCGCCTAGCACTCGTCCGCGGGGAAATCCCGAGGGGTCCGGGAAATCGAACACCTTCAAAAGGATTCGCAAAACGCAATTCGGAATCGCAAACGCAAAACGGCTATATTTATTTAAGAGCTCACGCAAATTTCATCGGGATCTTGTTAAACTGCCTGCCTCTTTGGGATCGCACGCTTATTATTATTGCTTTGCGAGTAAGAACGATTTTCAGGCATTTTTAACGCTTTGTCTAGGAACGATGCAGAATAAGTAGGCACAATCGAATAATTGCGCGAAGCATTTCGCGAAGGATAACAATTATATCGACCTCGTAAATGTAATAGAGAGAGGCGCGCTCATTAGACTTGGAGTTTCGAGTAATAAGTCGGAGAAAGAAATATTGGCGCGATTGTTCAATTTTGCGTAGGGGAGTTGCGTATCGGTGCCGACGAACAAAAAGTTAATGAACGAATTCCAGGGGCAATCGAGGTTTTGGAGTAATTGTCGCAGAATTTTGATTGGGATGCACTGGTGTAATTAGCCGAGAGCGGAAATTCGAAGCGGAAAAAGGCTCTATCGGGCTCATTAAGACGTTTTCCCATACTCTCGATCGACCGGGATCCATAGATCACACCCCCTTTTAAAAAAGATAAAAAGAAAAAATTGATTTTGCCCGGATCCCAAGGCTCTCGCATCTCGCCGATTCGCCGAAAGCTAGGAATCTCTGTTTTTTATCGACCCGCGAGGAATCTGGCGAGTGATGCCGCGGTACATTGACTCGCGGCAATTTCTTCGCCGGTTTTGAGCGCAAACAAAGATATTTGAGCTCGCGAATGGAGGCAGATTTGCGTTCGTGGAAAACCGGCTGCAACAACGGGCATTTGCCCCGAGATTTTACGAGCGAACTTGTATTTCCTGATTTTTCCGGCCGAATGAGCCTTTCCAGCGGCACTCGCGAGCGAAGAAAATCATCTTGGCTTACAGTTAGCCGAGGAATATTCGAGAGGTCGAAAAGTTTCTCGCCTCGGCCGATGCGTGGAGGATTGCGAAAACCGGCCCCCGCGCATAATGAAGCCGTTGTGTGCCTCGGAAACGCGGAAAATGTCTTCCTCCTCGAGTCTGCCTTTTGTGTGGCTTTTGGCGGCAGCAGCACCGGCTTCGAGAACAATCGAATAATTCAAAGGGCACGTTGAAAGCCTGAGTGACCCGACTCGAAAATCTGTTTCATCGTGACGCCTTTCTCGTCCTTTTCTTTTTCAAATGTGATGATGGATTGTTTTCCTTACTTTACTCCTTAATTTGAGATTTGTGGCGATGGGCACTCGATGAGCCAGCCAGCCTTCTGTCTTTGCCAATAGCCGGGAATTCCTTTTTATTTGATCTCTCATAAGCTCGGGGATGGTGTTGAATGCGCACCGAGTTTAATTAACGTGTTAATCTACTGAGAGCAATTAAATGAATTGTATTCCGTGTAATTTGAGCAAAAGTGAGCGGGGGGGGGAGGAGGAGGAACGGGGTATAAAATAGTCGGAGGGGAGCCACCCACGCGGAGGTTCACATGCTCCCGCGGGTGTACGGTTATCGCAATTTTAAGACGTCGAAATCGCAGAGCGAAGATGAAAAAATTGAGACTCGAGCCAAGGAGCCAAGCGCGACATTAATGGTACTTACTCGAACTCGCCCCTTAATTATGTTTTGCCGTTGCTGGTGTTTTACCCCCGCCCCCGCCCCCTCCCCCACTCGCAAGCGATTTTCCTGCGCGATCGGCCACTAATTGCGAGCGAGAGAAGACCAGCCAGCCAACCAGCCTTTTTGCGCTGGACGTGATTTTGGGCGGGGAGAGAAGTCGAGTCCTAAGGTCGTGTTGCACTTTATTTCTCATGGGAGAGTCGTTTCTTCCTTAATGTTCTTAATGTCATTGTCATATGGGAATGAAAATGTAATTTACAGCGGCTCCTCGGAATTGTTTTTCAAATGGGGGGGGGGGACATACGTGTTTATATATATAATTGTTTATGCAATCAATTTCCCAATGCGGCTAATTGTATTATTTATTACGCGAGCCTACAAACGTTACTTACGTATTAATGTGGATGCTCGTGTACGCGTTTTTCAAATGTCTCCGGTGGTGCTTTGCCTCACTAAATTATAATGCGAACACATGTATAAATACATTTTAATACGGCGCTGCGACTGCGAAACTATGTAACGCCTAATTGAATTATTCACTCATCATTCAAGCGCACAATTTACATTTGATGTTTTTAAGTGAATAATAATTTCAAATTTAATTTGAATTTTAATGCCCCGCTCGTTCTCAAAGAAGCTGCCAGCGCAGTTACCCACAGCATCTAATTAGCCGAAAAATTATAAGAAAGCTGAGAGAGTCCAGTCCGTCCAGTCCAGGGCATTTGATTTGATAAAAAGTGGCGAGGTGCCTGGCAGGAGGACAAATAAGATCGTCTTACGAAATGACATCTCAAATAACGCTGCCGAGGTTAGAAATGCGAAAGGTGCCGACGACTTTTAATTCCACTGCGGACATAACGGCAGAAACGTCGATCCTCCTTTGTCGGGTGCTGGCCAATCAAAGAGTTACGCGTCGCCTCTTTACCTTCGGCACCGGGTTTATAGCCTCGAACTTTGACCCTCTCCTCCTTCTTTTCATCTTTTTACATTTGACATTTTTTTGCGTTGCCTCGATTGTCGTGATCAGGTGGCGCGGTTTTTCTCCCAGAAAATCCTTTCGATCGGGTTTTGAGCCCTCGGCCGGTAAAATCGGGCGCTGCTCAATTTTTCAAGGTTCATTTATTAAGTAAGAAGTTCTTTTAGCGTGGCTTGCGGTCAACTTTATCGCACTTTTTTTCTTCTTCTTTTTTGATTCCATTGTGTCTTCTGGATTATTTATTGTGGCTTTATTTTTATTGAAATTACCTTCCGACTTTATCGGAACGACTTTTTATCGCAAAGTTATTGGTTAATCAGCTATTGCTCCTTTCCACTGATAATTATAGGCCTTTAACAAACTATAATAAATCGCACCCTCAAATGAAAAGCTTATTTATTTTCATGATTTGCTAATACTTTCTAAAATTGTTATTGTTGCAACAAATTTTAAGCTTATTAAGTAGTTAAAATTCTTGTAACTGTTTTCAAAATTTGCACCTTTTTAATGACATTGCGAGAGCTATTATGTTCTTGTCAAAATAAAAGACCAATTGCACAAATAGCAATTTTATTTTTTCCACATATAATAATACAAATTTAGTGTTTTTTGTCGCGTTCTGCAATCTGGATCGTAGAGTATTTCCTTCGATCTATAAAACATCGCGGAATCCCTTCATAATTTACGCGGACAAAGAAGTTTGGGAAAAAGCGGATGCCAGGCAAGATTTACGATAACGCAATCACGGCATTGAAGCAGCATCCCGCGCTGGTACTCGCTCCCTCCCCCCCCTCGCCACCGCTCCCCCTCCTCCTTCATCTCCTGCGTGCCTGGTAATTCTAATCTATCACGGGCACGCGTTAACGCGGAGAATCCGGGACTTATACCTGGTGTCGAGATTGACAAAAGGGTCCATTAGCTCGCGAACGATGATGCATCGCCTCCCCCTTGGGTTTTCCTCTCCCGTTCAGAGATCGAATTCGTTTCGAATCTCGGCCGGAGGTGGAGGCTGCGGTCCCCGAGATGCGCCCCTCTCCCTCCCCCGCCCCCGAAAAAAAGAGATAAAACGCGGACGTCCTGTCGCTCGAATTACTTGTTATGCAAACCGCGGGCAAACCCTGTGGTGAGATGTACTCGCGCCGTTCGCGGTGAAATGAAAGGCGGCCAACGAGGTGAAGAGGTGCGTGTCGCCCGCGACTCTGACCCTAAAGGTCAACGAACCCCAACCCGCGGAAAGTGAGGGCGAGAGAGAGAGAGAGAGAGAGAGAGGGAGAGGACGAAGGGACGAGTACTTCATTTTTCGAGCAACCCGAGATCAACGTCTCTCGCTCGCAGCTTCTGGAATCATCCTTTCTTTGCAAGATCTTCGTGCTCTTTTTGAAAACGAAATTTGAATTGTTGCTAAGTGCTCGAGGATTGTCGGAAAAAATTATAATTAAATGAGGCTTGAAGAAGCATTCATAACTCAAGTAGGTGCATTAATTTTCGTCGTGCAGTGACATTTCGAAATTGAATGAAACGATTGTAACTTAAGGCTAAAAATAAACTGCAATGCGATGTTGCTGACGTGCCAGGAAGACGATCGTTTTTTCCTCCGTGACTTACAGTCCGGGAAGTCCAGTGCGTCTCGAGTGCCTCCAAGGAGTTAAATTATTGATATTTCACGGAAGTTAGCGATCGATTAGCGCGGAGAAATTTCAGTAATCGGCACGTGGGACTCTAGCTAATACGCAATCCGAGGAAAACGCCTGGAAAACCTCGCTCTCACTGGTTAAACATATCGCTGGAGAGACCAGCGATACTCCGTTTTTCCTCCCCGCTCGACGTTTTTAATATGAGCGACGAATAATAATTGCGGGAGCGAGTTTCGGAAAAATTGGTAAATTTAATAGCCCGCGATTCTTGCTTTCTCAACTCGCGAACTATTACCCGCGATGGATTTCAAATAAAGAGGAGCCTCGTTCGCGAAATGAAAAAGGCTTTTCCAATCGATTCCAGCAATTCGCGTACGTTCGAAAACGGGCGCCAACACAACGGACCGGAGAGAAAAGGAAGAAATGATCTTCGACCTCCATATCCTCGTTCAGAACACGCCGGGGGCATTGTTACGCCGCCGACGCCATCCCGGGTGATTTACGTCCGTCCCGGTCCCCCAACTCAGCTCAGCTCAGCTCAGCTCTAATTTGATGGAATTCGATCCCGCAACACTTCCTCTTGTTCCTCCCTGGGCGTTTTCCCGTTGGTCCTTCATATTTCTCCGGCGGAGCAAAGGCGTTTTCGTCTTTTTCTTCGCGCGCTGGAAACTTCGGGTCACGTCCAGTCGTAAACGAATTTTTATGAGGAAGCCCGCTCGGCAAGAGTCCAGTGTCTCGTCTCGTCTCGCGTTTCCGTTCCCGAAAATCGCAGGGAAGAGCGGTCCAGGAGAAACGGGAGACCTCGGCGTTAAATTGCGGCGCGCCCAAGCGAGTCTCGTAAATGTAAATGTGGAGGCTGGCGATGCGATGCCCAACAACGCGATGGGTGTTGTTCGAGTTGTACGCGCGTGAACCGTTAGCTTAACAACGCAGGCGGCTCTGGCCAACGAGCAACAGCTCAACTCGACTCGACTCGACTCGACTCGACTCGACTCGATTCAACTCAACTCAACTCAACTCAACACAACTCAACACAACTCCTCAACACGCGCCACCGGTGATTATGAGATCCGTGGAATGAAGACAGCTCGTTCGATCATTCGTTAATGCCTCTTCCTCCATTGTTGACCCCCCCTCCCCTCCCCCACCCTTCCTAATAGTACAGCCACTTAATGCGTTTTTGTTTTATCCCGGCACAAACTCTCGGCGGGTATTTGAATTCGCACACAATGTGCAAGTGCGCTTTTATTCCTCTCGGAGCGAATCGCAGGCGATAAAATGAATGACTTCCTTTTTACACTCGCTCCTCATTTTCCCACATTCCCGGCTTTTTATCGATTTATGTTTTCGCGAAAAGCCGCTCGCGCGAGAGGGAAAATAAAATGGAGTCCCGCACGTGCCGGGCTCTAGGTAATTGCGCGTCTTGGCTCTAATAAGGCAGGATAGAGTCTGATAATGAAAATCGTCGGCGTCCGGGTCGCCCTGGAAACCTGGAGACTGAGTGCGAGGGGGGAGGAAGGGCGAAATTTGCGGAATTGAGTATTAAGTACGGCCATTAGCCCCGATTGCCGATTAGAGCGAGATGATTTGGGTGTCAAGGGACACCCCGGAGTCTCTCGTCCTCGTCTTTTGTCGCGTCGTTGCCTACTTGTTCTTCTCGAGACCGGTTCCGGGCACATTTTGCCAGGCCCGCTTTGATGATAAATTCATCCTCCGCTCTTAACTTCATAATTTCAAGTCGACGACTTGTAATTTTTTCAATATCACATGCGACTTCCTTTAAATTCCGACGCGCAGAGCCCCGTTTCTAGTCTCTCTTATTAAATTTAAACTAGACCGCACCGTTTACTCTAAATATTACCTTCCTAATAAATGTCATTTTTGCTCGCGTTATCATTACAAGTTATTTTTCGTATTTTCATTTAGAACCATTTGAAAATTTTAATTCTTTGCTGTATCATCCACCATTCGCAGCCATCAATCACGTCAATTCTTAATTGCCATAAAAGAGGAGAAAACAATAATTAATTGTTGTGGAGTTAAGTACGTGCAAGTACCGTTTGTTACAAAGTATATAAGAACTCGTTGGCGTTTATTCAATCATTGAAGATCCAGTTCGTGACGATGGAAAACTAGTCTTTGTCATACTATTTCCGTTCTATTTAAAATTTAACGATTGCAAATTTAGCAAATCGATGATCGATTATTGAATTATTCGGGTTGGCTTCAAAATTTAAAAGAATGTCAATGTGCTTAAAAAAAAAAAATGGTAATATTATAACAGTACCGAAGCCGTCTCTAATATTAAGAAGTAAATCCAAATCAAGAGAGAAAATTACTCAAAGAGAGTCAGAGCGAATATTAGCCTAGGTCAAGTTGATTTATATAACGCAACCTATTTCGGCAAACTCCCGATCAACCCGGCAAAAATCGCAGCGATTTCCTCGCAGCCGCGGTCGGCACTTCCCCGTGGTCCCTAATTGCTCTCGCACCCCCCTCCCCACCCCACCCCACCTCGAGAAGATGGTACAATTGCATTTGTCGATCGATTCGTCGCAATTAGCCCCCGACGACATCCGCCGTCGCTTCAATTACCAAGGACTCGTTAATTAGCGATAATTGTCGCAGCCGAGGCGATACAACGTTATAGCGATTAACGGTTTGCATCTCATCCCCGACTCGTTCGAGCGCTCGAAAAATCTTGTCTCGTTAGAAAAACTCGCGCTTATTTTGTGCCTCGACTCGATTGTCTGGCGTTGCGCTTTTTTCTTTTGCTAGCACAGAAATGCTTACAGTGAGAAAATGCACTTTTCGCAGCGCATACGTGAAAGCGCATATGAGTTTAAGTGGCTTACGCGCGATATTGCGCTTTCACCCATAAGTTTAACATTTTTTTAATAACAATACCGAGGAGAAAATGCGAGCTGTTACCTTTATTATCGTTTCATTCGTTGAAAAGATCGATGATTCCTTTAACAAGCTACTCATTTGCTTTATTTTATCACCACTCGTAACTATAATACCATGCGTTTTCAATCTATGATTAACGAGATCGACCAAGAAAATGCAATTTTGGCTTGTTTCCATTGTGAAAAGTAGTACTTGAGTGCAAAATGAACATTTATTAACCGCTAAGAAAATTCACATAAATACAAAAGTGTATCTGACTTTGGTTTGTAAATCTATTTTTAAAAAATCGTACACTAATTAATTTCATTATTTACGTTCTTGAACTAGTCTATAATTTTTCTTAAATTCCTACATTGCGAAAATAATACTTGAAAAAGAAATATTTTTTTTTTACCATGTATTATCTGAGAAAGCACCTAGTTTTATATACACATAGAAAAAAAACATTCTTTTATTATTTAATTTAGAGGTTAAGTATTAAAGAAAAAGGAAAAAAAACTTCTAGTCGTATTGATGACTAATAATAATGATTTTAAATCGTTATCGGAATATCAAAATCATCACGATTTTATCCAATCGGCACAAGGACATTATATTAAGAATTATGTTTTGAATATCAGATTATAAAATACGCATCTATTCTTTTGTCCAAACAGGATTTACGGGGACACAATGCGAGATCAACATAGACGAATGTGCGGCCAATCCGTGCCTGAACAACGGAGTATGCACGGATCTGATAAACGGGTTCAAGTGCAAATGTGCGGACGGATTCGCGGGGGTTCACTGCCAAATCAACATCGACGACTGCGCCTCGTCCCCTTGTCGGAACGGGGGCACCTGCCACGACTCCATCGCCAGGTACACCTGCGAATGTCCGCCCGGGTTCACCGGCTCCTCCTGCGAGACCAACATCAACGACTGCCAGTCGAACCCCTGCCACAGCGGCATCTGCATCGACGGCGAGAACTCCTTCACCTGCAACTGCATTCCAGGCTTCACGGGCAACCTCTGCCAGATGCAGATCGACGAGTGCGAGAGCAGTCCCTGCAAGTTCGGCGGAAGGTGCGAGGACAAGATCAACGGCTACCAGTGCATCTGTAGCCCCGGCACCTCCGGCAACGACTGCGAGATCAACGTCAACGAGTGCTACAGCAATCCTTGCATGAACGGCGCCACATGTGTCGACGGTATCAACAGGTGGGTTCCTCCGTTCTGGTTAAATGAACCCATAATGGTTAAATGTCGAATAGCACCATCCGAAGCTTTTTGTTCTTTCAATCAACGCATACGATTTTTAATGTCTAATGAATGTTTGTATTGCAGGTACTCTTGCGAGTGCGTGCCTGGGTTCACAGGTCAGCATTGTGACACGGATATCAACGAGTGCGCTTCGAACCCTTGCGCCAACGGTGGACACTGCATCGACCTGATCAACGGGTTCCGATGCGAGTGTCCCCGAGGATACTACGATGCTCGGTGTCTAAGCGATGTCGACGAGTGTGCCTCGAACCCATGTGTCAACGGGGGATCCTGCGAGGATGGCGTCAACCAGTTCATCTGCCACTGCCTGCCAGGTTATGGAGGCAAGCGCTGTGAAGCCGACATCGACGAGTGCGGCTCCAACCCTTGTCAACATGGAGGCATCTGCAAGGACAGACTCGATGGGTACAGCTGTCAGTGCATACCTGGTTACGCGGGTATCAACTGCGAGACCAACATCGACGACTGTGCCAACAGTCCTTGCCAAAATGGTGGCTCCTGCATCGATCTTGTCAACGATTACAGATGTGTCTGCGAGCTGCCCCATACTGGCCGCAACTGCGAGAACAAACTCGATCCGTGCTCGCCCAATAAGTAAGTACATCAATTTATCCACCATTTATACCTAAAATTATGCACATTCGCTTTTTTCATCTTTTTTAATTGTAAAATATTCACTTGTCATGCTTTTGATAACATTCGTGTATCATTATAAAAGCTTAATCGTTTTATAAAGTCCTTAAAATATTTGCGTTAATTTTTTTTTTTCTTTTAATATTTTCTAAATAAATAGTAATTTTAAACACAATTTCCATAGGTGTCTTCATGGAGCCAAATGTTCACCATCATCGAATTTCTTGGACTTCGCATGCACCTGCACTGTCGGATATACAGGACGACTTTGTGACGAAGACGTTGATGAGTGTATTGTAACATCGCCATGCAGAAATGGTGCAACATGTCGTAATACGAATGGTTCCTATCACTGTGTTTGTGCCAAAGGATACGAAGGTCGAGATTGTATTACCAACACTGATGACTGCGCTTCATGTAAGTCAAACAATCAATTTTTTTTCCATAAAACTTTATTAATTATAACAGTCTTATGCCTATGCTATCTTCTAAATTTTATTTAGAATTGTAAAAAGACTAGAAAATAATTCAAAGTTACAATTACAGATCCTTGCCAGAACGGCGGCACCTGTCTCGACGGCATCGGCGACTACACATGTCTTTGCGTTGATGGGTTTAGTGGAAAACATTGCGAGGTCGACGTGGACGAGTGCCTTTCTTCACCCTGTCAAAACGGCGCCATCTGTAAAGAGTATGTGAATTCATACACGTGTCAATGTAAAAATGGCTTTTCCGGTATCAATTGCCAGACGAATGATGAGGACTGTACCGAATCTTCGTGTATGAACGGTGGCACTTGCATCGATGGCATCAACAACTACACGTGTGTGTGTCGACCGGGCTACACTGGTTCCAACTGCCAATACCGAATTAATGAATGTGACCGAAATCCTTGTGAGAACGGAGCCACTTGCCATGATCATGTCCAATACTATACCTGTCATTGTCCGTACGGCTTCACTGGCGAACGTTGCGAAAGTTATGTGGATTGGTGTGCCGAGCCACCATGTGAAAATCAAGCCACTTGTCTCCAACAACGCAACAAGTACGAGTGTAGATGTTCTCCAGGTTGGACGGGCAAGGTTTGCGACGTGGAAATGGTTTCGTGCAAAGATGCAGCTCTACGTAAGAACGTGCCAGAGACGTGGCTCTGTAACAACGGTACCTGTAAGGATATTGGCAACAGTCACAGCTGTCTTTGCAATGAGGGTTACACCGGAAGTTACTGTCAGACAGAAATTAACGAGTGCGATTCAGCGCCATGTCAGAACGGTGCCACCTGCAAAGATCTTGTCGGCTCCTATCAGTGTGATTGTACCAAGGGTTTCCAAGGCCAGAACTGTGAGCTCAATGTTGATGATTGTAGCCTAAATCCTTGCCAAAACGGCGGTACTTGTCATGATCTCATAAGCAATTTCAGCTGCTCATGTCCACCTGGAACTCTCGGTTACATATGTGAGATTAACCTTGACGACTGTGTAATCGATGCTTGTCACAACAATGGTACTTGCGTTGACAAAGTTGGAGGTTTTGAGTGCAAATGCCCGCCAGGCTTCGTTGGGCCCCGATGCGAGGGCGATATCAACGAATGCTTATCAAATCCCTGTGCCGCGCCAGGAACTCAGGACTGTGTTCAACTCGTCAATAACTACCACTGTAACTGCAAACCCGGTTACATGGGTAGACACTGTGAGGTTGAAGTTAACTTCTGCGACAGCTCACCTTGCCAAAATGGTGGTATTTGCACTGCAGAGAAAGCTGGGCATACCTGCGTGTGCCCTAGTGATTATTATGGGCACAATTGCGAGTTCTCAGGATCATATTGCGACACGGAGCCCTGCTTAAACGGTGGGTCATGTCGAGTGACCGATAGTAGTGTTGGTTACAGGTGTCATTGTCCTCCTGGTACCGCAGGCACCCATTGCGAGATCGATGCGAGAGATGAATGTCTGAGTAACCCCTGCCAACAAGCGGATGCTATGTGCGAGAACCTTTTCGGGGACTATGCTTGTTATTGCCCACCCAAATGGACTGGTAAAAACTGCGATATTTACGACCCGACATATAGGGGCGGTGTTTTTGGACGCAGGAAGCCTAGCAGTTCTAATGTTATGAACGCATATGATCTCGACCTCGAACGTGAAAGGAAGAAGTGTATTGAAAATAAGTGTGAGGAGAAGTCGGGTAATCACAGATGTGATGAGGAGTGCAATAGGTACGCTTGCAACTTTGATGGCAACGATTGTTCCCTGGGAATCAACCCATGGAGAAATTGCACTGCGCCTATTAATTGCTGGGATGTATTTATGAATGGTGTCTGTGATGAAGTTTGTAATAATGCTCAATGCTTGTTCGATGGAAGGGATTGTGAAAAGAGGCTAGAACCGTGCAAGTGAGTACTCATTTTTTTACGTTATACTTATAAATATTGTCAATTTTGTAAATTAAAGTAACATTAATGTTTTGCTCAAATTTTTATTTAAATTTAATTATATTTGCCTTGATGAAATTATAAATATCTTTAAAATAAAATTGTGCTAAAATATCAGTCATTAACATAAAATTAAAAAAAAGAAGTTAGTATATCATGTACATAATTAAAATCTTTAATTAATCGAAATAACTCTAATTTACAGCCCAATTTATGACGCTTACTGTCGTAAGCACTACGCCAACGGTTACTGTGACTATGGATGCAATAACGAAGAATGTAATTGGGATGGATTGGACTGTGATCGCGCTCCACCTTCTTTAGCAGAAGGTGTGATTTCCGTGGTTGTAAGAATGGATATGCAAAGCTTCCGTTCCAACGTTGTCGCCTTTTTGCGCGACATTGGCCACGAGTTGCGCACAACTCTAAGGGTGAAACAAGATGAACTCGGCCAAGACATGATATACCCATGGAAGAGGGATCGCGAGCCAAGCATTCAAACCAACTTCTTCGGCAGGCCGACAAACATCTACACGGATAAACAAACAGGCATCGTGGCTTACTTGGAAATCGATAACCGCAAGTGTACAGTGACGCAAGGTGCGGTGTGCTTCCCAACGGCCAACGAAGCGGCTGAATATCTCGCAGCTACCGCGTCCAAACACTCGCTCTCGAGGAACTTCCCCATCGAAAAAGTGGAAAGCGTCGTTGAGCCGAATCTCGACTACGCGGACACACCCACGAACTATAAATATGTGTTTATCGGAGCAGTACTCGTGATTCTCATCGCCACTCTCGTGGGCGTCCTCGTGACCGCCCAGCGTCGACATCCTGGCAAGATTACAACCTGGTTCCCCGATGGCTTCATCAGAACTTCGGGTGGCAGCGTACAGAGGCGCCGATCACGGCGTCGTGGTCCTGATGGCCAAGAGATGCGCAACCTCAACAAACAGCCACCAGGTATCAACTGCATGGACCTCGACGTTGGAAACGGACGGGCACCGCAGTGGTCGGACGACGAATCAGATCTCCCACCTTCCAAGAGGATGCGAGCAATCGAACCGGGCTATGCGAGTGACCACACGGTTGTCACGGATTACGAAGAAGCTGAGCCGCGCATGTGGACGCAACAGCACCTCGACGCGGCTGAGGTTCACAACAGACCAGAAGCTGGCGTTCTCACGCCACCGAGTCTGGAGCATGGCCAAGACGTTGACGCTCGTGGACCTTGTGGAATGACACCACTTATGGTTGCTGCAGTCAGAGGTGGTGGTCTCGACACTGGCGAGGAGGAGGAGGAGAGCGACGGAACCGCTGCCGTTATCGCTGACCTCGTGGCACAAGGAGCTGATCTCAATGCCACTACTGACAAGAGCGGCGAAACGTCGCTGCATCTTGCTGCCAGGTAAATGATTTAGACTTTGTATTACTCTTACCTCATTACTACTTACTACTTACCTTACTATTTATGTATTCTCATTGCGAAAGTTATCATTAGCGGGAAAACAATTACTTTACAACAAAACCAATCTTATAAATAATTGCAGATATGCTCGGGCGGATGCCGCGAAGCGGCTTCTCGATGCTGGAGCGGATGCCAATTCACAAGACAATACCGGCCGAACGCCACTTCACTCGGCAGTTGCAGCCGACGCCATGGGTGTGTTCCAAATTCTTTTGCGCAACCGCGCCACGAATCTCAATGCTCGTATGCACGATGGTACGACACCCTTAATTTTGGCGGCACGACTCGCAACCGAGGGCATGGTCGAAGACCTGATAACTGCAGACGCAGACATTAACGCCGCTGATAACAGTGGCAAGAGTGCCTTACACTGGGCGGCAGCTGTGAATAATGTTGACGCCGTTAACTCCCTACTGGTCCATGGTGCCAACAGAGACGCACAAGACGACAAGGATGAGACACCCCTATTCCTGGCAGCGCGGGAGGGCAGCTTCGAGGCGTGCAAAGCGTTGCTGGACACGTTTGCGAATAGGGAAATAACCGACCACATGGACAGACTACCGAGGGACGTGGCTAGCGAGCGACTTCACCATGACATCGTTAGATTGTTGGATGAGCATGTGCCGAGGTCGCCGCAGATGGTGTCTGTTATTCCTAACGGCCCACTAATGGGTAAGTCTGGTTTTGAGTTTGCGTTTAAATATAAGGATGGAAAATTGAAATGGAATAAATCGAAGAAGCAATGGTCATTGGAATTATTTAGCTAACGCATCGATTCGCATGCTTGCAGGCTCGCCAAATCATCCGCAGCTCATCACGCATCCAACAGTGATCGGCAGTGCGCCGAAGCAATCAAAGTCGAAAAAACGACCGAAGCCAGGCTCGGGAAACCCAAACAGTCCGGAATCGGAAAATGGTGGTGGGGGCGGCGCAGCTTCGGTCCGGCGAAAACCCTCGGTAAAAAAGCAACCGCCTACAAAGCGTGGTGCCCAGCCGAACCCCAACCAGGAGCTGCCTCAGGGTGCGGAGGGAGCCGAGGGTAATCTGCCCAGTCCCTACGACAGCGCGAGTTTGTACAGCAACGCGCTACCGCCGTTAGTGGCCGCGGTCGCGAGCCACACCCAGACGGCGGCTGCCGCGGCGGTGGCCCAGGCTGCAGCGGTTGCAGCAGCGGCCGCCGCCCAGGCAGCCAAGCAGCCGCCCCCTTACGAGGACTGCATAAAAAACCAGACGTTGCAGCAGCAGCAACAGAATAGGTATGACAGGTGGGTGTTGACAATGAGACGCCAAGGTAACGGCGTGCCAGTACCTTTATCAATTAGCTCTAAGCTCTTGCGGCTAAATTTCGTTCAATATTAAATATTAAAGGCTCCTCCAGGATTTGCACCGCATAACAATGAATAATGAAATAATTTGCTTTTCTGGTCTTGCAAAAAATCGCCAACGAGCGAGCGAGCGAGCATCTCTAACTTAGCCTTATCTCTGGTGTCCTTAGCCTGCAGCAGCAGCTGGGCCACCTCACGGCCGACGGCTTCACGAGCTACGGCCTGCCAAATTTTCACGAGCAGCTGCTGGCCGCCCAGCAACAGCACCAGCAGCAACAGCAGCGCCAGCAATCGAACGGCGCCGCGAGTATGGTCGTGAACACACTTTCGCCGCCCTATAGTAATCAGTCACCGCCACACTCCGTCCAGTCGAATATGACGCTCTCGCCCCAGGCGAGCTACATGGGCTCGCCCTCTCCCGCCAAGAGCCGACCCTCGCTGCCGACGTCGCCGACCCACATCGCGGCGATGAGGCAGGCGACTCACCAGAAGCACGGCGGTATGCCGCCGGTGGGGTTTGACTTCGAGACGCTGCCCTACCCTCAGCAGCCGATCCAGCCCACCCAGCAGCAGCAGCAACAGCAGCAGCAGCAGCAGCAGCAACAACAGCAGCAGCAGCAGCAACAGCAGCAACAACACCAGCAGCAGCAACACCACCAGCAGCAACAGTTTCAGCAGCAGCAGCAGCAGCAACAACAGCAGCAGCAGCAACAACAGCAACAGAACCAACAGTACTACCAGTACTTGACGCCGCCGTCCCACCACTCGGGCCCGGACGTCACACCTCAGCACCTGATGCAGGCGCCTGAGAGTTTCCCCACGCCCTCTCCCGACAGCCCGGGACACTGGTCCTCGAGCTCGCCCCACTCGAACAGCGACTGGTCCGAGTGCATGGCGTCGCCCCAGAACGCCTACGGCTCGGCGAGTGCCGCCGCGGGTCACCAAAGCAATAAGGGCTCCGAGGCTATTTACATCTGAAACGCGCGGCCAAAGCCACTAGTGCCTTTTCATGGACAGAGACACGTTTTTATTTTTTTCCTCCTTTTTATAAACATAAAATAGGGAACTGTGATCAATGATTGTCTTTTTTCTGAATAACGAAAGAAACAAGAGCGCAGGCCGGTGGAGCCTTCCTTGCTGTGCCCCGGGAAAAACGCCGGTGTCCCCTCGGCCCGGCCTGCCCCGCGGGGGGAGGGGCTCGACGGTAAGGCAGGTTCCACTCTTGATTATAATCATAATAAATAATTAAAACGAGGGAGCGATTTATTATACTTGTATTTAAATTTAGAAACGCTCGCTCGCTTCGCTTACACGTGGAGACTGCCCCAAGCGTGGTGAAGGATAGCACGGGAGATAAAAAAAATAAGTCGCCGAGGGTCCTGTAATTGTTTGATCTTGCGGTGCGTCTGTGAAATTTTTGATGGAATCTTACATTCTTAAGAATGAATATGAAAACTGATAATCGTGATTATCATATAGCGAATTTTAATAAATAAATATGCCTTTATGACTACTTTTTATATTCGATTATATCTTTTCTCTCGATTTTTTGTACAAAATGTTTTTACATATATTTTTTTTATATCGCGCACAATCGTCACAAGACCTAAATAGGCCACAAGGCCTTAAGCTGGTTACTTTTTCGATTGACAAGCGTTAGAAATTATAATCGTGTTTCCATAATTATATTGCATTACTTGACATAATGTTTATAATGAAGTATACCGTGATCTTTTTTTTTCCGTCGCATTAAGAATGCCCGAACTTTCTCATTCGTTATTATTATTATTATTATTATTATTATTTTTTTATTTTTTTTTTTTTTTTTTTTCCATTACCCTAAACTTTTGTCAATGCAATATTAGAATGCGAATGTGGTAATCTTCTCGGCAATAGCAAAGCAAAGACTCGCTGAGAAGAAATTTGGAGCACAAATACGATACCAGTGTTTTTTTAACTGGGTGCTTATATAATAATTTAACAGTCCTCGTCATTATCAGCTTCCCTGTCAATTTTCAGCCTTTTTCATTTAACCTTAATTATTTGTAACAAATAAAAGTAAGCGGTTTTGCAAATTTTTCTATAAACTTTTCGTATTTTTTGTTCAATTGGTGTAGTTAATTCTTTGTGCGATAAAGAAATCATGAGATCTTCCAAACCTACTTAGACACTCAATTTTGATAAATCTTATTCGATACGTAGCACGAGTGCGTAAATACATGACAATAATAAACAAAGGGACTGAAAATAATTGTGTTCGACATTAAATCTTCTCAATGTGCTCTCTGTTGTGCAACATCTCTTTCTGTGTTAAAAGTGTATCGGAAAAAACTAAGAATACTATGGTCGCCCAGTTGACTAAGTTAAGCTAGAATTCTCCAATTATTATTATTATTATTATTATTATTATTATTATTATTATTATTATTATTATTATTATAACAAAACTTGTTATTCCTTGTAACTTGTAAAAAGTACTGAATTTTATTCGTAATAACTATTGTATAAGTAAAGTAAGTTTACTATATTTCTATTACAACCCCGCTCCTATATGCAATCCCTATCTATATTTTTTTAGTTTATGTCTTTTATAGATATAATAAATAAATAAAGAACATTCTAATATTCACACGATAGGGTTGTTGTTCTGTTCTACTGTGCTATGCTTCCGCGTTTTTTATTCCTTATGTAATAAGCATAGGTACTTCTAGTGTATTTCGACAGATTTTACACGACAATCAAATTGTATTATAGCAATAAATAATAAAAATAAAAATTTAAGATACTTGGTCTCCTTAATTTTTTATCTATCCCGATTTTTACATCTTTACATCAAGCATTTTTTATGTAAATAATTACAAACTTTTTGAAAAATTAAATAAATTTTGAAAAACTTCTCTAATTAAAATAAATAAATAATAAATAAAAAAGGTTATATATACACTTTCTTTTGCAAAAGATAAATGATATAATAAATAAATAAATAATAAATAAATTTTTTTCCAACAATTTTAAATAAATTTGGAAGAATCAAATTTCTATTAATTCAATGTACTTATTTTTAATAAAATTGATAATAAAATTAAACAAATAAAGTTATGTGCTTTTATTGTTAATGTATATTTGAGTTAATACTTATGAAATAGATATAATTTTTTTATGATAATTTTGTATACAAAAATAATATTCTCAAGTAGATTCAATAAAATTTGTATATTGATTAATAAACGAAATATTTTTTAAAATGAAAAATAGTTTTAATTTTTTATTAGATATATGTTTAAAAAACAAATTATTGTAATTTTGCAATATTTTCAAAAATTAAAATTGTATATGTTAATTTTATTCATAGAAGATAAAAAAATTTGAATAAATTTTTAGTATTTTACTAGATATATTGAAGAGAAAAGAAAATACCAACTTTTAAATTCAGGTTCATATTTACAAAAAAAAAACTTATGCTATAAATAAAAACAAAAATTAAAATGATATAATAAATGTAAAACTAAAATATAAAATAAATTAACGATAAATGAGTATTTCAATGCCAACTATTATTGTAGTAATTTTTTATATTACGTAAACAATAATCAACTTTTAAATAAAATATAAATTTTGTTTATTAATTGTAAATTGTATAAATATATAAATGTTTATATTTTTGCTCAACACAAATTTTTTTTTCTTTATCAAAAGTATCATTAAGTTCAAAGAATTTATTAGTCTTTTTTGTTGTTAAATTAATTTTAAATTACTTTTGAAGTTATACAATTCATAAAAAATTTACATTATTTTTAAATTAAAAAAAAAAATACAAATCAATTTAATTCAATAAAATTTTTTACTTTAATCATATGGTATTAAAAATTGAGTCAAGGTAATTTGTAATTCCATTAGGTTTGTGCTTTATTTAAGTTTAAAATTGATTCCAAGGCTCTTTCAAATCTATATCGCTATTTCTATTTACTACCCCTGGATCCTGAGTCCAGCTAAGAATGCTTGGGATTAACAACTGCACCTCTAAAATGGTTATAGGTATAATAATAATAAAAAATGACTGTAAATATTACTCGGTTCGATCAAGAATGCTGGAAAATACGTGAAATGATTGTTCGAGCAAATATCGTTCTCTTTTATCGATTCGAAATGGCCTTGAAGAACCCGAAGAAGGATTAGGCACCTCTTAAAACAAGTGCAAGGGCTGGTAACGACCCTTTGTTCCAAAATCCAGAGCAACCGCACTTGCACTTGGATTTTACGACCAGGAGTCGCCCAGTGACCAGGATTCCTCTAGTGCTACCTGCAGGATAATCATCTGTTTGATTTAAGGCTGGGAGGAAAGGAACTCCTCAGCTTTCTTTGTTGGCTCCACTGTGGCAATTCAATAAACCTGTAGTCCAGCGCTTGGGAGGCTGTGAGTCGATCTGCACTTCTGTCACGAGGGATCTTCTTACTCCTCTCGTTAAATCGTAAACTTGGTAAAAGTGCACTTGGAATTGTTGAGCTCGTGCTCTGTTTTCCTTGTCAGCTCCAGACGACGTGATAATATAATTTATATCACTCGCTAGAATTATTTATTCTCACCACCTAAGAGAAATATAATAAATTGAATTAGAGTTCACTCTTAGTTGTGGTGGAAAATAAAAAACTGGTTGTTGTCCGTCTGGAGATTATTATTTATTGTTAAAAAGATTATTCAACTGAATGATACATTTCTTACAGTATAACTATAAAAATTACAATATTATTTTTTGTACTGTTTTTATTAAAAATAAGTATTTTTGGATTACAATAAACTCGTGACTTAGTAGCTTTCCAAGTTTTTAATTTACTATTTTCAGCTTAGTTAAAACTTCTTTATTTAATGATCATTATCGAGTTATATTATACTATTTAGACATGAAGAAAAAAACAAATAATGATTATAAATTATCAATTGTTTTTTTTTTTATTTCACAATTACAACTGAAAATCAAATTTACATGAAAATTATTACAAACTCAAATTTATAAAATATTTTTTCAATCTTCCACAATTTGAATCACTTAATAATTCGAAAATTCTGGTATACATTTACTGCAACATTTAGGATAAAGTTTAGTGAGATCTTCTGGCACTTCTTTTTCAAAATCATCGCAATGTATGGGATCACAGCTAAAAAATATTTTTTAATTTTTTAATAACATAAATATATATTCTGATCGTGTAAATTAATATTAAATTTAACTATTGTATTTTTTATTAAATGCTATGGCTTTATAAAATTGGTATTCATACACAAGCCATTTAATAATATCATTCTTTATGGAAAACGCGTGACAATGATTCATGGTTGAAGATTTTTGTTTTGCATAATTTTTGCACTCATTCGGACGGAAAGGCAAGGGCGGACACTTTTCAGCTGTCATAAAAGATTTTGTAGTGTTCTTTGGAATATTTGCTAAAAAAAAAGTATATGTATACTTCTTAACTATTTGATGAAGATATAAACAGCAATAGAAATTCATATTTTTATTTAAATACAGAATATACGAATATTTAAAAGCTTTTGTGATATTCTACAATTTTAGATATTGAAGAAATATGTACATAACAAAATTATTAATATTATTAGAAAATATTAATTACCAATGATATTTTTTAAATGAAAAACTAAGAAAATTTAATTTGTTTTTAATATATTCAGTTAATTTAATAATAATTATATCGTTCTATGTCATAATGCTTATATTATAAATAAATATACATACATGCTGATACACTAACTACACACAAATTATACATCACAAAAACCAAGATTAAAATTAACTTCATTTTTATTTTTATTCGAAATACCTTCAACTAAAATCTAATGATTACTAAAGAAATGGCTTGCCATTTCAAAATATATAATGTTATCCCCTCTAAATTTTACTATGAAAAAATATTATACGTGCCTGCTTACTGTAATGTTTCAAATATATTATTTTTTGAAATTAGAACAAAGGTAAATTAACTACTTATCTGAATATTATAGTTTTTTATAATTTATTGCTACGTTGATTCATAAACTTATACAATTTGTTTTTTTCAAATATAATGCACTGATTAATAGCACAGTTTGGGATTTAAAATAAATTTAAGTACGAGACAAAATATGCGTTTACATATGAGCAATAAAAATTTAATAAATATTAAAATTAGCAAACTGAACAAATAATGTATATGAAGGATTATGAAAACTAAAATAAAACTGATATATTTCTTCAATAATTGACACATTTATTAGATTTTTATTGTTACAGAATGCAATGAAAAATATTGTATAACAAATGTTCTTTACGGAAGAAAATAAAAAGTACAAGCGCAATATGTAATAATATTCTTTTTAATGTTTTTCATAACCATTTATTTTAAAGATATTAAAAACATCATAAAAATTTATATAGAAATACTGACAAATGTTGAATGAAAAAATCAAAATGTTACATCAACGCTTAAGGAGCTTATATTTCTATTTAAAAAATAAATTTTTTAAAAAATAATTTTAATAATTATTATAAACCTTAATAGTTATTAAAGAGTTTGATTTCTATTTGTAATGCTTTACATAAAATGTACATAAAAAGTTATATAATTTTTAATTTATTTACCAAATAACCTCAATCCTTTATTACTTTTCTCACGTACACAAATTCTCTAATAAAGTGTAATGTGGAATAATTTTAATGTACAATTTTACGGTAATAGACTCTCACTAATGGAAAAAGGATCTTAAAAGATTATCTCAAAAATTTTTATAACTTTTATTAATTTATTTAATTATTAAAAATTATAAATTTTTGTCAACAAAAGCTTTTATTTTATTATTTTATATTTGTAACCTGTTTTGGTCAACTTTTTTTTTCTAAAAAGAGCCAAAAACTGTTCTAAAAAGTGTTCTAATGTTTGGTCTATAAATGTAACTCGCATGTAAATATAATCAGCTTTTTTTCTTCATTGTAACTCAAGTAAATATGTATTCATATATATTTACTTGAGTATATATATATATATATAAATTGTGCGCTTAAATATATATATATATATTTAAACGCACAAAAATAAATTGTCATTTATCTTTTCAATTTAATAAAAAATATAATATAAATAGTCGTTCTGATAAATTGATATTTCATACGGTGTGTGTATATTAGAAAGGTACACTATAGGTAAAAAAAAGACATAAAAAGAAGTATAACGTTGCACACATTCAACAATATTAATAAATTTTTTTGGTTTAAAATAAAAAGAAATTTTGAATATTCTCTAAAAATTTTAAATCAATCGAATGATTATTTTCAAGCTTTTTTGAAAACGTACTTTGTGAGAGAAACATTTTTTAAATTTTGGATGATTTTTATATTACAAAATTAAATTTTTATTATAATATAATATTTTAAGTAATTAAAATCGAATTCTAATGTTTTGTTTAATTGCTTGAATTATATACTATCGAAATGTGAAAATAATTGATTTTTTATAAATGCCATATTTCGTAATCTATTTAAATAAATAAACATTTTTAAATAATTATTTTTTAAAATTAAACTTCAATCTTGCTTCCGTAGTTTCAATAATTGTAAAAATATATATAAATTTTAAATTATTACAACTGCAAATAATTTGACATTATTTTAAAATACTATGATATTGCAGATTATCTTGATAAGAATAAAGAATGGAAATAAATTGGTTACTAAGGATTCAAGGTTTTTAATAAATATTACGTAACGCTTAATATATTATACTTAAATAAATCTTGTGTATTTTTTCTTTTATTCATTTATTTATTACAATTTGTTTTTACATCTATTTACAGCTTATGAAAAATACTTATTATAAACATTATTTAGAAAGCAACGTGCGTTGCAATATTCAAGACAGTTCTATGTTGTTCTAACAATTACCAGTTCCTCTCCCCTTCCCTAGTTTTCAAGACAGAATCACCCGTTTGTCTCAAATCTCGAAAGCTTCGCACTTTCACATATCGCGGCTTACATACTGGTAGCACAGACACGCATCCACGCATGCGCCCACAGAGAGAAATAATGTTTACCAAAATTTTATTCAATTAACAGTGTTGTTACTTAACATTTATACTTACTACGTCACAGACAAAATCACTGCACTTTTCATTATTCATCTCGTTAAATTCTTAAAACTTGAATAGCGACGATTAATATTTAAATTTTTCAAAAAATAAATAATATAAAATAAAAATTTATCAGTATATACGTTATAGTCGTATGATTGTATTCTGAATTCGACGCCATGCATGAAGAATGAAAAAAAAGACAGCCGGTGTAGGTAAATCGTGAATATCCTCGCCTTCCCCCAAAAAAATGACAACGTAGATTCGTGCGACTCCCCATAAGATGAAATGTCACCAAAATTGATGGATGGTATGCTTGAAGAATAACAGTTTAATAAAAGGACAGAGTTAAACCTTACTGATAACAATAATCATGAGGTGATACATTGAACGTAATGGAAAAGAGCAATGTTAGGTAATGATCAGAAAGTTACAAAAATGGGCGCTTAAAGAACATCTGGAACATCTTTCCTTTTTTTCTTTCCGATTTTTTGCCATTCACCATTTGTAGAGACTTTTGACAATAAAGATTGTGTAATTTTTACCAGTAATCGATCTCGAGGTTCTACAAATTAATAATTGTTATTATCCATCATTTATACACGAAGCTCTAATTTATTAACAGGATAACTGAGACACTGACCTGCATATCATTATGATTATAAAACATAGCTTCTCTTTCGACTACACAAATAAAGGCAGAGGTGACACTTAACTCTTGTATTATCAATTTTATAGGTGAATCTCGTATGAGCTTCGGAGCTATTTTGACTTTCTGGACTATGATAAAATGGAATCTTGCATCTAATATTAGCATCCACTCGTAGTACTAATACAATAAACTTAAATTATGAAAATAATTTTGCAGTCTTCAGTAATTTCAAATACTTAAATAATGCCAAGACTCCATATGCGCATTTACTACAACATTTAGGATAAGGTTTATTAAGTCGTTGTATTGTTTTTATTTCATTTTCCTCGCAAAACAATTCGATCGTGTAAATTAATATTAAATTTTATTATTATATTAATAATTAGATTTATGACAACGCTATAAAATTTTTGTGCATACCAAAGCCATAAAATGTGAATTTTCTTTACGAAATAAGTGTGACACTGTTTTAAAGATGCCGATTCTTCTTTTGCGTATAATATGTACTCGCTATCTTCAGAATTTTCAGGGCACTTTTCAGCCATCATGAAAGATTTTTTATTGGTTTTTTGAGCTGCTAAAATAATGATACATATTAGAAGTGTGTAGGAGATATATACTATTACAGAAATTTACATTTTTTTTTAAATTACATAGTTTATGGAAACTTGATAGCTTTTGTGAGAAATTTTACAATTTCATAGGATTATATTGTTCAAAGTAATAATTTTTATAAGGTAAATATACGCACCTTCACCTATATTAAATATACACAAATTATATATCGCAAAACCCAAAGTAAAAACTAACTTCATTTTAATGCTTATTCTTAATACCTTCAAGTAAAATCCAATAATTACTAAAGAAATGGTTTGTCATTTCGATCGGTATTACTATTGTCACTCGCCAGCAATTCGATGAACTTTTACTCGCTCCCCCCCCCTCTCCAATGCACAATAGGATAATTACACGTAATTGAGCCCGACACTGCCTTTAACACCCCATAAATGTACTGTTTTTCGTCAAGAAGAAGCAGGCGGTGTCTTTAAACTTTCAAAAATAAAGGTGGTGAGTCTTTACAAAATTGTCGTGCAGACACTCTTTCATATCCTCGCATTGGGATCACATTGGGACTCTCATATCAAGGCAGTCAATTTCGAAAGGTATTGTTACAATACAATAAGAACAAACGAGGTTTTCCCCCTTTGAAACTAAGCTGCTTTGTGATCTCGATTGCTTTTTATCATCGGCATAAACAAGAATATACAACGTTATCCCCTCTAAATTTTACTGCGAAAAAAATATTAAAAACCCCTGCTAACTGTAATGTTTAAAATGCATTCTTTTTTAAACTAGAACAAAGATACATGAATCACCGATAAGAATATTTCAAGTTTTTATAATTTATTGCTAGCTTGGTACATAAACTTAAAATATGAATGTACAATTTGTCTGTATACTCATACGATAGATACAGTGCATTGATGAATAGCACAGTTATGAATTTAAAATAAATTTAAATACGAGGCAAAATACGAATTTACATATGATTTTAATATTAAAAATTTGATAAATATACAAATTAACAGATTGAATAAAAACAAATACGAAGAATTAAAAAAATTAAAAGTGAAATGAAACTCATGTAATTCTTCAGTAACCGACACATTTATTAGATTCTTATCATTAGAAGATGCGACGATTCTTTGACTCTTGGACTTTGCAAAAATACACGGCGATGACATTATTTTACAATATTGTATTGAATTATGTTCAACAAGAAATCAAAAAAAAAGAAAGAAAACAAAAAAGTCAATCTTATGTCGGCAATTACACCACAAAAAAGCGAAACTCTCTGTACCAAAATTCTTCAACGCAATAATATTAACTATTATTGCAATTTACTAAAAAAATAATTATTATGTCATAAGTATACAAGGATTGTATTGTATATTGCGGTTTTTTTTGTAAATACTTGTACAGAAAGATAAAGGAAAATTAAACGTAATTTTAAACGAATGTAAATAGATATACATATTATTAATTAGTTATAATTAGGTATAAGAGTGTTAAAAATTGCGATATTGTTATATATTTTTTTTTTTTAATAAATCATTTGTTACCTATAATCAATTCTACTGTCTTATTATTTTTTCACCCCTTTGCAATCAATATCGTTTCTTATCAATAATTTAAAACTTTTTTTAAAAAAATTCAAGATAAGATTTTTAAAGTTTTATTAATTTAAAGAATAAGAATATTAATATAGAATTGTATTTAAAAAATGCTAATGAATAAAATTAAAAAATTTAAAAAATTTTTTTCATTCAATTCTATATTTTATATATATTTTCTTTTGTTATTGTAGCTTTACTTTTTGAATTTTATTTTTAGCTTTTTATTGAAAAAAGAGGTTAATGAAATATTTTTTTTTATACAAAAACTTTAAGATATCGATAAGAAATTGATGAGAATGGGTGGAAAACTAATAAGACAGTAAAATAATCTTACATTATTTATTAAGTAAAAAAGTATGACAATACCACAATTTTTAACATTGCTTGTTTTGCAGACTAAAGTTTTAATTTATTTTTATATAAATTATGAAAGTCAGTCTTTCAAAGAAGTTCGCATCGACAACACGAATATCTTTGTTGTGCCCGAATATTTTACAAGGGTGGATGGAAAATAATAGAAAGCCTTGTTGTATAATAGGTATATGTGTATTTACAAGTATACTACAAACGGAAAACGTCGATTGCACCCATTTATTTAGAGGTCACAAGCAGAATCGATATACATTTGACGAAACACCCCATATTTAAACATATTTCAATAGTAACCCCAACAACGCACATTACTACTTATACATAAAAAAAGGGTGGGGTGGATTATTACTTGGACTTTACTCGGGTTTTCTACCGCTCAATTCCTTTCTTAATCAATGCGAGACTGGACTTGTATTTCATCTTACAATATTATAATATTATTTCCAATTTTACAAGAGTACAAACAAACATTTTTATGCGCAATTAAAACTAATTGGAGTATTTTACACCATTTTTTTTTTTTTTTTAGTATTTTAATACAAATTTATGTTTTATTTTTATTTATATTTATCAGTGTATATGTATTATTTTAATTTTTTATTATAAAAAGAAGTTTTTTAAAAATGTTGTATAACAAAAGTTATTTATGGATGAAAATAAAAAACAAGCGTAATGTGTAATAATATTTTTTTTAATATTTTTCTTAGCCATTTATTCTAAAGATCTTAAAAATATTACGAAGATTTATACAGAAATACAAAAAAATGCTGTAAGAAATAACAAAAGTAAAAACAAATTAATAATTAAGGAATTTATATTTCTATTTTAAAAATTTTTTAAAAAATAAAAAATTTGAATAATTATAATTTAATAGTTATTAATAATTGGATTTTTATTTTCATAATTTTCATTTACATAAAAAATTGTGAAATTTTTGATTTATTTACCAAAAAAATCTTAATTATTTATTAATAAATATATAACCCAATAACCCAATAACCCAAAAATTCTCCCTTATACAGGAATTTGGAACAATTTTAATGTACAATTTATTGTCGAGAAGACATTCACAAATAAAAAATAGATGTAAAGTATCATGTATTTTACACATATTTATCAATATTTGTCTTTAATTAGTCATTTTCCTTTTAAAAGTAAATTTATTATTGAAACAAAATTATTGTTTTAAAAAATGAGTAATATCTTAATGATAAAATAACACTTATTAGCCTTAATTATATTTAAAAAAGACATGCTAAAAGACATAATAAAAAAAATTAATGTTTATCAATTATATTATAATTAATCTACTTTTGAAATTATCTTTATTACATCTTAATATTATTATATTACATATTAAAATATTATTATTATTAATGTACATATTACATATATTAAATATATTACATATATTAAAATAATGTTGAAAATTATTTGCGATGAGTAAATCGATTGTATTAGATGTTTTATTATTATTTTTATTATATTATATTTTATTATATTATATTTTATTGTATTAGTTTGTCTCTCGACTCTCGAGAGTTACGTTTTATTTTTCCTCGTTCCGTTTTTTGATCCACCATCTTTGTATGCTTGACACGTTTGTTGAAAATTTGAATATGTCAGGTCTATCCTTGTTAACAATCCCATAATATTTTACAATTATTTTTTTTCCGTCACTCGTTCTTGTCATAAAATACCTTTATCTGTCTGACCAAAGAAAATGCCGCTACAATCTAATATCGCATTCCGAATACTTCCTAACTATCCTACCTGTGAGGGGGGAGGGGGGGGAGGAGCTCTTACTTATCGGCTCGGAAACCTCGACTTATTATTGATTTTATCTTTTTGTCCTGCTGACTCTACTTCTAGTTTTTCTCGCTCATTTCCCGAGTTTCCATTCTTCTACGTGGGGTGACTCCTGTTTTTGATCTTGGCATTGAAAAATTCAGTTTCCCCCGACACCGAATTTTGCTGCCTTCCCGACCCCGCTGATCTTGGATCGTATGATGCTCCACCAAAACGGGGTTTCTTCTTCATGCCACATTTGAGGACGAATACATCGCATAGGAAGGATACTGTTTTTGCGTGGGTGAGCTATGCGATTGGTAAGCAAATTATAAAATTAGATCAGATCCAGCTTAAACGGAAATTCAGCTGGGTTATCTTAATCTTGTACCTCCTCCCTACCAATCGGATTACGACTACTCACTTTATTTGGTTTCACATGTTTATTATGACAAATCCCTGGGGTTTTCTGAGCTCCTGAGTGATTTAGAGATTGATTTTAATGACTCGACTAACTGGATAGAGGATTAAACTATTAACAAAGTGGCAGGTAATGCAAGAACAATCATCATGAGGCCCTTCATGGCGAAGAAAGAAGATGCCAACGAGCAGAAATCGCTAACATGCTAACGAGCTTAAGCAGGAGTAGGAGTCGGGTCTCCCCCCTCCGCCCCTCTTAAATAGCAAATCGAGCCATCGACGTGGAAGTTCGCTCAAAGGCACGCGAAGCGAATTCCCGAAAGGCCAAGACAGGCATTATAACCATTAGCCTGGAAGCACATGCTGATGACAGTTGAGGAGTTTAACGGAGTTTAAGGGAGTTTAAAGGAGTTTAAAAGTGAACCTTTTTTTCTCCCCTGTCACTTTTTTGGGAATGGAGAGGGAGTCTCGGTACAGGATGTGATCTGGAAGTAGAACTGCTATTTCCATGATTATGACGTATAAATTTTCTTGGAAATATTTTATGAGAACTCTGACGAGTTTATGAGGGCTCACAAAGAAACAGTTGATTCTAAAAATCTGAGAGATATTTCGTGAACCAGCTTTGATTTGATGGAGGAGTGTAGGCGGCATTACCTCAAGGGATCAGCTACGCCAAGAGGTTGTGGATGTTTGGTCACAAACTTTTACACCGCAAGCTTATCTGATGATGACAACAACACAAGTTGTAGTCACTTATACCCGATCGGTTATCGTCCATCGCATAAAAATGTTTAAGTATAAAAATACATTGTTTGTGGAACTATACTCTTAGTATAATTAAACTAGACATCCTGACAACTTAGTTGTACATCAGAACATTCAAGTTGTATTAATGTAAGTTATTAGTATTATTGGATTTGTAATTTATAACTGTTGTAGGTAGATATATATATTACGGTAAGCTGTTATAATTATTACATTGAAATAAAAACTTGATAATAACAAAACATCAACTTGCTGCAACATCGTCAACGCAAAAATAATAAAAAATTGTTGTTTTTTTTTCAAATCTATGAGAAACATCAAGATATTATAATTTAATATAATAAGTATTTCTTTAATTCTCTTAATCATTATTGATGTATTTCCAATTGAATATATAAATTAACTAATATAACATATTAAATTTTAATATAAAATTGTCGTAATTATGATCGATATTTATAAAGAAAATACAATTATAATAAATTCCAATGAATTTTCATAATTCCTCAAGGAGAACTAAAAATTATAAACAATATTTTAAAATAAAAATTATAAGTTTTATTTATCTTTTAATTACATATTTTGTTGAATCGTGTTATAATATCAAAAAATTACAAAATCTTACTTCTCAATAAAAAAGTTACGGTGGTATTATCTGATTGTACAGTTTAGGTGTTGTTTGAAAACATAACATTTAATAATTTATGCAATAAATGTTTATTGTTTGATTTGCTTCTTGATCCAGTCAATGTATTTGGTGGTATCGGCGTAGACACCTGGGTATCCTACCAAACCACATCCATATCCAACGGTTACAAGACCAACTTGTAATCCATTGACAGTCATTGGACCACCATCGTCACCGAAACATGCGTCTTTGCCTCCGGTCTTCATGTAACCAGCGCACAATTGTCCATCACCAATTGGACCAATTGGCGTGTCGTGGAAGATGTCGTCACATACTTTGCGGGAGACAATTGGTACGTCGACGGCCATCAATTGCTTGGATCGGTATTTGAGCTGAACTCTGGTGTCACCCCAACCAGTTACGGTTGCCATGGTACCGGGTTTGGGTTCCGCGGAGCTCAGACTAGACAAATGGATGGTTTTATGTATTTCATTACTTAGGGACAGAAATTTTTATAATTTTTCCGATGAAATAAAAATTATTTATTGTCGGGTTAAAAGATAAAAGCATTTTATAAAACCTTTTCGTTGTTGTCTATTCTTTAAATAATGAATGTAATAAACAATTAAACTCGTTGGTTTCAATTTGTTATCGAATCCCTTCACTTTTCGTGCAATTCAATGCGATTTATAAATGTTCTTATTCAGAGCAAAAAAATCATCATTCTAGACACTCAATAAGTTAAGAAAGGTATAAGTTAATAAGCATTTGACAGGTCTGTTCATTAAAAATGATTATCAAATGTTTTTGATACACGTGGGAAAATCTTGCAAGCCATTGTTATTTGTTATTAAACTCACGTGATTGGTTGACGGGTTTTGTCGAAAACGAATGGTTCCTGGACCTTCATGATTCCAATCTCGGTGTTTGAGGTTCTGCCAAGAGTGATGTAATCAACGACGTGGTGAAGACTTCCACCCTCGGTAAAGTAGGAACTTCCGGCACGGATGACCGCGGGGAGGGCTCCATCGTAGTTGCAGTGGGCGGCAGTCAGCACATGGTGTGCCGTGAGTATACTACCACCACACCAGATTCCATGAGAATCGAAAATGGCTACTTGGTAGGGGAAATCTTCAATATTCACAAGTCGGCCACCGACGATCTTCTCGTCACCAAACTCGTTGACAAGAGTCACATTGTGTGGGGCAGAGTGTACTATAAGACAAAGATTAGCATTGTAATAAATATTAATTATCATTACTCATAATTATATTCTCCATTCCATTCGTACAACAACATAAATTAATGCTCCATCTTTAACCTCGGCTATGAAATCTTTTTATGGACCAATGTTTTTCTCAAATCTCTGAATTAAATTTTTAAGACTGTACATATGATATGGTGATTTTAAGGGGACAAATGCTCAATTGTATAAAGTAAAAAGAAAAAGCAATTCCAAAGAAACTTTAGTCAGATTAATTGTTGCGAATATATATGAATAAAAATTGTCAAAAGTTCAATAAACGATATATGATCGAGTTGCGTTTTTTATTAAAATTGTTATAAAATTATTATAAAAAAACATTACATTATACTGTGTAAGGTACATATATATATATATATATGTCGAAACATAAGCATATTTTAATTTTCAAATAAAATAAAATAAAATGTCCTTATTTTATAATAATAATTGTAATTGAATATTTTTAGAAATTTAATATTTTAAAAGATATCAAGAAAATACTAGTAAAAGATAAATTGAAATTCTTAATTGAAGTAAAATTCAAAAGTAATAATTTATATAAAATTATAAAAAGGTGACTCTAAGTTTCCAGTCTTTTGTATTAACATCCTAATATGCATAAAATAGATATAAAATTTATATAAATTAATAATTCAGAAATTTTATTTTACTATATCTTATTATGACTTGTTAAATCATCTTGTTTCAATTTTGAATTATACATCAAATTTGAATTCAACACATCGGTACTTGAATTTTATAAAATTTATTATGATTATGATTATAAATAAGTTATAACTTTTTTTAATTAAAAACCACTGCATTTTATTATCTCAAACCCATAGTTCTTTAAATTAATAAGTTTGTTCATGATTATAAATTTATTTAATATTTCTAAATATAGAATCTTTATATCCAGAGAGAGAAACGTAACAATTGAAATGATTGAATTTAAAAAGAAAAGTTATGTTTTTAAATCACTTACCACTCGCCGTGATTGCAAGGGTTGCAAGTAACACAAAGGAGAACATTTTCATCAGTTCTTTGGATTGGAATGATTATGCATACCCATAGTAAAGCTTTTATATCAAAAAGTATTCACATAATTTTCCCCAAAATTTACTGATATCTTTCTTTGCGGTATTAGTTTAAGTATAATAAATTGATAAGCCTAGAATATACTTTTATTACATTTATTCGTTTCTTGTGAATATTTTTAACATTTAATATTGTCTTAAATAATATTGATTTTTTAAATACTGTAAAGTAAATAGTATATAGCCTAATCTAAAGAAAATATAAATTACGTAAACATTATATAATTATTTTATTTAAAATAATGTTCGTGTTGCAGCCGATTTCCTTGTAATTTAATTCTTTACTTATAATTTTCATTTTAATAACTTTATGAATTACATAAGGAACTTTCCTACATGATATATGTATATTGTTTAATATTTTGATAAAATTAAAAGTTCTATATTTTTTTTATAACAATCCATTTTATTTATTATACCTATTAATACAATATTAGTATTTTATTTCGAATCAAATGTTATATTTGCAAAAAAGATACCTAATTTTTAAATATAAAATAACATTATTTATTATTATATAATTGAAGACAGAAAAAACAAATTAAGTGATGCTAATAATGATACAGATTATGGACAAAAAGTTTAAATTTTTTAAAATTTTATGATAACTTACTAAGAAAATTTCTAATAGCATAAAATGCAATAAAGTTTATTAATATTAATAATACTTATTATTAATATTATTACATAAGAATATTTATCTTTACCTAAAAATAAATTATAAAGAAATTTCATTTTTATTTAAATTGGTTGGTAAATTGGAATTAAATTAAATTAAATTAAATTAATTAAAAAATTTGTAATATCATCATTTTACAGTGTTTTGAACTCTAATTTGTGTTATTTAAAGTTATTTATATACATTTACACAAAATTTCAGCTTAACCGATTTTTAATTTTTAACAAAAATCTATTTTCAATTAAATTAATCCACTTCTAATTAAACAAATCCTGTATCTTACATTTTGTAAAAATTTTTTAAATTATCTAAAATATGTAAAGTTTATTATTTACAGTCGACAGTGTGAAATTCGTGGAGTGGGGAGAGTTGGTCTGCAAGTATTCCATTTATTCATTTTTAATTTATCAATCGATTTATATGAAAATGAATTTTCTTTATAATCTTATTAACTACAAAACATCCATTGACACTATATTATTTCAACTTTTTATTTTAAAAAAGAAAAAGTAAAAAAAGGATTTTTTCGTTAAAATTGTTAATAACAATTATTTTAGAATATTACGAGTGGGATTTTTAACAATAAGAACCTACTGAATTTTCCGATTTTTCATGTATTCGGTTTGCTGTTTTTTACTAACGACCTAAAAAATGTTTTATTGCTTAGTCTGTATATTCTTTACTAATTTAACAAATTATGTTTTGTTTAGGCAATAAAATTTGTATAAACAACAATATAATCAATACAATTAATTATTAAAAATATATTTTTTTAGATGAAGAACTGAATAAATTATAAAAATCTTTTATCTTTATCATAATAAAATATGTTGTTTTTATCATAAATCGTTTTTTATTAAACTTAATAATATGGGTAAAGTTTACAAAAAAGATTATTGAGAATATAAATTTTACAAATATACCAAAGCAATATTTTTCCATTCACAAAATTTCTTATTTTTGTATGTATATAGACAGTTATAAATATCATTTGTACCTTTCTTATTAAAACTTTTATCTCACTATTCAATATTATATAACTCTTAAAATAAACATAATTTTTTTTTTAGATTAGTAACATGTACTGTATTATGAAGATTATGATTTATTATAACTAGATAATTTATTTAAAAATATATTTCAATATAAGTTTTTATATAAAATAATATTAAATTAATGTTTTAAATAATTGTTTAATGTGTATATAAGTAAATAAGAAATAAATAAATACACAAATTCATGTATAAATATGTACATATATATATACATTTCGACAGTTTTTAAAATATTTTTGAATTAGTTAACTTTAATTTTTGTGCATATAAATTTTGTTATGATGTATTACATTGAAAAATAAATTTTATTCAATAAACACTATTTATCTAAATGTTCGAAGTTTAAGAATTTTTTGGTTCAAAAATAAATTATGCATCATAATGATTTATTAAATTAAACAAATATTTAAATATACAGAATTGAGCTAAATATCTGTAATTGAAAGATTATCTCTTTATTATAAATAGTTATTCGTTAAAAATAAAGATTTGAGAAATTATTTTATCAAGATGTTTTCCTTTTTATTATTTACAGTACTTATATACTCGATTAAGTAAGTTTATATCATTAAATATTAACCAAAATCATCAGATAGGTAACTTAATATCATGAAATTTTTTTTTGTACAAAACTAAACGTTTATTTTTAATTATGAAATATATTGCTGAAATAAATGTTTTAAAAAAAAAATGAATATTAAATTCATTTCATGATTACGAATCTATTTTTTTTTTCGTTGCTGCAATTATGATCGCATTTACAATTTGTCTAGTGAGTGTTAAAATAAGCTCCTAAGATACAGTTTTTTCATTATTTTAAACACTATTGATAAGGCTTTTCTATTCTGATTCATTTAAATTTCAGCCTTGAGTTTTATATTCGGCACAAATTTTAAGAGGAGAAGATATATTATTTTTATTTATTTCACAGAATTACTTATATTATTGACATTTCTATTTATTATTACTTTTTATGTTATATTTTTTTTCGAATGGAAATTAATCTATCTTCTTTTAATTAATCTATCTTTTTTTATTTCTGTGTTTTTCACATACATTAAATTACAATATTTTAAATTTTATTTTAAATTTAAGCTATGATTCTACACAAAAATATATTTATTTTCTTTAGTATTAACTTTCATATTTTTTGCGTGATCATGCTTCTATTATAATAATATAAAATAATTTTAAAATTAATTCATATTGATGGTAATGTCATATAATAAAATACTTGAGGTGAAGTAACCATACAAATTATTTTTCGGAATTTATGTTTTAGCTACTAGAAAAATAATCTTCTAGTTGCTTATTTTTGAAGCCGATTGATCATGTTAGTTGTATTCAATTCTCAATTTGTTATTTTAATGTTATATTTAGTAAAAAAGAAAGAGAACTAGGATGTCATCATTATATCCTTCAAGATATTCTGAGATTTTTTTATTATTGAAACTATCAAATAGAAATGTAATAATTTCTTTTAAATTCAAATGATGCTGGACTATAGTTTAATTAATGTATTTTAATAAAAAATCAATCTATGGTTAAAAAAATCTGAGATTTTATTTTATTTAATGAACTGACCGAGTGATGATTAATTTTCTATTTTTCGTCACATTTTTGACTTTGAAAAAATAGAATTTTCAATTTTTGGTTCGGCGATTGAAGTCCTCCATTCCATATTAAAGGTATTTATATTTTATATTTTATAATAGGTAAGAGAACATCTTGTTTACTTAATATTTTTGCAGTTATAGTAAATTGGATGATTTTATATTAATGTGAGTATTTTATGGGAATTTCGAATAATTTCTAATATTGTAAACGTGGATGCATTTCTAATAAATTTAAGTAAAATTATCATTATCGACAATAGTTTTATGATATACTATCTTCATAGAATTTTTAATTTATAACAAACATTGTGTGAGTAATTTATTTATATTCAATGTATATAATTAGAATATTAAGTTAATATTGCATTTTTAAAAAAGTAAAATACGTTTACAAATTCCAAATTCTGGTTTTGTCAAAAACCAAAATTTGCTTTTATACACATTTTTTTAAATTCATTTCAATATAATTGTAATTACTTTAATATTTTTCTGTAAATTTAACTTTTCTTCCGGATGTCAAAGTGAATTATTTCTTAATCTTGTGTGGATCTTGGGATGTAAGTTTATTAGTTTTTGATGTTTCATTGTTTTATTTATGACGCTGAGTTCGGTTTTTTATATCATTAATGATAACAAATGTTGGCTTAAGTTGGTTAATACCATTTTGATAACGTTCTCATTTATTTTTATTTTTAAGTTCTTGTCAGCTCTACTAATTATAGCATATGACCGACATTTAGTGATTGAATAAGTACAATATGCTTTACAAATATGCAGGATGAATGCGTTAAATCTTTAGATATAAATAATGTTTTTTATGATCACATAATACGTTGGATTAAGGTCTGATATTGTTTATTTGTGTTTTTAATTATTAAGCAAAATATCAGCCGAGACGTCCGTATTACTGGCAGTGAAAAATTCATTAGATAGATACATAGTAGTTTCATTTAAAATTTCTGTTTGCTCTGGTTTCGAGAATAATAAATTTTGGTACTTTTTTCAAATTATTTGCGTCATGGAATTTAATTGTAATTTTTAAATGTCTTGAAAACGTTCAAATACACCATGATGTTACGGGTGGTACGATGTTAGTTGAATGTATGTTTTTTTTTTAAAAAAAGTTGGTGGTTGCTGAACTTTTTTAAAATATTGTTGAATACCTTCATCAGGGTTTTTTTGCAAGTATATTTTGGTTTTGGTGAATATTTCTTCGGGCTTTCTTTGGACGTACAATGAGATCTTTCTTCTTATTTAGACCTTGTGGTAAATCATTCAGGGGATATAGATTACTTTTTTATCATAACAAGAAGCTTTGATAGAAATTTAACGCTCTCAAAAATGTAATACATAATACATGTTTTACTTGCTCTGACTTAACGATGGTCATGTCAACTGCGGACATTTTTTGACTAAACTATGATAATTGAATGATTCGTTGATAATTTTAATATTGGAAATTTTATTGTTATAATATGAAAAGTTAAATATTTCAATGATTAATAGAAATAATTTAAAAATTCTTTTTGTGGTACATTATATATTTTATAATTATAATTATTCAAAAAACGGCAAAAATGTTATTAAATTATACAAAAATTTATTTGATTAAATATTATTTATAGTATTGAACACATTAAATACATCTTTCATGATATATTTTTCTCATTTAATAGCTTGGATTTTTCAGATAATAAAATTTCAGAAATTGATAGCTTATTTATATACAAATTATTTCTTCTGAAATTATTATAATAACATTAAATTTTTGATTTATTGAAATTCCTGTTAATACATTTATAATAATAAAATTCGATTTTTTATTTTTTATATATTTTCATTTGCCTACATAGGTCGAAAGATGGCTCATTTCTAGTTACTTAATAAACGCTCGTTAACTAATAATTTTGTGTCTTAAGATTATTAAATTATTGAATTTTAATTTTTAATATATAAGTACATTCAGATATTCTAAATATAATGCAATTTTGATTTATTATTTTTTTTTTAATTACATATACAAATAATACAGTAATAAATTATAATTTTTGTTATTTTTCATATGAACTTTTATAAAATATTGTCTTAAACATGATTCATATTTATATAAATAAAATACTTTGTAATGCTTCAAAATTTGCACGAATGATTTCCTTCAAAATTGACGATATCACAAAATATCATAGAGAAAACTAAAAATTATTATCAAATCCATAATTGCAAATAAAACAATTGTATAAAATTATTTCAAAATAAAAATTACAAGCTTTAATTATTTTTTAATAATATATTTTCTTAAATTACGCTTTAATATCAGAAAATTATAAAATAATACATTTAAATAAAAAAGTAACGATTGTATTGTTTGATTGTGTTATTCCAGTCTCGTTATAAAATAATACTCAATAATTCAAATAGCGATTTTTTTAAAACAAAATTCTACTGCTTAATATGCTTTTTGATCCAATGAACGTAACGACTAACGTCTGCATAGATACTCGGATATCCTTTTCGTGCACATCCATATCCCATGGATGCGATACCAACTTGCACACCATTGACAACCAAAGGACTACCATCGTCTCCATTACACGTATCCTTTCCACCTTCGTCGATGTAACCAGCACATATTTGCCCTTCACGAATAGTACCTAGTTTTGTACTTTGGTACACTTTGTTACATAAATCGTGTGATACCATGGGTACTTCTAAAGCTACCAATTGTTTGGATCGATTCTTGAGAAATCCTTGATTGGTGTCGCCCCAACCGGTGACAACCCCTATTGTGCCAGGTATTGGAATCACAGTGGCCAGGCTAAGCAAAAATTATTTTAATTATACCGATGAAAACAAAAATGATTATTGTATAGAAAAAAATTTTAAAATAACCCGGTGCATTTTACATCAAAAATATTTTATAAAATATCGTAAGAAACCGTTAAAAAAAAAAAAAAAATAAGCCTAATAAGTAATAAAACAATGGATTTGAAATTATTCTTTAATACATTCATTTTAATGATAATAAAGTAATTTATTTATATAGATTGCTAATATTGATCATATTAATATTTTAAATTTCTAAAATATGATCAAAAAATAAAAAAATTAATAACATGTTTTAAGTATATTTTTTAAGTGATTTTAAAATATTTTCAAATTTATATAATAACTCTAGCGTCTCAAAAATTTAAAAAACATTTTTTTACAAAACTTCATTATATCGCGAGGACAATATCAATTATAAAGTTTAAAATCATAACAAAGTTTAGTACAGAAGTAAGGAAATGAAATTAAAATTTCAAAATATTAAAGTATCATCACAGCTCTGATTATCATATTAAAGTAAGAAAGAGTGCTAACTTAGGAAAAATTCAGTAAATTTTGATATTTGAAATAATAAATCACTAGTATTGCAACAATTATTGATATGTCAAAGAAAAATTTAGTAATATAAAATCAATATAGAAGATATATAAAATGGAAATTGTAAAAGTAATCTATAATGTAAAAATTTCATTGTTGTCGCTGGTTAATTAAAATTTTCACTCTCAGTTTTTTATTAAAATTTTTTTTTTATGTTATCAGAAGTATAAGAAACTTAACCTGAAATTATGACCTAAGTAAGTGGAAGAATTATAATAAGATGAATGATAAGTGAAAGGCATGAAAGTAACAATTATAAGAATAATAATAATGTGTGTAAAATAAAAAATCAATACAATTTTTAATCAAAATATATATTTTAAATTAATTTCTATTAATTAAAATTTGACTTCATAACGGAAAATTATTCTTGCAGCTCAGGAATTAAATTTTTTTAATTCAACCGATCCTAAATAATCTCTAACAAATATTGAATATTTAAAAAAAAATTTTAAATTATGCCTTCTCTTTGTTTTCCATAGAATCCCTCCACTTAAGGGTTCCATACAGGTTCCACTGAATTCTCCAATGAAATATTAATTTTCTTTGATCTCTCTTATATTATTCTATTAAAATTCTAACATTATTATATCCGCTTGAATTTGCACAAATTATCGTCTGATATAAAAAAAACCTCTCACGTGATATCGAAGTTACACTTCTCATTTGATCTACTTTACATATTTTATTCTTTATTGCTTTAAATCATTCTCGATTCACATACGAATTCTTTTGTTTGAACGGTAAATCGCACTACTATTTTTTTCAAATACCTTGAACAATAACGAGAGCAACTAATTCCAATCTGTGCTTACCCATTGTCGTCACAGTATTCATACGTTACGTAATTATAAAATTGAAAATTAGAGGAAACCCATGACGCATTTTGGTTCAGACGCGATATAGATACAGATTTGTTTTTAGAAGAGAAAAATATAGAAAAAGGATAGTCTGAGTAAGCAACTACACGATTGAAGCTTGGCTAGAACCATCGAATTAATGCACAAACACATACATGAGATCATCCCGATAATAAGCTCTAAGGAATTATATTATTTTTAATCGCTTATAAAAAGATGAATAATAATTAAACAAAAATAGTACATTCAGGTAAGAAGATTCTTCAAAGGAATACGATAAACTTCAGGTTCTCCAACAGTCACTAAGCTTCAGGTGAGGATAAAACTGTAAACTTTAATTTCGAAACCCAGCTGATCGCTTAGGATCAACTAATTTTTTGAATCAATTATTATCTTGGATAAATTTATTTTATCAAAAAACAACAACAAGATTAGACAAGTAATTAAATGTTGAAATAAATTTATTATACGGTTCCTTTTCTGAAGAAAAAAAATTTATAGTAACTATTGTTACTATGTATGCTTGGTCATAAAAGACAAGTTCAAATAAAAATTCGCTTGTAAAAATCAGTTATTGCAAGTTGCATTGATTTTTTATTTGAATTCTGAAAAAATTATTTTATTTTAAAATAAAGTTTATATTATATTTATTTATATTAAAATAACATTCTGAAATATAACTCAATATAATATATTTTAATCGCGATTTTCCTATGACAAAAGAAAATAGAAAATTGATGGTAGTAGCTATAAAAGTCTGTATTATTATTATTATGCTCTAAACATTAGAAATATATGGCTAATGATGATTATCAAATGGTTTTTATACACTTGGAAAAAGCTTCCAATCCATTGTTATTAAACTTACCCAATCGGCTGTCGCGTTTTATCGAAAATGAATGGCTCCTTGATTCGCATCAATCCTACGTCCGTGTTTGAGTACTGACCAAGACTAATGTATTCCACGGCATGATGGAGACTACCACCCACGTCGAAATACGAACTTCCGGCACGGATAATCGCGGGAAGGGCTCCATTGTAATTACAATGAGCTGCTGTTAAAACGTAATAAGCCGAAACTATACTCCCGCCACACCAAAACCCATAGGAATCGAAAATAGCCACTTGATATGGAAAATCTTCAATTTTCACAAGTCGACCACCGACGATCTTCTCGTCACCAAACTCATTGACAACAGTCACATTGTGTGGGGCAGACAGTACTTGTAACACACAGATTAATATCCTAATAAATATTAATTATCATGATTCATAATTTTATTCGATATTGCACTCATAGCTAATAGCAGCATTAAACAATGTTGCTTATTTAAAGAACTTTTTTACACCATATATAACACAATTTTAAATAATTTACATCTTTTTTTAACTATAATAATAAATAAAATTATGGGTATGACATCCATGGCGTGTTAAAAAAAAAAGTATCCGGGCTGATTCTTGTTTTTTATCGATACGTCCCTGCATTCATTAACATTTGTATTTAATTATCCTGAGAAAACATTTTTTAACATTTAAAAGTCTCCGCAGTGCTTTTACTAAGCTGAAAACAAAATGTAATCACGTCCGATTTGCTCGAAACTACGTGTCAAAAAAAAAAAAAAAAAATAAAAAAAAAATTAACCTGGATATTTTTACGACACATCTTATATGTTGTATTGACGAAATAATACACAACTAAAACTTTAAAATTTTAGATTTTTACACTAGCTTAAAAATTAGAAGATTTTTCTAAAATATTGAGAAAAGAATCAATAATATATATTTAAATTAATTGTACTTTTCTATCGATTAATAGTATTCTTATTACCCTCATTGATATATAACATTTATCATATGAAATATTTTTTATGGTTGGCTTCTCTATCGAAAATTGCACCACTATATCACTAGATTTTGATCAGATTGTAATTGTTTGCATGTGTGAACATAAAAGTTTGTTCTTATCTTTTTTATGTTTAGACATGCTAGCGAATAGGCTACATTTTATTTCGCCTATAAATGTCGCTAATCATTTAAACATATTATTCTATATAAAACAATTCATTCCATCTTTTCTTGATACCTTTTTCTAATACAATAATATTATAAAATTGTTTGTTATTAGAAAGATGTGTACCAATTTCCATTTTTTTAAACTATTAAAATACCATAATACATAATGCTGCAGAGCAAATATTAACACATGTATACAATTATTAATTTTAACAAATTTAGTACAGAAATGTGTTAGTTATTATTGTCTATTATAAATCTATTATTATTTTGTAATTTTGAAACACTATTAAATTTTATTTGCTTAATATACAATTCTTTTAATTAATAAGTTTTTTTTATTATGATTTTATCCAATATTTCTGAAAATAGTTATCTTTAATCAATACAGTTCACGTATTATTAAAAGAAATATAACTAGGACTTTAGTGAATTAAAAAAACAAAATACTTTAAAATTACTTACCATTTACAGTGAATGAAAGGATCACAAGTATTATGGAAGAAAACATCTCGAATTAATTAATTTATATATATCTAAATTATATACTAAAACTAACTCTTTTATACCAAACCTTTTTATATAATTTTGACACAAAATTTACTGATAACTTTCTTGGCGGCATTAATAAAAGTATAATAAATTGATAAGCCCAAATTATACTTTATTGCATTTATTCGTTTATTATGAATATTTTTAATACTAAATATTGTCTTATATAATATTGACAATTAAATACTATAAAGTACTTAGAATATAACCTCATCTTAGGAAATTATAAATTTTGCTTAATAATTATGTAATTATATTAAAAAATGTCACATTAAATAAGACTTGCAAAGTTTTTGTAAACTATTAATTATTAATAAGTATTTAAATTAATATTGTCATAAACATAATTGGTATTTATGAGCATAAAATATCTTAACCGTGACAAATATTTAACCATTAATTTCTAAGAAATTTGACGACATTATATTAAAAAGTTTAAATAAAACGTTAAATTCAAAATTGATAAAAAAGTTGAATAAATGAAAATATAAATTTATAATACTGAATCATTAAAATAACCGACAATAGCGAAATAGACTATTAAAATTCTTAGTATGATAATTTTAGCAGAAAGGCTACTGAGAAATAGTTTATAAAAATATCTCAGAACACCTGAATTTCTCTTTTTAATACTTGTCAGATTTATTGTTATTGTTTGCTCTTTTTTTGGTATAAGTAAAGGAATAAAGAAATTCATTTGATAATATAATATTAATCAATGGTTTGTACAGATCAATAATATATGAAATGCTTTACAATAATAAATAAGATTACAAATAATTAATAAATAATAATAGTATTAAAGTATGATGAATTTTCAAAGATAAACGATGAATATCAGATCATCATACACTTAAATTTGCTGGAGTACTGACTGATGTTTATTACGATCACCACGTTCTTTTAGACTAAACGAAGATTTCTTAAAAACTTATTTATTAAATATAACGTAATCAAAAGTCAGCAAGTACTGTAAAAAAAATTATAATATTATTATGTTTTAGGTTCTATTTTGTTTTGCGAATATTTTTACATCATTTTTACATACTTGATCTTCTTGCTTTGTTATAAAAGAAAAAATCAATATAAATTTACTCATGAAAATAGATTATTATAGATGTCACACTTAATAAATAAATTCTATGTATTATTATCAAATTCGTAACAACGGATGATAAGATATGATACAATTATTTTAAAATAGAAATTAGAAATTTTTATTTATCACTTAATTACATATTTTGTCAAAGAGTTTTGTAATCTCGAAAAATTATAAAATAATAAACGTAAATTATAAATAATAAGGAGGGTATTGTTCGAGGGATTGAAAGAAGCTCGAGTCTACTTGCAAAAATAATGCTCAATAATTCAGATAGCGAATCTTTGAAAGAAGTTTCTAGTGTTTAATGTGCTTGTTGATCCAATCAAAGTAATGCGCCACATCTGCATAGATGCCCGGATATCCTCTCAGTGCACATCCATGTCCCAATATCGCAATGCCAACTTGTTTACCGTCGACGACCAGAGGAGCTCCGGAGTCTCCGTAGCAGGGATCCTTGCCACCTTCTTCGACGTAACCAGCACAAAACGCCCCCTCGTCAAGAGCACCGATTTTCGTTCCTTCGTATATGCTGCTGCACACCTCGTGGGCTACAACTGGTACCTTTATGGATAGCAGTTGGACGGATCGATCCTTGAGGAATCCTTCATTGGTGTCGCCCCACCCGGCGACAACCCCTTCTGTACCTGGCGTTGGATCCACGGCCCCGAGGCTGATCGACAGGTAGATTTAAAATTTTTTCAATATTAATATAAATTAGTTATATACACGCATTCTTGTAGCTTTTCTTTTATAAAGCTCAAACTATTATTGTAGACCAATAAGCAATATATGGATTTAAATTAATTTAATAAACAATTAAACTCGATTATTTCTAATTGTTATTCAATCCCTCCACTTTTTATGCAATCTAGTACGATTTATTTATAAATTTCTGTATTCAGAGCGAAAAAATCATCGTTTCATTTAGAAAAAAAAAAAAAAACGGGCACTTGATGTGTCGGCCCATCAAAAAAAAAACAATGTGGCTAATCATGATTATCAAATAGTTTTGATACACTTGGGAAAATCTTCTAATCCATTGTTATTAAACTTACGTGATTCGTTGACGCGTTAAATAAAAAATAAATGGCTCCTGGACCTTCATGATTCCAATTTCGGTGTTTGAGGTTCTGCCAAGAGTGATGTAATCAATAACATCGTGAAATCTTCCACCCTCGGTAAAGTACGAACTTTGCTATAATTATTATATAAAGTATGAAATAATCGTCCGAAGAAATCCAGCACATTTACAGCCATCGATAATTTGTACGTAATATTTTAAAACTATACTACTTCCGCTGCACCAAAGTCCATGATAACCAACAATAGCCGTTTGATATGGAGAATCTTCAATTCTCGGAGGTCGACCACCGATGATCCTTTCGACACCATATTGATCAAAGCGAAATACATTTTACGGTTCTGGCTACACTATTACATATAGATTATTCTTGTAATCAATATTGATAAAAGATTCTTATGTATTGTTATGTAGTTATAAAACCACCTACACACCCACACACAGGAGGGCTACGATACCAAGTCACTTTTTGTGTTATTATGACAGAGACCCTCACCACACATGAAATGCACATTGACGTCCCATGGTCTTTGGATTTTTCCGAGTCTGATTCATTGAAAATTTACTCACCCCTTTAAGGGCTTAATTATGATTAATTATAATAAAAGAATCTTATCCGAAATGTCGTGCATTAAAGTGTATTGTGTATTACTGTTCTTGACAATGCGCTTAATTGTCAAGAGCATACTGGAAATCACACTAATCGTTATCAACCGATTTTAGTTAATATCATGTATAATAATAGTATGGTATATAACAACAACGTTTAATGACGTAGATGAACCGCTTATTTGCATTTCATAATCTGACGTTGCGGTGATCACACGTCGCAGATTTTAAATGTTTCCTAAGTAAATGTATTGATAATTTACATTTATCGCTACCATCATACGCATGTTAATTACATTTAAAATACTTTATTTTTAACAAACAGCTCGGTAGGAACAGACATTGCTTTAGCTGAGTTTTAGTTGAGAATAAACACTTGTATTTTTGTTCGCACTGCATCTCATTGGATCCTTGGAAAAATCCTTTGTTTTACTTCAGCATACTTCGAATGAAGATGTACAATTTTATTTTATTATTTTAAACATACAATTCATTTAATTAATAAGTTTTTTTATTATAATTTTATTTAATATTTCTTAAAATGGTTATCTTTAATCAATACAGTTCATGTATTATTAAGAGCAATATAAATAAGAACTTGAATGATATTAAAACATTTAAATACTTATATTACGGAAATTAATTACAACTGCCCAGGAATAAAAGAAATGCAAGTATTGTGGAAGAAAACATCTTGAATTAATAATTTTAAATACATTGCGATAGCATACGAGAAATAACTAACTCTTTTATACCAAAAAATTTGTATAATTTTAACAAAAATTTAATTATTTTTTTCTTACTGGTATTATTAAATGTATAATAAATTAACAAATTCAAATTATACTTTATTACATTTATTTGTTTATTCTAATAATTTTTAATACATGATAGTGTTGTAAATAATATTAATTTTTCAAAACTATAAAGTATTTAGAACGTAATTACAGTTGAAGAAACTACAAATTATTTATTAATTATATAATTATGTTTATTTAAAATATCATATTTATTGCAACTGATTTTTCTTATATTTTTATCCTTTCCAAATAGTTTTCATTTTAATAATTTTCCAAATTACGTAAAGAATTAATTTATTTTTGTATAAACAGCATTTATATAATTATTTAATAGAACTACGTATTTTAAAAAAAATAACTAAATAAACTTTGAAAATATTTTATACTTATCATAATAAAATATGTTATTTTCATCATAGATCATTTTTTGTAAGCTTAACAATATGTGCAAAGTCAACAACAGAGATTATTGGGAATCTGAGCTTTACAAATTTACGTAAGGAATGTTTTTTCATTTTCAAAATTTCTTGTTTTTGTATGCACAAAGGCAGTTATAAATATCATTTGTACCTTTCTCATTAAATCTTTTATCTCAATAGTTCAATATTGTGTAACTCTTAAAATAAATATCATATTTTTTAGATTATTAAAATATATTAAATTATGATAATTAGAATATAAACTAATGATTTACTTAATTTATTCTAATATTAGAGTAAAATATTATTTACTCGATTATTTACACAATTTATTTATTATAATTAATGTATTGTTACGTATGTCACGTAATTCGACACACTTAACGAAAAAAATAGGACGCATTGGGTAAACGAATTAAAAGGAGCATAAAACGCAGCGTAGAATATTGCTGATAATCGACCTTAAATAAATAAGTAATCGTTATAAATTCGAAAACGAGTTAAATACGATCGATATTAGGAAAAATATTGGGAAATGATGTTCAGGTGAATAAACTGAATGAGACGGAACCACGATTAAGCCTAAAACAGAGAAATCCTCCACGGTGGGAGGACTCGAAAGGGTTAGCATTTTTTCACAACAAATACAGAAACAAATAAGCATGATGAAGGAATTATCGAGGAGATAAGTTTGTAAGTTGATCCCATTCGGAAATCTTTGTCGGTCAAACAACGCGACATTCATACGATCAGGTAAAATCGCGATAAAAGTAACAATAATTGCATTTTACGGACACGCGTACGAATTGTTTAATATCACGAGCCACATGGAATATCTCTCTTCCGATCTATTTTCAATAAATCGGCATTTAACGCGAATTAATCAATTGTTTATTTTATTTAAATAACAAAAGCTCACGAAGGCTGAAACGCTTGAACCGATTCAAATAGGGCAGAAAAAGAACCGGGTAGCGTTACTCAAAAAATATAATAAATAAATAAATATGCGAATAAACGATAATTAAATATAATTAATAGTTACGCGAATAATAAAGGTAGTAACAGTATTTATTAATTTTTAATTTTATAATGATTTAATTCAGCAAATGAATTTCACCGCGATCATTCTGACCTTGTTAACAAATAGAAAAAAGAAAATTTTATTTAGATACTATTTTAAAATATCTGTTATTCTTACGGTAGTAAATTAAACCAATTTCTATAATTTTTTGCAAGCTAATATCGAAATATTATAAATGTTTGAATTTAATTTAAAAATTAAAACTATTTTAATATTAATTAATAACAATGAGAAAAAAATTATGTCAAATCTTTATATTTTAGTTTAGAATAAGATTTCGATTAATTAACTTTTATAAACAATGTGATTTAAGATTCACAGAAAAAGAATATAATATATAATATACATATAAATATATATGCAATTTGTGTAAAGGAGACATGCTTATAGAAAGAGAATAAAAGAAAACCTGTGTTATAAAATACAACTATTACAATATTATAATTATATAATATAATTATAGTGTGATGATACGAATAATTACGATACATCAATAAAATTATAAAAGAAGTTTTATTAATTGTGACGAATGGAAATTCGTCACATAAAATTAAATAAAATAAATAAAGACTGATAGGTCCGTGAATGTTTATATTTATTAAATTAATATGTGAAAGGAAGGATGTTAAAGTGTAGTATTGCCGCAGCGTTTGAAATGTGTTACAAATTGTCAGGAACCAATTATCAGGCAGGGATTGATAATGTAAATCAATCCCTTGAAGATTATTGGTGATCGATCGATTTTATCGGATTTCAAGTAATTCCATGTAAACTCTCGAAAATGATACGAAGCAGAAGAGTCGGTATCTGTCCGTCAGTATCCATCTTTTGTACTGGAAGTTATACATTTTCCTTTAAAGATTTTTCTTGTGAAAATTAACCTCCTTTAAATAATTTGTTATTTCGGAAAATAATAAATTATTTAATATTGATTTTAATAAAGTTATACATAATTATTGTTGTGTTTATTATATTAATTATTAGTTTAAATATTGATAAATTTAAATTGTCCATTGTCGGGATTCACAACATGACATAGTGTACATAGTAAATAAAAAACCTAAATTTATTTAATGATAAAATTTTTGTATCTTATAAATGAATCATTTATCTTTGTGCAGAGATCCATAATTTTCGCAATTGCTTTGAAATATATTTTTTATAAAATCTTTTTGTATTTTTTTATAGTTTAAATATATTATTGCTGATTTTTTCCTATTTTAGTACATACTACCTTTTATTATTCTTAGGCCTGATCCAATAATAATTATAAACACTATAAGAAATAATATATGAATAATTAAATAAAATGTAGTTATAGTAGTAGAATATATGTAGTTTAAATTTTAGTTTAAATAGTAACCTAATTAAATATGACTACAAATGTACAATCAATAAAATTACAATTTTACGAATATATATATATATTATAATAGTTTCTCTATTATTTATTAATAAATATAGCTAATCGATATTACTTGTCGATGCTCTCGGTTCTACTCGTATTAACTGAAATGAAATAAGAAAAAGAACGCACCAGGAAGGCAGTAAAGCGAGAATAATATAAAGTTTAAATTACCTTCAATAGGTCGATTACATAGAGAAATAACTTAAGCCACCACAATCTGATTGCCTACACGATTACAATTAGTTAAAAGGAACGAGAAAGAAAAGCAACGCATGCACAACTTAAGCATAAAGCTTGAAAAAGCTAATAGAAAGAGTGAGAGAGAGAGAGAGAGAGCGAAAAAGAAATAATCTTATCAATTTTAAGTTTAACTTTTCGATCTGCTATAGTTTTCAATGAGAAAAATTCAATCTCTTTCTTCAAAAACTACCGTACGGGAAAATTACAATATTCTTTGTCTGAAGAAAATAAAGTAAGATATTTTTTAGAAACACTTTTAAGTAATAATCAATATAAGTATTTTTATTTTCTTTAGTATTTTTGATATCTTGCCAAATACGCTAAAAGCTTCGATCTAACTTTATGGCAATTATAGGTTAAAAGGATTTTTGATTGAAAAAATGACTTTCATTCCTTTAACCAATCAGATTATTGCTTACTATTTTACTACAGATACAGATAATTATGATAATACCAGAGATTTGTTTAGATACTTCAATAAGTGTATAAAGTGTGCCTCATTGTATATTAACTTTGAATAGAAGATGGAGAAGGATGAAGATAGACAGCAAATGTGTGATCTTTATTTTGAGCGTAAGACTTAATGAGAAGAGTAGGAGAAGAAGCATTGGAACAGAGAAGATTACAAGTCAGTTTAGAAACAAAAGAGGTGGAATTAGAAGGGATTTTAAATTAGATGAATTAGATTTGAGAACATTGAGGCGATCTAGACAAGTAGCTTGTACTGCTGGCAGTGAAGATTTTAGAAGGTAAATTAATTAATTTTAGCAGAGATGTTAAACATAAAATTTCTGCAGTAAAATTTATATCTGCCTCATATGTTGATTTGGTTTTGAGCGTAACAAACGATAGTACTTTTCCCAATTATTTGTGTCTTGACACTCAATAACAGTTTCACATACTGATATTGTTCTTTAGGACCGAAAAAAAGATAAAGAAGATATTTCAAAAAAACTTATTCATTAAATATAACACATCATCCATTAGCAAGCATTATTACCAAAAATTAATAAACTATTATTTTTTGTTTTTCACGTGTATTGCGCAATAATAGTTTCATATAACTTATTCTTCTCATGTTATTATAGAATATAAAATTATATATATAATTATTATATTCATGGTTCATCCACGAAGTATCCAGTTTTTTTTCCTTTTGCGACTATTGGTTGTAGAAATTTGGGAGGGGTCTTAAAATCTTGACAAACTCTTTCCTCATTTGTCCTTTTTTTTTGTTTTTCCGATAATTTGAAACGGCGGCATTCTACTTCGTCCGAAGGATGTTTTTCAGTTTTTTGACAGGGCGCGATGGAGCGACTACTCTAATAGCGTTACGCGATAAAGTTTTGTTTGCAATTAAAAAAAACAGTGTGGAAACGTATAAAATATTGCAAGAAGCATATGGACATAATTGTATGTCAAAATCGCAAAGTGAAAAATGGCACAGAGCTTTTAAAGAGGGCCGAGAAAGAATAATCGACGAGCCTCGATCTGGGCGTTCAAAAAGCTTTCCCAAAATGGCTAATAATACCTGGTGCGTGTAAGAAATTTTAAATTTGGACTGTCGATTAACAGTTACATTAATCGCGGAAAAACTGAATTTAACGCGATCTACACTACACAATATATTTGAGAACAATTTGGATATGTGAAAAACATGCGAAAAATTTTTTAAAAAACATCAAAGCTGAAGAGTTTGAAGATGCATTGGAAATTTGGAAAACACGCCTTTAAAAATCTGTTGATGCAGGAGGAAATTATTTTGAAGAATTTAAACTTTTTATTTCACACTGTTTATAAGTCTACCAATAAATTATCTTTCAAAAAAGAAAGGTAAAAATTTTTTTTTTTTAATCTTTGAATAAAACATTCTCGCGTAGTGGTTTTCCATTAATCGCTTCAACGCGCCGTGTCAAAAATTTGAAATACACCCTTCGCGCGAAATTAAATCCTCCCGCACCTAATTATCGAAAAAACAAAAAAAAAGGACAAATGCGGAAAGAGTTTGTCGACATTCTAAGACCCCTCCCAAATTTCTACGACCAATAGTTGCAAAATGAAAAAAAAAACTCGATACTTCATGGATGAACCATGTATATATATAAAACCTCTAAAAATTCACTAATGAAAACAGATTATTGTAAGTTAAATAAATTGAGCAATCTCATTTTTTAATAAAACATTTAATTTATTAAAAATATCAATGTTGTATTTATTTGTAATTTCTTATCTTCCAAGACATCACACTTAATAAATAAATTCTATGTATTATTATCAAATTCGTAACAACGGATGATAAGATGTGATACAATTATTTTAAAATAGAAATTAGAAATTTTTATTTATCACTTAATTACATATTTTGTCAAAGAGTTTTGTAATCTCGAAAAATTATAAAATAATAAACGTAAATTATAAATAATAAGGAGGGTATTGTTCGAGGGATTGAAAGAAGCTCGAGTCTACTTGCAAAAATAATGCTCAATAATTCAGATAGCGAATCTTTGAAAGAAGTTTCTAGTGTTTAATGTGCTTGTTGATCCAATCAAAGTAATGCGCCACATCTGCATAGATGCCCGGATATCCTCTCAGTGCACATCCATGTCCCAATATCGCAATGCCAACTTGTTTACCGTCGACGACCAGAGGAGCTCCGGAGTCTCCGTAGCAGGGATCCTTGCCACCTTCTTCGACGTAACCAGCACAAAACGCCCCCTCGTCAAGAGCACCGATTTTCGTTCCTTCGTATATGCTGCTGCACACCTCGTGGGCTACAACTGGTACCTTTATGGATAGCAGTTGGACGGATCGATCCTTGAGGAATCCTTCATTGGTGTCGCCCCACCCGGCGACAACCCCTTCTGTACCTGGCGTTGGATCCACGGCCCCGAGGCTGATCGACAGGTAGATTTAAAATTTTTTCAATATTAATATAAATTAGTTATATACACGCATTCTTGTAGCTTTTCTTTTATAAAGCTCAAACTATTATTGTAGACCAATAAGCAATATATGGATTTAAATTAATTTAATAAACAATTAAACTCGATTATTTCTAATTGTTATTCAATCCCTCCACTTTTTATGCAATCTAGTACGATTTATTTATAAATTTCTGTATTCAGAGCGAAAAAATCATCGTTTCATTTAGAAAAAAAAAAAAAAACGGGCACTTGATGTGTCGGCCCATCAAAAAAAAAACAATGTGGCTAATCATGATTATCAAATAGTTTTGATACACTTGGGAAAATCTTCTAATCCATTGTTATTAAACTTACGTGATGGGTTGACGCGTTGAATCAAAAATAAATGGCTCCTTGACTTGCATCATTCCTACATCTGTATTTATGGTCTTATCAAAGTACAAATACTCTAGAACCGTGTGAATACTTCCGCCCTCATTAAAGTTCGTACTTCCGGCGCGTATAATCGCTGGAAGAAATCCAGCATAATTGCAGTGACCCGCAGTTAAGACCGAGTATTTTGAAATTATACTTCCACTGCACCAAAGCCCAAGCGAATCTATAATAGCCACTTGATATGGAAAATCTTCGATTCTCGCAGGTTTACCACCGACGATTTTTTGATCCAAATAATGGTTAAAGTGAGATACATTTTGTGGTGCTGAATATACTAAAACACAAAGATCAACCTTAGTATAAATATTGTTTATTATGGTTTATAATTTTGTTCTCCAAAATATTATATTTTTTATTATATTATTATATTTATTTTGGATAAATTTTCAAGAATCAGAAACTGTTTGAGTTAATAAAAAATTTTGTATCCTTGTCATTTATCAATATTTTAAATTCTAGTTCGGGTGAATTAAAGTGATTAATACGATCTTTGTTTATATTAAATTTTAACTCTATTAGATTATTAGTTATAGCAATATATGAGTTTGATTTAGTTCAATGCGTTATGTAATTTAAGTTTTCTTCACAGTTTTAAAAAAAATAATTATACTACAACAAATCTTGTATTTCATATTTTGCAATAATCTTTTAGGTTACTTAAAAAATAAAGGAAATTATGACCAACAAGGACTGTAAAAAAGTAAATAAGAAGTGGAGAAAACAAGAACTGAGGGATTGGAATATAATGTATAGTAATAGAAGTAAAATACGCTTAAACTAACTAAATTTATTTATTTATGATTTTATAGAGATATTTAATGTTTCTTATAATAGATTTGATGATTTTTGTATTATTTATGGAAACATATATTAAAAAATCAAATTTCATAATCTATGAAGTTATATATTATATTTCTTTTTTGTGACATATTATGATTCAATTTAAAATTTAAAATCGATTGAAAACACTTTTACTATCAATTCGATAAAATTTTACTATTGTTATTTATAATTGATTTTAAACGTTAAATATTTGCTGTAGCCATTAAAAATTATTATTATAATGTTGATTTGATTTTCATTAATACAAAATTACATTTCCTATACATGTCTATGATTGAATAGATTATTGCAATTACATTTATTTTTTAAAATACGAAGGTATTCTTTTCTTTCATTTATCATTACAATGTCAGTAAACAATTTAAATAGGAGAATCCAGGGGGTATCAAATATATATTTGTAAAATCTATTGTAAAATACAAAATAATTATTGTTAAAAATAAAAGTAGCAATATTAATAATATCGTGAAAATGTATATATATATATATATATATATGTATATATATATTGTTGTGCATAAAAATTAACGTTTGTTCAAGGTCTTTATTGACAAGTTTTAAATATGCATTAATAGATAGCGATTTAACATAGACAATATAAACATTTTTTTGTGGAATGATAAAATTTTTTAATTTATTTTTAAAATTTATTTAAACAGCCACGGTATTATTTTAATTCATTACGCATTAGATTTTCTAAGAATTTAGAGAATTTTTAATAGATAAAATTTTAGGTCTCAACAGATATCCTTTTTTTTGAATTTGAAATAATCAACAAAATTTTGATAGACCAGTGTTTCATTGTGAAATCTGTATATTATGATATTTTTTTTTAGATTAATCTTATTTAATTAAATATTTGATTACATTTTTTATTTGTCCCCTCGCATAAAGAGTTAAAACATTTATTGTACATATTTTACATTAAAAGAACTGGTTAATTTATTCACTGTGATTATAAACTCATGTAATAATATCACAAAATATCTTTGCATAATATCTTAATCTTTTGTAAAACATTGGACTAGCTGCATTACTTGAAAATTAGATATTATAGAATTTAGGCTACTACGGTAAATAGCGTTTGAAACGCCATTTTATATAAATGCTTTTACCTCGCCAGTTGATACAAAAAGAAGTTTTCGATATTGTAAAATCTTAATCTCTTTTAGATGAAATATCTTATAAATTATCATTGTCGCAAAGATTAAATAAAAACTGGAATTTTTTTATACTGCTAGAATACTTTAATAATTCATCTGTCATAGCAAATATTAACACGTTTTCTCCAAGTGATCATTCGATAGTGACTCTAAATTTTTCATTACTTATCCGTATTTAAATAAGTTTAAAAAATTCATAAAATTTATAATTTTAACAAATTTAGTACAGATATGTTTTAGTTATTATTATAGCCATTAAAAATCGATTATTATTATTTTAATTGTAAATCACTATTACATTTTATTTTTTTTTAATACACAGTTCTTTAATTATTAACTTTTTTTCATGATTATAATTTTATCCAATATTTCTGAAAAGAATTATCTTTAATTCATATAGTTCATATGCTACTACGAGAAATACAACTATAGACTTGAATGAAATTAGAACATCTAAATACTATGAAATTACTTACCACTGGCCGTGAAAAAAAGGAATCCAAGTATTGTGGAAGAAAACATCTCGAATTAATTAATTTAAATATATCACGATTACATACTAAAACTAACTCTTTTATACCAAACTTTTTAATATAATTTTCACAAAAATTTAGTGATATCTTTCTTTGAGATATTAGCTAAAGTGTAATAAATTGATAAGGCCAAATTAAGTTTCATTGCATTCATTCGCTTACTATGAATATTTTTAATACTTAATATTGACTTAAATAATATTGATTTTTGACTGCAATAAAGTACTTAGAGAGTAACCTCATCTAAAGAAATTATAAATTACTTAATGATTACGTAATTATTTTTATTTAAAATATCTACGTACTTTAAGTGATTTATTTTATAGTTTAATTCTTTTCATATAATTTTTATTGTAATAATTTTCTTAATTGCATCAAGAATAATTTATTTTTACATAAACATCGTTTATACAATAGTTTATAGAATAAAAATATATAATTGCAGAAAGAGAACTAAATAGATTAGGAAAATATTTTATCCTTATCATAATAAAATATGTTATTTTTATCATAAAACGTTGTTTATTAAGCTTAATAAAATGTGCAAAGTCAACAAAAAAGATTATTTGAAATATAAGCTCTACCAATATACGTAGCAATATTTTTCAAATTTTTTTATTTTTTTATGTATATAGGCAGTTGCAAATATCGTTTGTGCCTTTCTCATTAGATTTTTATCTCAATGTTCAATATTGTGTAATTCTTAAAATAAATATCATATTTTTTAGATTATTAAAATATATTAAATTATGATAATTAGAATATAAGATGAATGAATTACTTAATTTATTCTAATACTAGAATGAAATATTATTTGATTAATTGTTTACATAATTTATTTATTATAATTTAATTGACACAGTTATTTTTATTTAGTTAATAAATTAAAGTAATATAGTAATGGGACCATTCTGTCCTTGATAACAAATAGAAAAAAAGAAATTTCATTTATTAGATATTGGTTATTTTTACGGTAATAAATTAATCTAGTTTCTGTAATTTTTAATTTTTTCTTATATTTACGAATATTTGTACACTTATAATTACGAAGTGAGCTGGAAATATTAATTAATGTTAATTTGTTTTGAAAATTAATTAAATTTATAAAAGAACGATTAAATATTATATCAAACACTAGTATTTTAGTTTAGAAGATTTCAGCAGGTAGATAAAGAATTGTTCCATATAAAATTTCAGTTGTTGTGATAAATTTATAATTGCCATAGATTTGGCTCTTACTCTACCTGTAACAAATAGTAGTACTTCATCCCAATTATTTGTATCGAGGAATTTAATTGTAGGTTTTAAATATCTTGGAGACATTCAATTATGCTGTGGGTAATACGATGTTAGTTGAATGTATGTTTTTTTTTTCAAAAAGCTAGTAGTTCCTAAAATTTATTTACATTTTGTTGAAGATTTATACAAGATTTTATTGCAAATGTATTTCAGATTTTGGTGAATAAAGAAAATGAATAAAAAAAATGAAAATTCTTCTTGTATTTTAAATGGGTATATAATGAGATTATTGCCTTTACTTAAATATTATAGTAAATTGTTCAGGATTTTTTATTACTTTCTGATCACTGCGTACATGAAAGCCATCAACGAAAATTTAACATTCTCAAAAAGTCAGGTTAAATAGCATTAAATTGCAGAGTTTTTGTAAACAATGATTTATTGATAAGCGTTTCAATATAATATTGTTATAAATAGAATTGATATTTATAAGAATGAATTCTTTGTAACGTCTCAAAATGTTAAGCAACATAATAGACGATATAATAAAATTTTGTAGGGAACCCAGAATTTTATAATAACCTTTATTATAAAATTCTTAATTGAAGATTATAAACTTTTGTAAAAATAATTTAAAAATAGAAATTATAAATTTTATTTATCTTTGGATTACATATTTTGTCAAAACGTATTGTAATATAAAAGCACTGTAGATAAAATTAATACATCCTAGTGGAAATGTAACGATGGTATTGTTTGATTAATCAATTTCAATTTCCGCCTCATAATTATAATTAATATAAAACATTAATTTAAAGCAAATTTCTATTTTTTAATTTGCTCTGTGATCCAATTAACGTAATGGCCGACATCTGCGTAAATGCCAGGATAACCTTTTTCTGCGCAACCGTAGCCCAGGGATGCGATACCAACTTGTGCACCATTGACCACCAAAGGACTACCATCGTCTCCATTACACGTATCCTTCTCGCCTACCATGTAACCAGCGCATATCTGCCCATCGTGGATGGCACCAAAGGATGTGCCTTGGTATACTTTGCTACACACTTCTCGGTTTATGATGGGCACTTGTATGGCTACCAATTGTTTGGATCTGTACTTGTACTGTGGCCTCGTGTCACCCCAACCCGCGACTGTTGCTAATGTCCCAGGTCTTGGATCCGCAGTGCCTAGCCTGATTAAACACACAAGGTCTTCAATCTTTCTTTGTTTTATTTTTTTAAAATATTGTTTTATATAAACATTTTTATAATCTGTGTTTTTTTTTTTAACAATTAATTTAATATACAATACAAAAATCATTTTATACAGTATAATATGACTTGTAAATGTCTGCATTGTGAAAAAAAAAAAAAAAAAAAAAAAAAAAAAAAAAAAAAAAACTCATCCTATACACTCAATAACTTAAAAAAAAAAACTTAAATTCGATTTCTCTGTACATTGAGTAATTGTCAAATTATTTGGTACACGTGGGAAACTGTTCTCGTCCATTATTGTTAAACTTACGTGATGGGTTGACGCGTTAAATCAAAAATAAATGGCTCCTTGACTCTCATCAATCCTACATCTGTATTTGTGCTGTTTCCAAGGCTGACGTACTCTTCGGCATGATGGAGACTTCCACCCTCGTCGAAAAAGGAACTTCCAGCCCGAATAATCGCAGGCAGAGCTGCCAACAAAGTGCAGTGGGCTGCAGTTAATACGTGATAAGCCGAAACTATACTTCCGCCACACCAAAGTCCATAGGAGTCAAGAATAGCCACTTGATATGGGAATTCTTCAATGGTTACAAGTCGACCACCCACGATCTTCTCGTCAATGTATTCGTTGAAGAGACTCACATTTTGAGGGGCAGACAGTACTGTAACACACAGATTAATCTTACAACGAATATCGCGTATCATGATTTCCAATTTTATTCTCTATGTCATCCAGAGTATTGATGAAGAAATTATCCTCCGTTTTAATCAATTATCGTGGATTATTCATCCTTATGTGAGTGTGTAATTACGATTAAAAATAAAAAATTGTATTCTACGCACTTTCCCGATAATGTCAATATTTAATTGATTGAGGTAATTTTCTAATATTAGATAAAGAGTGCAATTACAAAAATGACTGATTTCGAAAATGTTACGTTCTAATGAATGCAGAACAGAAATGCGCAAAACAAGATAAATATACAAATATATAAGAATAGGCAAGTAGACCCTCAAAATTTAAATCCTCAAAACAAAAATCTGTTCGGGATTATAATATAATAAAAATTGTCATCAATGACGTTTACTTTAATCAATTGTTTAGCATTACGTACAATATTATGTTTGACTCTACAATGAAAACTTGCAGTCCAATTTATTATATTAAAAATAAAAAATAAATGTGTAATATGTTTTATTGTTATAGATAAATTATGCCTTGATAAGAACGAGAAAACGTCAGCGGAAACAATAATTTTGCGTTTTTCATTAAAAATACACAACCTTATAAGGATCAATAATCTATTATTGTTAACACAAATAATGTTCCATTTTTAAGTTCAACATTAAAAAAACTTTTCACGAACCAACATTTTTTTCACAGTCCTTTGAATTTTATTTTTATTGATATTTTAATATGCCAAACGCATTACAATATGCTAAATTATATAATATAAAAAAAAAAGGTAACCATTGCCAAAATACCTTGATGAATGTACGATAATAGTATTTAGTAAATAAATATAAAATACAAGTAACTGACACGCAGAAATTAAATTTTATTTTTTTTACTAACTTACCTATTTTTAATTTTTAATGAATCATATGAATCATAACAATATATTTAAGACATTCCAAATTGTGAAAAATTGAATACTGAAATATTTTAGTTATTATTATTATGATTTTTAGTTAATTATTATTATTTTTATTATCTATTACCTTCAATTATTTTTTGCTAATTTGAATATATAATTGTTTAAACTAATATATTTTTCACAATTATAGTTTCATAGAATATTTCGAAAAACAATAATTTTTAATAATTTTAATAATAAGAGTTGTTATCGTTATTAA